>CM052539.1:14702848-14740953 GCA_028533065.1 Trachops cirrhosus
TTCGGCCAAGTTCTATTTTTACTTCAGGAGTAAAGGAGTAAAAGGAAACCTCTACCATCTACAGGAGGAAGGAACTGTTCCCCATGAATAATTGCTTTGTTTATTAGAGAACATAATACTTCCCTAGGTTTTTGTATTGTGAACTCTGGTAAAGAAATGAGATTGCCTGTCCTTAAGGTAGATTCTCCTGGTTATTTTAACAACTGAGTCACTGTTTGTCAGCTGCAGTGCTGTAAAAGGGGCCTTTTAGAGGGATTGCTTTGAAGGAGCAAAGTACAGTAATTTGTCTTCATATGTATATTCTGATTAAAATGAAATCAAATTGGAACTGAGGTTTGATTACTTTTTTTTAGGATGAAAAGGAATGAGTGCAAATTCATACTTGGAAACGATGATTCTTTTGTGTTATGGATATATTGAATATATTTATTTTCCTCTGTAAAAAAAGTAAAACTTTTCCTCTGTAAAAAAAAAAATGGTGGAGTATTGCATTTTGATTGTGTTTATGCAAAGTTAAAATTTCATGTGTATTGAACTTGACACGTAACACAGTGATGTAAAGAATGATTTGAGGCAACCAATGAAATATTTGCTAGTCACACACCCCTACACAAATGAAAAAAATAATAAAAATAATACATGATCTTACTATGGTGAGCTAACATTTAAGGCCAGATCCTGAAAAGTGGCTTTGCTTGTGGTTAGATGTTTGAAAATTTATAAACATTTTTATGGTGGTGAAAGCTATTTGCTACATTATAGTAAGGTTTTTAGTATAATATATATTTTCAGAATTCAAATAATTTTAGCAGTGTTTCAGATATACAGTTCAAGAAGTTTGCTCACCAGGTGATTATAATCTTGCATAAATAAGTACGAAGTGTTTGACTTTGGTATTTGGCCTAGAGTTCAAAACAAGCATGCTCTTTCAACTTTTGTGAATATTCAAGTATTTTAAGACTTCTTGTATTCCTCACATAGTACATTATTATAATTTTAAAAGTATTTTTATGACATTATACAGAATATATAAATCACATGACTGCTATACTTCAGGAATTCATATTGTAAATCAATATTTTCAGCTTTTGCTATTTAGTTTACAAGCCAAAATAGCTATAATCCTAAAAATCATTCTTAAGAGATATCCATTATCAATGTTGTTCCTAATATTTGGTAGCAGTAAACCCCACCTTCTGTTTTACTAAAGTCCTGTGTGTGCACACGCACAGGTAACTTAATTTTTAACAAATGACCGTCAGCACTTAGGCTGCGTAAGTTAGAGCAGTTGTACGTTAACAGGGTCTTCCAGTGGCGCTCCAGTGCTGTGCGTCTAGCGGGTTTTCTTGTTCTTTCAGGAATTGACGCCAACATAAAGGATAGCTTAGGGAGAACTGTCTTAGATGTTCTGAAAGAACACCCATCTCAGAAATCTCTCCAGATTGCGACACTCCTACAAGGTGAGCGATATTGAATGATGGAGGAGTTTGCCTTCAAGTTAAGACTAAATTAAAACTGTTCTAGTTTTTTCTTAGGATTTGAGTTAATGTTTATCTTTGAATGAACTTGTTGCATTTGTTTTCCTGGTAAACTTTTAAACCCAATAAATTACTTTTTAATGTTTTACTTTGATTTTTCAACTACTCAGTATTTTAAGAAAAGCTAAAATATTTTTTTCATGTACTTGATATTAGTCTTTTAAAACCGTAGTTACTAAATATGCACTTATGAACTTGTAGGTAGCAAGGCTATGAAGTGATGATGTTTAAGTATTATCTTACCTTTGAATAATCCTTGAAGAGTTTTCAGGGATTTTCTGTTGGTTTGTGTTATTTTTACATGTTTGTGAAGCGCTGAGAGACTAAGTCACTTGTTCAAACTCATGTGTACTATTCTAAGTGGTAGAACTTGTACATAAATGCTGGTTAACAATAATAGTTGTAATTATTTCCTCTCTAATCTAGTAGTACAAAATAGTTGAGTCTTGCCAGATTTTTTTCAAATATTTTATTTTTTATTTTTATTTTTTTAGAGAGAGTGGAAGGGAGGGAGAAAGAGAGGAAGAGAAACATCAATTGGTTGCTTCTCATGCACCCACAGCCAGAGACCTGGCCTGCAACCCAGGCATGTGCCTTGACCGGGAATCAAACCGGTGACCCTTCTATTCACAGGCTGGCACTCCGACCATTGAGCCACACCAGCCAGGGCATGGACCTTTGTTTTTGATAAAAGTCATTTAAGTACCTTTGTAGTTGGTTGCAGTCATTAGGTATACTGAAGGTGTGACAATCATTTAGGTGCTGCTTTTTTTGTTTGCAGGATTACATACTTTCCTGTTTGATCTAAAACTTTTATGAAAAATTTAAATTTACATGTTTTCCCCCTTTCTACTTGGTGATTAGACCTGGCATGTACTATGTTCCCTAAAAAACCCAGAAGTTTATTATCTCTATTCCATTTAGCTCAGACACCATCAGTGGTGATTTTCCCCTATAATTGTTACAGATTGGCTACAGGTATAATTGAGGAGGGAGGCAGACGGGGTTCACTGGATGTCAGCTGGGAAACTGAAAACAGATTTGTCCTACAGGGAGATAAGTGAATTAAAACCAAGTGGGCAGGAGATGTGTAGATGTAGGAATCATAAAGGCCAAAGAGGGGTAAAAAGAATAGATCATTATGCTCTCTTCTCTCAGCGTTTCTGACACCTCTCAGGGAGGTTCCGGCCTCTACACTTTTCGTGTCAGTAAAGGAGTTAATTTTATGTCAAGTGTTTGTAGAGACAAATCAAAGAATGCAAGAGTGGCTCTTCATATCAATTCAAATTAAAATCAAGTTGATTAAAAGCTAAAGCATAAAAGTAGTACACAGCATTTTTATAAGGCTTTTCCCTCTAAGCACTGTGTATTTCATATTGCATTTTTGCCTCTAACGGGACTTAAAAAAAAAGAAAAAACTGAGGCTTTTGCATAATGTCTTTTGGAAGAAGCAAAATGGATATCATCTACTTAAAAGGGGGCATGACATAATTACAGACATTTTCATAATATCCTGCATTAGTTCAATGTAGATAAAATATGATTATGGAGGAGCAACTACCTGTGTACTTTTAAGTGATAAAGATTCATTAGGCATGACAGTTTGTGATAGGGTATATGGGACATCTTTGAATTTTTTAAATTACTGGAAAATTTTAGAATGTGAGCACTTTATCTATATTCTTTATATTCCTGGATTTCAAGTCACTGGTGCATTTTAAATCTTATGAAAAAGTTTGGTACAGCAATAAAGCCAATTTGTAGTAGATACAATTACTATTTGTGTCCTAAGGAGGAAGAATTCCATTTACATAATTACTGCCTGGGTCAAAACTTTTAATGATAGAGCCCATAGGTTTGCCTTCCTTTTCAGCAGAGTCTGCAGAGTAGAATTGCCCTTAGGTAGAAACCATTTGAGTCCAATGAGGACACAAGTGGTTGGCAGGATTTCTTGACAGGACTTTAAGAAATAAAGGTTCCTTCTGAATAAAGAGATGCAAGTAAAAGATCCTTGTGGGGAGGGGCCTGTTGGTTTAACGCTGGCACACTGCCGAATGCTTGTGGCCGAGAGCAGATATGTTTTGTTTGCATCACATGCTTTTGGCCCACACTGCTTCCACAAAAAATGAAATTGAAATAGCTTTCAACATTTAAAAATCTAGTATTTCAGTTAAAACTCCAGCGTTTTGGCTTCTCAAAAAATGCAGGCCTTCATTCCACTCCATTGCCTAACTTTCGATGGGTGCCTGCTCTCTGGGTACTCGTGGTTCGTGTGCTCTGTGTTTCATCCAGCAGCACGGAGGCTGAATAGTAACGGACATTGATCCCTGCTTCCAGGGGCTGTGTTCTCTGTGCTTAAAAGCAAGATGTTTCCCTGTCCCAGGTCTGTTTGGCTCTGCACTTGTCAGCTGTATGAACAGTGCCGAGTTAAACTCCTCCTCCTTGAGCTGTCAGCTCTAAAACTCAGATAGGAATAGTGCCCGGGGTATAGATTGGGGAGGATTAAGTGAATTCATTTATATTAAATACTTCAAACACCACTGGACACATAGTAAGCAAAATTTCCATTTTTAGCTGCTTCAAAACAAATATCCTTGTTTTGACAGATTATGTCTTCAAAGTTGGAAAAATGAGAGATAGACTGAGTGTGGGACATTGCTTTAAGAATAATTGGAAAGAACATTATTTTTTGTGTAAATAAAAAGTTTATGTAATTATCCTTATCTTACAAGATGACAACGCCATTATATCCTAAACTTATCCAACTTCATTCATCATGTTACCCGACTGGTTGTTGTCCATCTGAATTTGACATTCTTCTTTAGGGATCAAGTGTATGCAAAGCATCTTTCAGAGTTTTAAATCTTCAGGTAGAATTTTTTTAAGGACCCACAGGTGCTATTGTATTCTCAGCTGGTGAGTTTATTGTTAAGGAAAGAATGTATCAACTTTAGTTTTCAGAAAGTGGGTTCATGAATCCCATCTAAAATATCTTTTTAAATTTTAATTAAAAAGCTTTAAATTAATAGCTCATGATGAAGTTCTTTGGGTTTCTTGGTTTTATGAAGTTCTTTTCAAAACTTCAGCTATATTTAGGATATGAGGAAATAAATGAAAGATGATTGTCAGAGGTGAAACAAAGTTCAGTTAAATGTTTTAAAATAAATGAATTCAAATAAGTAATTTTAAAAACTTATATACACAGAATATTTAGAAGGCGTGGGAAGACCAACTGTCCTTGAGGAACATGTACCGGAAGATACAACGCAGGAAACACACATTTCATCTCCTCTGGAGTCTCTTCTTGAGTCTCCTTCCCAAATTACCAAGAGTGAGTAGCTAACTATGAAACCCTTGAAACAATAGTGGACTTTCTGTACAAATTTTTCCTATAGGTACAAAATGTGAAGACTTAGGAAAATTTCAAGTCTAATAAGTTCTGTCTTATACTCTTTTATTTTATCTGTTTGTTCAACCAACAGTCCCTGAGCCCCGGTCTTGGCCAGGCCCGCTCTTGGCCCTGAGACGCAGCAGCGAGCCGCACAGAGAGCAGTCCCTGCTGTCACAAAGTTGCATGCAGTGTCTATTTCATAGTAGATTTTTCCCTAAAATGTGTTTTTAATGCACAATAAAAATACTGATATCTGGATTGTAACTGCTGGATTTTTTTTTCAGAATAAATTATTGGTAAAAAGTACCATTCTTAGAATGATTAGAAAAATAAATATTTGTATACAACCTACAAAATAACCTTGTTCATTTTTTAAAGATTTTATTTATTTATTTTTAGAGAGAGGACAAGGGAAGGTGAAAGAGGAGAGAAACATCAATGAGTAGTTGCCTCTCACATGACCCCTACTGGGGACCTGGCCTGCAACCCAGACATGTACCCTGACTGGGAATCGAACCAGCAACCCTTTGCTTTGCAGTCCAGTACTCAGTTCACTGAGCCACACCAGCCAGGGCAAATATCCTTGTTTTGACAGATGATGCATATTATTTATCTGTTCCTTCTGTGTCTTCCCTTGATATGACATCAAATTCTAATTTGGTCATTATTTATATAATTATATGTTTAAATACATTCTAGTAGTGTTTTATTAAACTTAGGAAGTAGTCTCCTAGTGCATTTTAAACTTGCTAATGAATTGTTGAATGAATGCTGTCAGCAAAATAATTTTAAAAGATGGTAGTGATAAAAGATTGTGGTAGAGTAAATGCTATAATAAATAAAGTTTTAGGAATTGTAATTTCAGATGCTTTTATGTACTACGTACATGTAAACCTTCACTACTTAGTTACATTTTGAAAAAAAATAATTACAGGCAAAATTGGAATCTCTCTTTATTGTACTAAAATTCTTGTACTAATTATAGTTTAGTATCTTGTCTTCAGCAGAATATTTTCTAAATACCTTGACTTCTGTTACCATGCTAGTCACATTTTTATTATTGAACATTATGTTTTATCAGTGACCTGTCTTGAAACTTTGAAAAAATTCCCTGTCTTCTCACAGATGAAACCGTGACTGGAGAATTATCAAAACTCTTGGATGAAATAAAACTCTGTCAAGAAAAGGATTACTCTTTTGAAGATTTGTGCCACACAATATCAGACCACTACTTAGATAATCTGAGCAAGATTTCAGAGGAAGAACTTGGGAAAAATGGAAGCCAGAGTGTAGTAAGTAAGGGGGGAAGAAGACAATTCGTCTGTCTTTGCCAGTTCCGTGTGTACCTAGGGGACATGGCATTTGTGCGTGGTCTGACCTTCAGACCCTGCCAATGTCAAATGTCAAGCTCCCCACTGCTCTTCCCCTGACGTTCACTGGTGTTTTAGTCTCACTGTGTGTGTAGGAAAGTGCTGCTTTGATAAATCACTTGTAGTTTGTGATGATCTTGTCGCTTAGACTTTTGTAGTTTCATACTTTCTTCAATTATGTTCCTTTAGTTATCCTGGGCAGGATGGTATTGGTTTTCACAGAAAGCAGAAAACCTTCCTCGTGTCTTCTTCCCCGTTTTGTCTGTGAACTGAGGCTAGCCCATCTCAAAGAAGGAAGACTGGGCTGAGCCGTGTGTGTGTGTGTAGTCACTGTGTCCGTCGTTGTAGGAGAGAGATGTTGTGGGAAGTCCAACCTCCATATTTTTATAATCCCAAGGGCTTTGCCTGTCACCTCCAAGCTCAGAACATTAATCATGAGTTAGAGGGTCTGGCTTATTTGGATTGTTACATTGACACAATAGCAAGGAGAACTGTCGAGAATCCAGCAATTAAAAATCAAGGCTTAGGTACTTGTGGTTTATAGGCTGCTCTGGCATTAAAGGAAAGATACTATTATGATACGCTTATACTCGTAACTTAATTCATTTTGGAAATGTTTTCTCCTGAAGTCAATAATAGAGTGGATTGTGTTAAAAGCATGTCATATTATTTATGAAAACAAAAAACAGCTAAGTATAGTGACGGCTAGGAGAACGTTTACCCCGTTTCGTTACTTGACGTGAGCTGCGACACTGTCCAGGGCCGGACACGCTCATCTTACCACACGGGCCTGTTTCTGTGCTGCACTGTCTTCTGTGAAATGTCACATTATTGGCTCCAATAAGAGGGTTTTATGAATAATGATTAGTTATACGTATGCTGAAGTAAATACTTGTTGGTTTTACCAAAAGAAACTTGTATATTAATGAAATACTTAGGGTAGGAACTTTAATGTCAGGAAGAAAATTCCCTATTTAAAAATCTAAAACAGGCATATGCTATCTCCAAATTACAAACCAGTTCCATTTCAGTATTTCCGTGAAAGTTGGTTAGAAATTAGACTGTATTTATCCTATACAAACAATTCACCATGTGGGGGTTTTTATATGTGTCACTGAAGATTTTGGTAAGTTTGCTCTCTCTTGCCCTTAACTTTTAAATCACAGATTTTCGGCAAACCCTAATTTTCTAAAGCAGTGATTTCTAAACTTTTATTGCTGTATGTACCATAGTAGTAAACACATTTTGAGCAAACACCCCAAGTGTATTTATTTATAAATTATCTATATCTACTAGTATTCTAAGAATACATGGTATAAGTGTAAGTTGAGTTACATACTACAAAAAACATTCAAGTGAGGAGGATAAAAAAATAAGTGCAAATAGAAGCTCTAATGTTTTTCCTTTCACTCATGGGCATGCTGTGCCCGCTGCGGTCCGCGTACTCTGCTTGGAGCCCATGCTCATCCAGGCTTGTAGCTCTCAGGTAGTGAGGGCAGCAGCATCGGGCGTTGCTGGGTGATGCAATTTGGGGAAATGATGGCCCCCAATTTTTTTGAAAGCTAAAGACTTTATTGTGATAGTAACACAAGAGAAATTAATGCTCCTAAATCAAATTTAAGTCCTTCAAATTTGAGTTCACACTTTCACATAAGCAATCACTCTTTGTTCTGTGACAGACCTTTATATTTTGTTTCTTAAAAATACTGTCACTTTAAATACTAAAGGTCACATGAGGCAGAAAAGCAGATGGTACAGATGAGTAAGAGCGAGTAGTTCTTTATCAGAATAATAGAGTTTATAAGGGGGGAAGATGGGAGGTGAGATTAGAAGGAGAGGTCGAGGCCAGGACATGGATGATTTTGAATGTCAGGCTGAGAATTTTGGTATTTATTTGTTAGGAAATGAGAAAACTCTAAAGGGTTTTGGGCCGGTAAGACATCAATGGAAGTGGCCTTTCAGAAGATTAATCTAATAGAACTTGTTATTGAATGTTTAAAAAGTAATCCAATTGTTTTGGCCCTTCTCTGCAGCCTGTATTTTATTTGGGTTCATTCCCTGTTCTGTTGAATATTTGCTTCCATTCATCAAAAATGCTTTTCCACAACTTTGTTATGAATTATACTCTCAAATTATACAAAATTTAATCAGGTACTTACAGATCGCCTCATACAGACGACACGACCATGCTGTGAGCTTTAGGGTTTATAATAGCGGTAATGAGAGATGCTTTCAGACTTCAAGGAATTCAAAACACTGTTTCCAAGGAGTCTTTAGTCACACAGTATGCAGACAGTGCTGATATATAAAACGACAGATGTGGATTATTAGAGCTGCACTTATTAGGTGCTTGCTATTTGCTATTCCAGTGTTTTCTATAATTTAAGCCACTTTAATCCCCCCAGTCATGCTCATGAGTTATAGACTTGGGAAATGACTCAGTAAGTGGCAGATCAAGAATTCAAGCTTAGAGGCAACATCTTGAATTCCCTGCTGCATTTCTCATAAGAAACTATCCTGTGGTCAATAAAAAAAATTTTTTTTATAAAGGGAGACATTAGTGAAGATTTGTTGGCATTCATGAAAGACTTCACGGAGGCAGGGGTAGACTGGGCCCTGGAGGGAGAGGAGATGTGCCTTGTACGTGTATGGGAATGAGTGAATGATACGCAGGAGAGGGTTCCAGAAACCCTCTGCAGAAACACTGTGTGCAAAGCACGGAGGTGCAGCACAGCATCTCATTTAAGGAGAGGGGTTCACCCCGAAAGTTGATGTGAAAAAGTAGTGGGAAACAAGTTTGCGTAAGTAATGACAATACCTAACATGGACAGAGCACTTTATTTCTATTAACTGGTTTAATCCTCACTATAACCCTATAACATAGGTGGTGTTATTCCTCCTGTTTTACTGATGAGAACTCAGAGGTGTACAGAACGTTCATGATTTTCTCAGGTACACACACACACGGCAGATACCAGAGCTTTGAACAAAGACAGTGGGGGGCTGAGTCATACATCCCCTCTACCACTCAACGCTTTGGTAGGGGCAGATAATTAGATTTGGAAAGCTAGTCAGAAGTTGAATATTGAAGCTGAGGAGAATAAACCCTTGAGAAGGGGAGTTCTATGATAAGGTGACATTTTTGGGAAGCTGGAAGTGGCAACTGGACGTCAGATGTTCTGGGGAGAAATGTAAACGATGCTTCTGAGCAAGGGCTCTACATTAGACTTACCTGTGGAGGCTTCGGGAAACACTGGGTCCTCAGATACCTTGTCAGACCCACCAGATCAGGACTGCTTTGGGGGCTGTAAGCACTGTTTTCTAAAAAGATTATTCTAACAGGCACACTATTTGTCTAGAGAACCACAGATCTGCCAGGACCTTACTGCGTATTTCAGGCCTGAGATGCAGATCCTGAATTGAGGTTTTGAAAACACCACAAACGTACAGACTTTTAGAGGTAGACTAAATCTTGCAGATCTTCTGGTATCGAGCCTCATTCTGCCACTCCCCAGTGTAAGAGCTCTAAAAAACTCTCCAATTAGGGGCATTTTAAGGTTCTCATCAAACAAGATTCCAGCTATAGTTCAGCCAGAATCCTAAATTAAGATTATTTCTTTTATGTTGGGATGTTAAATGTGGACAAACATGTTTGTTTGTTTATTATTCACATCACTGGCTGAAGGACAGACATTTAGGTTCAGTTTAAATTTAATTTTAGGTGATATGAAACATCTCATTTGTTCATTGTAATATGAAAGATAAATCAAAAAGTAATTTAGAAAGAATTAAAATGTGAGGAAATATGTTGTGTGGCATATTGATAAATATATTTACTTATTAATGACATAGCTTGAATTTGGGGGTTTGAACTATTCTTAGTTCAGTTTAGCTTTTATTGCCTTTTTCTTCCAATAGAGGGCACTCTAATTCAGTAATTTAAAATACAAAATCAGTCATCTTATGTAAGAACTTTTATTTTTGAATTGGAGGTTTTTGGTTTTATTAAAACATAGAATTAGCCTTAAGGTGGTAGTTTGAACAATTTTACTAATATAAGTGAATTAAAGATTAAATTCTTAGTGTGATTGAATGTATTCACTTGAAGATTTTGCATTTAATGTGAAAGCCAGCTCAAGTTAAAATTACATTTTCTCTTGCATAAATTTTAATTCAAAAGTTAGCCTGTTTTAAATGCTTTTATATTATGCATGTGGAGCCATTTTCCAAGTTGAATTAGAATATTATATAATCTGGAATGTAAATTCTGAAGAAATATAAATATCTTCACATTCTTTCCAACCCACAAAATTTAGGTTTTTGAAAGAATATAAAATAATCTGAAAATAATTTATATTCTCTTCACTTATTTTTCCAACTCATACATTCAGTTTCTTTCCTCCATGTGTACAAGCCCTGTAAACGGCACTCGAATGTGAACTCACCACGGCACAGAGCAATTTGGGGATAACGTAAAGATCATTGTAGTAGATTTCAGAGTCTAAGGTTCAGCAGTGCATATTTTTAAGATTTAAAATAGAAAAACATTATTACCTTATTGGCCTATGTCTTTAAGAAATAAATAGGAAGTTTCAGTGATGGGTTTATATATTTTTCCTTCTGAGGAGGAAAAATACCTAGAAATAAGCAGCATTTAAGACTAATCATTTGAAAGTGGTTGTGCAATTTCAGGTTTTATGTGATTTTTCTCAGCCAGTATACCTTTTTTCTGTTATTTCACTTTCTTTTTCAAGGCAAAATACTAAATCACATGTAAACCTTCTGAAGTGTGAGATATTTTACTTTAGTATTTCAAGATTCAACTTCTCTGTTTTTAATACCAAGCTTCTATACATGGCTTGAGAACACTCTTGGGGGAACTTACATGAAAAATTTCTCAATAAACTAAGATTCTTGGTACAAAGAAAAAACACAGAATTCAATGGGAGTTATAATAAAATCTTATATTTAGATTCCTAAAAATCCAATGGTAGAAACATAGGATGGGAGAGATTTAACTGGGTAAGGAGTCTCTGTAGGAAAATATACTTATTTTGGTGCCAGTGTTCAATTCTTAAGGGCCAGGAGAATCAAATTAGGTTGCCTAAAATCCAAATGGTTTTTGAAACAAAGTTTACTTTCAAACCCATTTAACACAATTTCTAGACCTTAACATCAAGGATGCACCAATTTCAGAATTGTGAGAAACTTTACTGGCTGTCTCATCCGATTCCCAAAAGATTCAGAACACTCTGGGAAATGAATTTTCTGAAACATAAACAGGTTCTCCTTACAGGATTATAACTGATTCTTTAGCATATATGAATTTTGTATTTTTTAAAAAATAGAGCTGAATCTTAAGCAGTGGTAACTATTGTCTTATTGGCAATAGTGTTCAGAGAGTATTCCGACTTCAGTAATTAATTTCTTACATAGTTGAACAAAGTTTTGGGAAGTAGTGACTCAGGCCTGCTGTGTTCTAGCCCAGGTGTGGATTGTCCTAATAGATTTTCCAGGATTTAGGGAATGTGTAGATCCTGTTGGCCTATATTAACATTTTAAAACTAATACCCTTAACTACATGTATGTGCTATATGTACGTGCAAGGAAAAATTCAGAATCCAAATGGGGAAATTCTCATCCCTTCTCTCCCCTGAGGAAGAACCTTTGCTACCTGTAGTGAATCTAGGAGGATCCTTCAGATAAATAGCTGCTAGGAGAAGAGAGTCATTCTTCTGAACTTGCAACACAATTGCTTTTACTTTTCACAACACATCTCTTTGTTCTGCGTTATCTGGTAGGCATATACATTTTTATATTACTTCTTATAGACTCCTTGATGGCAGAATCTGTATTGATTGATTTCTGTAAATCGCATCCTGCCTAGCACAGTGGTTTGCTGTAGTGGTCTCTCATGAAAATTCATTGAGGGAATAAATGCATAAAAAGACAAACACTGCACATAAGAGTGTATATAAACAATTGCTGTAATCAAACCATTTTCAGGGAAGCACATGTTTAATTATTTGGAGATGAATCACAGAGTCTAAGACAGGTTCTTCTCATCAAGCATGGAGTCTCGCCCATTTCTCTCAGGGAAGCAACTTTGTGTACAGTTAAGAGGATGAGATTGGGGGTTACACAGGTGTGGGTTTGCGTCCCTGTCTGCCACTTCCTAGTAGGTGGCCTTTGGAAGTTGCTTGATATTTCCGAGAATTATTTTCCTCATTAGTTAAAAAAAGTTTAATATGGCTTTCTGTCAGTCACAGAAAAGGTTCTCTTTTGCGTTGCTGAACATAGGCCGTCTTGATTTTTACGTTTCATAGACTTCGTCCAACTTTGTCCAGACTTTCAGTAATCACTCAGTGTGGATGTGGAAGGGATCTCTCTAGTGAGAGACTACATAATCCGTTCTTGGATTGGTCTTAGTCGATGTTTTCCTTTGAGAGAGACAGTCATCCATTACAGTCAGGTTTGCCAGATGTGAGGGAGCGAGAGCAAATGTGGCAAATCATTGAACTTACATGAAAAATTTCTCAATAAACTAAGGTTCTTGGTACAAAGAAAAAACACAGAATTCAATGGGGGTTATAATAAAATCTTATATTTAGATTCCTAAAAATCCAATGGTAGAAACATAGGATGGGAGAGATTTAACTGGCCGAGCAGTTCAGGCAGGAAAGCCTGGGCTATTGAAATGACCACAACTGCAGTGCCAGCCAACAGTGGGATGTGGCTGCTGAAAAGGAATGGACAGTTGTCATTCTGTGATCTCTGGAAATAATTATAATACTAGAAGCTGGATTTGTATTATACTATGATTTAATTATGTGCTAGACATTGTGGTAAGCATTTCAAAATCATTATCTCTTGTATTTCTCACGACAGTGCCTTGAGGCAGGTTTTAGTAACCTCAGTGTAGAAATCAAGAGTAAAATTGCTTGCCCGGTGTTAGAGAGATGCCAAAAGGTAAAGCTGATCTAAACTTAGGTCTGATGTCTCACAAGGTCATGATCCTAACCTTTAGGTCATTCTGTCTGTCATTAAATATCTTCCAGATTAACCCCCTCATCTTTTCATCATTTCTGCCATTTTACAGCTTCACACTCATTACTTCTCACCTGGATTATTGCAAGAGCCTCTTACTCTGTCCACCTGCTTCTAGTCTCTCCTCTTCACCTCCTTCAGTTCATTCTTAACCCTGCTGCTGAATCAGTATGCCTTGCGTGGACTTCTGCTCATGCCACTCTCCTCAAAACTGGATGGGTCCCAGCTATAAAAATCCGACATGGACTTCCAACACTGCCATGTTCTCATCTCATCATGTATTTCCAGCTTCCTTCCATAAATGCCTTAGATGGATACATTTCAGTAAAATGGATCACTCTCAAGTATGCCTGTCTTTCCTTATCTCTGCCCATGTTTCCAAGATTAGTGGACATTTGGTCCTGTCCACAATGTCAGCAGAGACATTTCATCCAAATGCCTGTGGAGACATTCGGTGCACAGTCAATAAAAATCTCTCACTTCTGCAATATTTGAACCTGCTTAACCCCATATGTCATTACCAGCTAGGCTACCAAGGCAAGAAGGGTCTTAATTGCCAATGCAGGCACAACACAATTAGTGCACCAATAAAACATGATAGTATTTTTAATATATTAATCCTGTAAACTGAAAGTAAAGTAAATGTTATGAACCAGTTGAACCCAGGGACATCTTCTGAGGGTGGAGGTTTTGGACAAGGTTAAATATCAAGGACCTTTCTACAGGGACCGGATGTCTCACACATTGTGGACAGGACCAGATGTCTTGCCATGGTTCACAGTGTTTTATTCATATATAATTATTTTCCCTGTTGTCTCTACTGGTGAAAACCATTATTTAAAAGACCTTTTCTGATTCTCCTATTTAGGTCCAACTATTGAAATCAGATGACATCTTAAACTTTAAAAGTATTATATGGAACTGGAAAGCATTATGCTAAGCAAAATAAGCCAGGTAGTGAAAAACAAATACCATATGACCTTACCTTTAATAGGAACCTAAACAACAAAACAAACAAACAAGCAAAATATAGCCAAAGACATTGAAATAGAGAACAGGCTGACAGTGACCAGAGGGGAGAGGGGAGGGAATTTCAGGGGAAAAGGGGAAGGGTTTACAGGAACAAGTATAAAGGACACATGGACAAAAACTAGGGAGGGGTTGGAAATGGGAGGAAGGTGAGGAGGGCTGGGGAGTGGGCTGGGATAGAGCTAAAAGGCAGAAAACTGTATTTGAACAACAATTAAAATAAAAAAAGAAAAAAATTATTATATCATTTCATAGTCTGCTCCATATTTTTTACACGTGAATTTTTGGTTTTGGTTTTGTTTGGACGCCCCTCGATGACAGGGGATATAGTGATCTCTCTGTGTGTGTATCCTTAACATAGTTCCTCACTCACAAACTTAATAAACATTTGTTGAATGGATTCGATAGGCCGTGGACATGAAAAAGTGTCTGGTAACTGAGTTTGGGTGCAAACCTCTGGGAAGAGCTCTAATACTAAGGAAGAGTCCTTCTAATTTCAGAACTTCCGCTGTTGGTCGATGTTTCAAATAATGCATTCCTCGCCTTTTGTTTTGAGGATGAAATGAAATATCTGACTAAATGTATTGTAAACTTCCCCACAACATAAAATTATCAACATCCTAGGTCAAATTATATCTTTTTTTAGGTAGTAATACACTTCTTTTGGTGATAATTAGGAAATCTTATATTAAAAATACTACGTTTGCCCTGACCAGTGTGGCTCAGCTGGTTGGGCATTGTTCCGTAAAGTGAAAAATCACTGGTTTGATTCTGGGTCAGGGCACGTGGCTAGGTTATGAGTTTGGGCACATATAAGTCAGAGCACATATAAGAGGCAACCAATCAGTGTTTCTCTCCCTCTCTCTCTCTCCCCTTCCCTCTCTCTTAAAAAAATAAAGTATTTTAAAAATTACTATATTTGCCCTGGCCAGTGTGGCTCAGTTGGGTTTCAGGTTCGGTCCCTGGTCCTGGTGTGTGCGAGAGGCAACTGACCGACTGATGTTTCTCTCTCACATTGATGTTTCTCTTCTCTCTCTCCCTCCCTTCCCCTCTTTCTAAAATCAATAAGCATGTCCTTGGGTGAGGATAAAAAGATGTTTGATTCCTGATAACACATATAATGAAAATCTACTGTAAGGATATAGGAACATGTTGCATATCATTAATTTTCAAATTCTCCAATGTTTTATGATAAACATTTTAATTAATCCGCTATTCTTTCTGTACAAGTTGAGTTTTGAAGTAGGTTTCTCTTTTTAGTTAATCATGAAGAAAATGGGCTTAAGCCAACACCCTGTTTCTTTTTCCCGATTGCTGGAGGTGGTTGGTGACCGTGATGTGTCCAGGTGATGCACTCACTGTGCTACTGTGTGCGCGTGCTTCAGCTGTGTTTGAAGCTAAAGTATCTCTCAGCATTATGAGCATTCTGTAAGTTATCCGAAGGCAGTACGATTCCTTTCTAAAAACGTTTAAACTCTTACATATTTGAATTTTCTGAAGTTTGTGAAACTATTATTTTATCTACTCTGCAGATATAACATCAGCCAGTTTTTGCTTTGATATTTTCATTCTCTCTGATCTCTGTAATTTCTAACTTGAATTTAATTCCTAACAGAAGAACTCAGAAATTATGATTTCCCCGAGCAGCTAGGCTTTACACTCAGGAACTAATTTTAATCTCTTTCTGAAAGTTTAATAATTATTCTGCGTTCTTCTAAGCATACTTTTCAGATAATGGTGAAGTTAATTTTTGACAACTTTCAGCCTCCTGCCACATTTACCTTGTTCATTTGCCATAAAGCACCTAATTTGTAATTCTGTTTCAAGGTACACATTTGAGAATTGTTGATTCTTTTTTGGAGTGAAGGCCTTGGACAGCCTGCTATTATAAAAGAATCCCATTTTGCTTCCTAATGCCAGAGGAAGTCAGTCTGGAGCCTGAGCTTAAAGGAGCATGTCAGTGGCAGTAATCACTTATCTCTGTGTTCAGGGAAATGTTTTCACCTTGAAGAGCAAATTGATTCTAATGCAACAGTGCACTAGTAACCCAGAAAAAATTTCTGACATCCTCATGCTTCTACCATTTTTTATCATGAGATCATTAGGGACATGACTACTGAATATTGGCATTCATTTAGCCTCTTACTGGTGAAGAATTAGGATTCTCTATGACACAGTCGAAGTCAATAACAGTAGATGGAAAAGGTGCTATGCGGCCTGCTGTAGTCTCAGGCTTAGATTTTAAAAGCTTTCTGGCTTTATTTTCACTTTCCTTTGCCAACATTTTTAAAAAAGATTTTATTTATTTATCTGTAGAGAGAGGGGGAGGGAGGGAGAAAGAGAGGGAGAGAAACATCAATGTGTGGTTGCCTCTTGTGCGTCCCCTCCTGGGGACCTGGCCACAACCCAGGCATGTGACTGGGAATCGAACCAGCGACTCTTTGGCTCTCAGGCTCGGTCCACTGAGGCACACCAGCCAGGGCCCTTTGCCAGAGTTTTTATTTCACCCATCTATGCTTTTTAACACTCAAGTATTTTGGTTGCTTACAGTTTCACAACAGTTCCATTTAGTTGATGGCTGCCAGTTTGTGCTATCAAATAACTAGTAATGGGAAACAAAGTCTTAATTTGAAGAAAGAATGAGGTAGTCAAGAAGATGAATTTGACAGGAAATGAAAAACTCTGCTATGAAAAATGATAATGAACCAGTGAGAAGTGTGTATCAGTAAAGTGGAAATAGCTTGCCCCCCCAAAATAAATGAGACAAACATTGGCATGTTATATTTTTTCCTATAATCATCCATTTTGTGTTGCTGAAATAAATGTATTCCAGCCTTGAATAAGATTTTTTTAACCCTATCCTACTTTTTCGTAGCCTGGAGCCACTTTTCTAAATATTTAAAGTATCTTTAGTGTCATATTATTATCATCCTCACCAGTTTACTGAGTCACCCTGCGTTGAAGAATTACACTGAGTTTTTCAATACCACGTGTTGGTAACTTGGAGTGGCATTATGGTACAGAGAACAGGAGTTTTGAAGTCAAACAGGCTTGTTTGGATCCCAGTTCTACTCCTTAGATAAATACTGCCCTGATCTTTATATTTCTCATCCGAGGCATAGTTTCTAAAAAGTCTCACCTTGATCTATAGAACCAGAATAATAAACTCCCTAGGTAGTGCTTATTTCTACTCAATCGTTTATACACACTGCAACGGAACATTTAAAAAATGTTGATTTCATAGGTACTGAAATACTCAGACGGAGTTTCTTTTTGCCCACAAAGATCCGTGGGTCTCAGATTCCAATGATTTGATCCCCATCTGCCTTTGCCTTTCTTTTGTGCTCCCATGGATGCAAATTTGGTCATTAAGGCAAAATAACTTATATTTTAAGGATCTTTTTTCTATTTCTGTGGAAAATGCCATTGGAATTTTGCTAGGAATTGCACTGAATCTGTAGATGGCTTTGGGTAGTGTGAAACTGTTTCTATTTAGTAGCTATGTGCCTGGGTTAGTTGCTCACTTTCTCTGATCTTAAGTTTCCTTTTCTGTAAAATGACACAGTAATTCCTGCCCTAAAAAGTTGGCGTGAGGACCAATGTGAAGATGTGTAAAAAGGGATTAGCAGTGTGTTGGACACAGAATGTGCCAAACCAGTTTGTTTCTTTTTTCGTAGCCAGTCTTTTTTAATTTTGACCCATACCTGTATCACACTGCCAGATAAACCTTCCTGTAATGGGGTTTTCATTGCATGACATCTATGGTCAAAAAATAGATGGGAACCTTAGTTTGACTACTGTATCATGGCCAAGTTTATGTTCTTGCATTTCAAGAATGTCAAGATCTTCCCACTCTGCTCCTGCCCTTCCTTATCTGATGATATTTCTTACTATTCTCCCACCTCCTACCAAAATACTCTATTCTTGGTCATTTACCTAAACATATCATGGACATTTATTCTTTGGTGTCTTTGTTTATTCTATTATCTTTCCTGTTTGTTTAAATGCTGTTCATTTTACAAGATGTAGTTTAAGAGTTTATTTGTATAGTAACCTCCTCGCTTAATCGAGCACAGACCAATTTCTCTTTGAACAGATGGAGAATCTTAGAAGAGAAATGGGAACCATTACTTAGGAAATAGGATGTTGCGTGAAATTATTCTTTACCACAGGGTCTGATGGGAGCTTAAATTAAGACATATTTTACTTATTACATAATTAGTATTATTTTCATAACACTGATGTATAAATGGTAAGCAATTCACATAGTATTTGGCCTTGCAAATAACAAGTGTTCAATAAATATTTTTGTATGGAGGAGAATTCTCTTCATATCTTTTAGTAACACTGAGTAAGGTTTGAATACGAATATGTGTTCAGAGATTTATCAAGATTGTAAATCATAAATACAAAGGTACTGGGAAAGTATGCTACAGTAGGAAAATATTTACCAATAAATTAGTATAAATATTCTGAAAAATATAAAATACACAGTTTAATATTTCATATTCTTGAAAAGCCTCATCATATAAAAAATTAAGATGATACATTTTGTTTTTAAGTTGATCCATTTTTCTGCATTACTTCAGTTCATTCACTAAAAAATAAACATTTATTATGCCTTTACTGTGCACCAGCTACTGCCTTAGGGCAGATAAAAAATGAATGGGGCATTTGTCTTGTTTTTAGGAGCTTGCCGTTTGGCAGAGAAAACAGATGCATCACTAAATGATAGAACTGTGGAGGGATAAATTATTTTACGGGACAGTCTAGTTACAGGGGTGTCCAACCTGTGGCCCGCGGGCTGCGTGCAGCCCAGGATGGCTGGGGATGCGGCCCAACACAAAATCGTAAATTTACTTAAAACCTTATGAGATTTTTTTTGTGATTACGTGTCACAATGTATTTAATGTGTGGCCCAAGACAACTCTCTTCTTGCAGTGTGGCCCAGAGACGCCAAAAGGTTGGGTGCCCCGAAAATGATAGAAGAGCTATTTATTTTTATAAACACAGAATTTAGTATCTTTCTTGACACATTTCAGCTGTCCAATACAAGTGTATTGGAAAAAGACATAGCTGTGTATTACTAGTGAAAGTGAGGAGGGGATTCTGAGTGCGTGGGGATGTTACAGAGTAGACGACAGCGACCACCGTTTGGTTCTGCGGTGGGAGGGCGTGTCGTGAACTGGCTCCATTGCGGCTCTGTGTTTCCAGCTCTAGTGCCTGTCCCTACCAGTCGGTGCTTCTGTGCGTTTCCTATGCTCCTTTCCACCTGTCTTGGCCTGCCTGAAGTTCTCACCTTCTCCTTCACTCCACGTTAATTTCATTATGTTTACTTCTCCTCGGGCATCAAAACGTGACCCTGCTGTGACCTTCTTCCAGTGTCAGCCCGTCCCTGAGCCCCCTCCTGGTCTGGGGCAGGCTCTCCTCCCGTGCTTTCCAGGGCGCTGCAATAGTTCTTATTGTGATTGTGAGTGTAGTGAGTAATTCCACACTGTGTTGGTTTCTTGCTTTTGAAATCGCTAGGCTGTGCATTCCTCGAGGACATTATATGTATGTATATTTCATCTTTATATTAGCAAATTCCAATACAATGCCTGTCACATAAGAGGAGACCAGTATACTTTAATTGAGTCAGTGAAGAAAAGAATGAATAAATCCATGGATGGATGGATAGATGGATAAATGTTAGAAAGGTGAGCACTAATGCTTGACTGGATATTGAGGAAAACTTCCTCTACTTCAAAATCTTGTCTAAGATTTTTGTTGTTGTTTGTTTTCATCGGTTTGTTTTGAACGAATGCACACTTGTCCTTACCAAATGAGAGCTAGTCTGGTGGGACCATATTTACTTCTTTTAAAGTTAATCTAAAGTTATTTTCTGGTAGTTTTCTCAGAGCATTTTGTTACTTTTCAGATGCTTTAGAGGAATGTGATGAAACTGTTAAGACTGGTTCTTTTTTTTTAAGATTTTATTTATTTATTTTTAGAGAGAGGGGAAGGGAGGGAGAAAAAAGGAGAGAAACATCGATGTGTGAGAGATACATCTATCGCCTCTCATACGCCCCCAGCTGGGCCCAGCCTGCACCCCAGACCTGTGTCCTGACTGGGAGTTGAACTGATGACCTGTTGGTTCACAGGCTGGCACTCAGTCCACTAAGCCACACCAGCCAGGGTTGGTTCCTATTTTTATTTTTTGTTTTAGTAGAAGAGGTTACATTATCTAATTTTTTAAAAGAAGACAATTTTCTTGGCTAAAGATTTAATTGCTCACTAAAGCCATTAATAAAGTTAATGATAACTGTTAAAGAAAGTTTAGGATTTGCTGAGACTGAACAAAGAATAAACTTTGAAAAACAATTTTACCTAAAATGTAGACTACTTATGAAAATTAAAATATTTCTCAATTGAAGTTAATGTTATGTGTATTGTGTTTTTGAGATATTAAAATTTGAAATTAGTAGGGCAACAAAACAAACCATGAATTTTTTTAATTGTTGTTCAGGTACAGTTTTCTGTCCTTTACTCCCATCCCAGCCCACCCACCTGTCCCTCCCCACCTCCCTCCCATTTCCACCCCCCCTAGTTTTTGTCCATGTGAAATAGAGAACAGGCTGACAGTGATCAGAGGAGAGAGGGGAGGGGATTTCAGGGGAATTTCAGGGGAAAAGGGGAAGGGTATACAAATCATGAATGTTAATGGTCCTATGCTAGTGATATAATCAGCCATATTAGTTAGGTAGCTGTCTTAGAAAAAATTAAGACCAATCATATAGTAATAGCTAAAATATAATGCACGTAAATTTGTCACTCCTTTGAAGTCCACAGTAGGTGTTCCGGATCAGCAGGTGGCTCTCCTCCAAGCAGGAATTCAGGAACCTCGATTCCTTCTATCTAGTGGCTCTGCCGTCTTGAGCACAGGGTTCCAAGATCACCCAGCTCATCTGTAAAAGGTAGAAAAGGGCAAAGGTGATGGAGGATACCGGCAGGGGGTATTAGGGGTTGGGCCTGGGAACAGCAAACATCACTTCCACTCGTATTTCATCGACTAGTACCCAGTCACATAGTCACATGGCCATTTTAATCTGCATGGGAAGTTAAAAAGTATAGTCTAGCTATGTGCCCAAGAAGTAGAAAAAACAGGTTGGTAATCGCCCAACCAGAATTGGCTGCATAATGTATTTTATAACTTAAATAATGTTTCTCAATATATATACTGATTTTTATAGTTCTCATTCATAGAAACTTTTTCTATAGTTACAGGTAGTTTCACATTTAAGCATGCATTTATTAATTAAAGTCTCCCCCATTAAAATTGTAGAATATTTTTATATAATAAAAATTAGGCCTTTATGCAAGACAAGTTCAAGTTTTAATTTCCTCCTAAAGAATATTATAGCTGTCTCTATGCATTGACTTATTATATGTATAATAGGTCCTTTACATATTTTAGAGTAATTATTATGAACACTTGCCATAATTTTGATGCATTTAGCTATGTATCAAGTTATAAATAAGTGCTTCATTCACATATGTACAGATTTAAATAAATAAAATCAGCAATTTTAGTGTGCTTGAGTGAGAAAGAGTCAAGATCTTGTTTTCCAAAAGATAAATGGAAGTGACTAGTTTCTTTTTGACATTAAGAATTCTACTATGAAATAGAATGCTAATGATTTTTTGAGATGTCTGGTAGGTAAGTCAGTAATTACTTTTAAATATCATAGTTAAAACTTGGATTGCATATACCTGTGTATGTCCTAGCACACTTATGTTATTTTTGGTATCTTTCCTTCTATTTGCTTTCATTTGGTTTGTGTCAGAATTGCTCTCATTCTGTGTACAGATTCTTCCCCAAAGTAATATTTTTCATCTATCTTGACACCAAGATCTTTCAATCCTGAGAGACTGTTTCTGCATCACTGGCTTCTGATAATCACATATGTAGCCTTGGACCTCATTTGGTTTATACTGACTTCCTTAAGGAGAATTAGGTATCATTGCTTTGAAATGGCCCTGCGGTCATACTCTAGATTCTATGGTGAAGCTTGGTCTACTTTCATCAAAGATGTGTGTCAAGCACTTATCACCATTTGACATATTACAGTTGACCCTTACACAATGCAGGTTTGAACCACACGGGTCCACATTTATAGGGATTTTCTTCAATAAATACTGTACTGTTTTTGATCCGCTGTTGGGAGTCTCTGGACAGATGTGGAGGGCCGACTATGCATTGGACTACACCGTTTTATATAAGGATCTTGAGCATCTGTGGATTTCGGTATCTGGATCCTGGAAACAATCCCCCGTGGATACCAAGGGACAGCTAAGTTTTGGGGGAGTCAAAGTTATACGTGGATTTTCAAATGCACAGGGGTTGGCGCTCCTACCTCCTACATAGTTTGATTATTTATTTTGTCGTCTTCCACTAAATGTAAACTTCATAAGGGCAGCCTCTCTATCTATTTAGTTTATTTCTGTATTCTTAATATCTAGAAAATGTCTGGCATATAGCATGTACCCAATATATATTTCCTAAATGAATGAACAAATGAAGACTGGAAAATTAGTGTGATGGGAGATGAAATCGATTGGATGGTTTCTAACTTTTGATGCTGAAACATTGGAAAAGTATTTCTTTCCATGGGAAATTTAGTCCCAAAATCTAAAGGAAAATCACTCATAAGAAAATTAGCAAGCCAATTTAAGAAATATTTTTAAATTATGTTTTTATGTTTCAACAATATTTAAAGTAACTGATAGTAAAATATTTGATTTTAAACCTAATTAAAGGAGGTAAAGTTGGCAGAGTATTTACTTTAGACTGCTTTTCCTTTCACCTGGCCACAGACATTGCCCTCAGTCTCCATAGCAGACATTAATGTGACTTTTGGGAAAAATCAGGGTTGCCATTGGTAGCACCCAAATAAAATGAAGTTCACTAAGGTTAAATGTGGACATTTAACCTTAACCTTAGTACCATAATGCTTTTTCTAACTAGATGAGGTAGCCAGTCACAACAATAAGAAATGCTCATCAATCTTTAAGGGCTATGGAGGAAACAGAATTAAGTCTCTATCATTAAGAATAGAATGTGAATGCGTGGGGGCAAAAGTGCTTTGAATATAGAAGGAAAATAAGTGTGCATTTATACATCATTATTCTCTTTACTTTCAGACTCTTGGTGTGCCTGTGTTTTTCTTTTTGATGGATTGTTTAGGAATGCACATGTTTCTTTACAAGGGTTGCGAGAAAATGGTTCATTTCTCACGTGTGAAATGAGGGAGAGTTGAGTTAGCGATGCAGTCTTGGAGGACAGAGCTTAAGTAGGCCAAGGGAACTTTTTTTCTCCCATTTTTTAACATTTTATTGTTGTTCAAGTACAGTTTTCTACCTTTTCTTCCCACCTCTCCCCCCAGCCCCAGCCATCCTTACCTCCCTCCCTTGATTCCACCCCCCCACCCTCCCCCGGTTTTGTCCTTGTGTCCTTTATAGTTCTTGAAAACCCTTCTCAGAAAACTAAAAATGGAACTGTGTTTTGACCCAGCAATTCCACGGCTGGGATCATATCCTAAGGCCACCCTTGGCGTTAAGCAACATCATATAAGTGGGACTGCATGCTGTGTTGACTGGCCCTATTTGGATGGCTGATGTATAGAAGGAGAGGGGGAAAAGGGGTGGAGAGACGGGGTCCGATGTGAACTTTGAATATTTGGTTAAGTTGTGTGAATGATATTTTACAGATAGTAGGGAGCCATTTAAGGTCTTTGACCAAGAAGTTAAGTGTGAAGTAGTTTGAACGGAGGGAGGGAGAGAGAGAGTTTGCATAAAAATCAGTTAGGCAACAGTTGCATTTTTCTGTGAAGGAGGGACCAGGTGAGAGTGGGAGTGGTCAGGAAAGAAATTTATGAAGTCTGATGTGGATACAGGAGGGTGGGGGAAGAGAGGAGTGAGAGATTAACTCTTCTGCAGCTCACAAAAAAAGAAAGAAAGAAAGAAAAGAAAAGAAATAAGGAGGCCAGAGAGCAAACTGGCTTTGTTGCAAAAGAGCAAGTCCAATTTCTGACACGTGAACCCTGAGGTGACTGCAGCATTCCAAGGTGGTGACCCCCAGTGCAGGTAGAATTTCCAGAAGGAAGCTTGGTAAAGAAAATTGACTTTGGAATTAAAAACACAAGAGTAAAAGCTTGAGATTTTAGAGGAAGAGGAGAAGGAAGTTGAGTCGTGAACCTTTTAAGAGTCCCACCATTAGGGAGTATGAGGAGTGCAGTGAGTATGGAACGTATATGGACGAGGTTAAGGCTAATTGTGCAGCATGACTCCCTGAGATGTCTTGTTCCAGGTCCATGACGCTGAATTTAGGAATTTATGTGGGCTAGGCTTTCCTAAACTATCGAGTCTGAGGATAAGAACTAAGGATTTTAAAAAAATGCTTGGTTGTATCATGTATGCTACTCTTGCAGTCCTGTTAAATGTTACACGACTTGGAGACTGAGGAGATCGCCCTGTCTCAGGCTGTAGGTGGAACACTACTGCTTCCTCAGGGTTTGAGCTGATGTGACTGCCTCTAATAGAGTCATCCGTGACTGTGCGTCTCTTCCTGAGAATCCCGGGACCTGGAGTTCACACCTCTTTCTGGATGATGTTGCCGACTGCCACATTTTTGCTGCAGTGATATCTTCCATAATACTTATATTTAATTTAACAAGCAGTGTCTACACCTGGGGTTTCTGTCAGTCTGACTTTAACTAATACTATTTGTGACTGATACAGACAAAGAAGTGAAGAGGTAGTGGAAAATGCAGGATGGTATAATATGACAGGGACCAAATAAGAACATTTGAGGGGAAGTGACCCACTGCTGAGGCCGAAAGCAATGAAAACTAAAAGTTCTTCAAAGGTGATGTTGGGTGACATCAGAAAAGGAAATTTTAGTTTTGATTTTTGGGTATTATATGGATAGCGATTAGAGACAATATTAATTACACTGAAGTATTTATTTAGTTATATGATTATCATTATTTGATGCTGGCTTAATAAAGCTATCTGCTGACTATGGAAGTAATTTATTCAGAAACCTTAGGAATATAGAAATTATTCATTGATATCATGATTTTATAAAATAATCCTAGAGTCTTATGGCCCTGGTTTATATCCTAAAACTAGTTTTGCCATTCACTGGCTATGTAGCCTCCTAGAAAATTACTTCTATTTCTGAGTCTTTTTGTCATTACTGGTAGAATGGAAATAATTATGCTTGTTTAAGAGTGGACTTTTCCAACCTTATATTCCTCATGAACTTCTATTATGCTTCTATGTGGTTTCTTGAACACCATTAAGTATTTAGAAAATTCGAGAACACGAGTTGATGTATTTTTGATGTATTTTCGATCAGTAGTTAAATATTGTATATCGTGAAGTTAATTTAAATATACTTATGAGTATTAAAGGTGAATTTATATATTTTTGATATGACATATGATACATGCATTTACTTTAAATTAGATTTTTGAAGGCTAAAATGACAGGTCATATTTATTATTAAAATGTAAATTATAATTTTGTTTTTAGTTATAGCATCAAAATACTTTTGCAATCTGATGCTTGCATCTTACGCATACCAAATGAACAGTTAAAAAATTATTTTAGTGTGTTTTCCTATGTGACAAGACAGAAAATTGAGACTGCTATTTTGTACTTGTCTGAAAATTGCAAGCATGGAGACACTTTACTCTCATTAAGTGAAAAGCCACGTGGATGGAATCCCCACCATATATTTCTTTTTAAAATATTTTTCAAGTGTTTAGAGATACCTTTTATATACTGTTAATGACTTCTGAGCAGAACAGTGTAACCTAAATTATGGTGAAGTTGAGCTTTGTGACAAATTTGTACGATGTTTATTGTTACTTACTTGTTTATTTGTTTTTCATTTTTTATTGAGTTTATTGGGGTGTCATTGATTCACAAAACCATGCAGGTTTCAAGTGTACAACTCATAAAACATCATTAGAAGGAGAAGGGATTGAAAAAACAAAAACAGTATTTGCTGTTTTTATGCTTCTCTTTGTATGCTTCTCTTTATATTTCAGCATCAAAGTTGCATAAGGTTTTGTCTTTAATAATTGGTTCTTTATGGTATAAGTTAGCTAATAATACTTATTTTAGACACATTTAGAAACTACCTACGGGTGGAAAGTTCCACAGCGGGTAGCAGGGTTCTAGTGAGAAATGCATCAATTGAGTGGCAGAGTCAAGAGCTCACTTGTCAGATCTCAGCAACATAGTGCATGCTCCTTCGGTATACCCTGTACGACTTTCAAACTTTCACTTGAAAGTGGAAAATCTCTCATATAATTGTTTTATTAATTGATTATTATGCAAATAAAAACCAAATTCATTTTTAAGTATATTTTATTGATTATGCTACTACAGTTGTCCCATTTTTCCCCCATTACCCCTCTGCCTGGTTCCCCCCTTCCCTCCAGCAATCTCCCCCTTAGTTTATGTCCATGGGTCATGCATGTAAGTTCTCTGGCTTCTCCATTTCCTACACTGTTCTTATCTCCCTGTCTATTCTGTACCTACCCAATTATGCTTCTAAATCCCTATACCTTTTCTCCCATTCTCTCCCTTCTCCCTACCAGCTGATAACCCTCTGTGTGATCTCCATATCTATGATTCTATTCCTGTTCTAGTTGTTTGCTTAAGTTTTTTTTTTTTTTTAGATTCAGTTATTGATAGTTGTGAGTTTGTTGCCATTTTAATGTTCATTGTTTTGATATTCTTCTTTTTCCTAAATACATTCCTTTAACATTTCATATAATAATGGCTTGGTGATGATGAACCCCTTTAGCTTTGCCTTGTCTGGGAAGCTCTTTATCTACCCTTCAATTCTAAATGATAATTTTGCTGGATAGAGCAATATTGGATGTAGGTCCCTGCTCCTCATCACTTTTAATACTTCTTGCCGATCCCTTCTTGCCTGCAAAGTTTCTTTTGAGAAATCAGCTGACAGTCTTATGGGAACTTCTTTGTAGGAACTCTCTGCTCTTCACTTGCTGCTTTTAAGATTCTCTCTTTATCTTTAATCTTTGACATTTTAATTATGATGTGTCTTGTTGTGGACCTCTTTGGGTTCAACTTGTTTGGGACTCTCTGTGCTTCCTGGACTTGTATGAAAACAGACATATTCATTTTACAACATGAACCCCTTTGAACTCCTATGGGCATCTGTGAGATTAACAAATCTATATTATTGGCTTGTTACAGATTATCACAATGCTGGCGTATATTAAGTGTGCTAATTGTTAATTATTGTTCCTTAATAAATATTAATAGTTGAATCTCACTGCATTCCATTACAATTATTTATTGTGTCAACTATGCGTAAAGCATATACAGCTTCTCTGTGTAAAGGCTTCTCTGTATAATTCTATATACTGAGTAATGTTGAGTTCTACACCAGAGACTTCTGGTTGAAAATGGTGGATTGACCACAGATGTTTATGTATATTAACTTACTAACCTTCACATAATGTCTATGAGAGAAGTACTACAATTATTCCCATCTTGTAGGAGAAAGTTGGAGTACAGAGAAGTTACTTAATTTGCCAAAGTCATAAAGCTGGCAAATTGAAGAGCTGAGATGCAAACACAGGCTCTAGCTCTTGACCATTATGCTAAATCACTTTTCATGTCCTTAAGGCCCTTTATAGGCTTGAAGTTCTAAAAATATATAATGTTAATACTGTTACTGTCTGTATATTGCCATGTCTTTATTACACTATAAGTAACATTATATTGTACTTCAGTTATAAATGGAGAAAATGGTTTTGTTTCTTTAGGACATATCATGGACATGATTCTTTTTGCCAAATTTATGGTATGATCACTGACCTTAGCTTTTAGTAATTTTCCTTATGATTCTAAAAGTAAAGTGCATATATCGAAGAATTGAATAAAGTTTTACTCTTTTTCCCTTAGGAAAGCCCAAGTTCATTAACCGCAAGTTGTCAGACACAAGTGTTACAATAGATGGTAATAGAGGGTGCCATGTTGAGGACTCTTTCACAAGATTAAAGGAAAATTAGAAAACAAAGAAAACTTCACAAATTCCCTCACTCTGACACAGCTGTTTGTGTGTGTGTTATATTCTGAGCCCTGTGTCTCCATGCATTTGCACTCATACACAATTGCAATGATCATTTATCTAACTTTCTTATTGTTCTCTTTGTTTATTTAATTAGACATTAGCAGTTAGTAATACTTTAAAGTTAAAAAAATGTTTAAAGTGTTTGAAAATCCTAACTTTCTGCAAAGACCCCCTTATAAACGGCTGTATGTTTTCTTTAGAAGAGCTTTTTGGGTTCTTAAAGAAGCTTTTTAAGAATCTTTTTAACTTTTTTTTTATTTGTAGTATTTTTCCATTTGGGATTTCTAATCCTTCAAGGGTAGAGCATCTACTTGGGATATGAAGCAGTTCTATAGCTTTAATTATAGTACTGAAAACAGAGCAACTGAGCACAGTAAAAAGGGAATGCCAGCAGCTGTAGTGGTGTGTGTGCTGATTTCAGGTTGCCTTCAGGAGTTAATCAGAATATTGAGGGAGAGGGGAACAGAGGGACTTGCAGACGACAGTGTGAAGAATGCATCAGAATGTGCGCTGTGTTGTTGTGGCTTGGGGTCACAGCTGGTAGTGAAATTTTTACTTTAAGTTGACCAAGTCCAGGGACTTTGTGCCTTATATCAAATTCTATACAATTTGGTGCATGTCGAGAAATCTTACACTGAGGGTATCATATGATTAACTCTCAAAATGGAGAGAAATTAGTCTATTTATGTGAATTTTTGAAAGTAAAAATCCATTTAAAACTTCAGCCCCCCACCTTCTTTCGCTTTTGTCACTTCCACTGTCTTATTTTATTTTTTCCAGATGTTTTACTATTTTTCCAGTGTCACCATTTTTCTCATTAGGATTGTTAATGACATACCTTTCAGAATGAACATAATTAAAGCTAGGGAAGTTATCAAGAGGCAGGAAGTGTTTCAAAAACGCATTACCTAAAGATGCATTGGTGGACAGAGTTCTCTCTAAGACATACTTCACTATGGAGAACTTCAGACGAAAGTAACACTGCTCTGTGCTTGCCGGCAGCACAAAGACTGAAATTGGAACAATACAGAGTGGAGTAGCGTGGCCCCTGTGCAAGGATGACACACGAATTCATGAACATTTCATATTAAAAAAAGAAGAAGAAGAAGAAATTAGCACTGCTTTATTTTCTAATGGCTGTCATCTTGAGAAATGCCCACAAAATACATGTATTCGATACCAGTTTAGTGTTTGTGCTATTACTATTTTAATCATTTTTTATAGTTGGTGACAAATACTTCAACTGCTGTCAGAGTCTCACAGGGGCAGAAAGTTGCAGGAAAAGTTACATGAAACTTTAAAATTATTCAGCACAAATGTACTGCTAGAGCCACACACAGATCCTCATTTGCATGGGAATAAGATTTATTTAATGAATCCTCTTTTCCTCTTCATGTCACAAAAGGTTAAAGTTGTATTTCGAATTGTATTCTGAGGGGAAAGATCACTTGTCTTTCCAAAAAAAGTGATTTTAGAAATAGACTTATAAAAATGTATTCATGCCCTGACTGATATGGCTCAGTGGGTTGGGCATCATTCCACAAACCAAAAAGTTACTGGTTGGAGCACATGCCAGGGTTGCGGGCCAGGTCACCAGCTGGGGGTGTGTGAGAAGCAACTGACTAATGATTCTCTCCCTCTTCTTCTCCCTCCCTTCCCATCTCTCTAAAAATAATTAAAGTCTTTAAATATATATATTCATGATGAAGATGAATATTATACTTAGAAATCACTTTATAAAGAATGAGTGACTATAGTAAGTTATGTCACATCTAATCACTGGGGTATATACCTGAAACTAATATAATAATGTATCTCAACTGTAATCAAAAATAAAAAAAATGATAAATGAAGTCAAACAAAAAAATGAGTGACTAGATTAGAGGTAAATTGCTTATCTATTATAGTTCATGAAATGTACCCATAGGGCCTAAGGCGTGTCCTGTTACTGTAGGGCTTCCAGTAACAGACCTTTTGTAGAGACTTTGATAATCATCACTTATTATAATTAAGTACCTGCTTCGAAGAGGTTGTTTAAATCAGATACTATCTGAACAATTAGGGCAGACTTTCCACCAGCAAGGCGATAAATGAAGGGAAGCACTTACAGGAAGCTGATACGGTATCACGAGGTCAAAGATTTGCTATCAAGGCTCGCCCGTTCAACGAAGGAAGACACTGATAGCTATTGCCTGGAAAAGTTCAAGGATGTGAAGATGCGCTTGAAAATAGCTTCTAATATCTGTAATTGAAAAGAGAAAAGCCGTTCAAGAATAAGAGCTTAAACACTGGTGTGCATTTTAATGTGTATTTTTCAGGGTTTTTTTTTTTTTTTTTTTTTTTTTTAGCAATTTAGTAAACAGCAAAATACTTAGATTTTTTTTTTAAATGATGCAGCCTCTATACCACAGACCTTGTCATATTGCTCCCTCCATCAAATGACAAAATCTCGTTTTTAATGCACTCACCTTGTTTTGACATTTTTCTCTCCTACACCAGCATGCAAATCTAGGGTTTATCTTCTAAATGATCAGATCTATAATGCAACACATATAAATTCTCATCACAATTTGTAGAGCCTTGGGCTTCTGACATTTAAAAATCAGTTTTTAGATTTGCTCAAATATCTGTTTAGAAAATATACACTTTGCTCAGTATTTAAAACTTGAAATTGATCAATTACTTTCTTCAACTTAGAAAAATATAGGGAAGAAATAGGTTCAAAGTAAATTGATGGGCTTCAAGAAAATTTTTTTCTACTTGCCATATAATTTCTGGCTTCTCTAATTTTGAGATAAAAGCTTCATAAATTCACCATTTTTGTGACTTTACTGCTTAAAAGTAAACATTTTTCTCTGCAAAGATGTCAGTACATGTTAGACACTTTGGAAATGCAAAGATATGTAAGACACAGCTTCTGGCTCAAAGAAACTTAAATTCTCAGTACAAATAATGACACACATCCACATAAATATTTGTGGCCATGTTTGTTAGTTCAAAGACTCTATTTCCAAGCAGCTGTAGTCTTTTGGGGATTACCTGGTTATAACAGAGACTGGGATAATTAGTGGTTCATTGAGTATTTCTGTAAATATTTGTGTAAAAAAGAAAACCCTTTCAATAGTGGCTGCCTCTGACAAAGGGGACATGTTTCATTACGTGCATTTTTAAAAAATCACATTCATATATTACCTTTTAAAAGAAAAATTATCTTAAGTAAAAAGAAGAAATTGTATCCACGCAGCCTTCCTTGCCACTTGAATCAGTGTGGTAGAGAGATTGTGCTGGAGGCATCTGATGTATGGGTGGCCTCTCACTTTTCACGGTATCACAGCTGCTTTCGTGCCACCCATAGCTAGCCATGCCCGGCCTCCATAGTTACAGCTCCAACTAGATCCTACAGTGAGCTCACAAAGCCTGTGTGTACCGCTCACGTGTAGATGTTCTGTAATATTTTCATGATGCCATCTAAACTTCAAGGAAAATTTAGATGCACTATGTGTTATCTTTAGTTTCTAATTTTCCTCCTTTCTCTCAATACATGTATCTGTATTGAGATTGCGGTTTTAGAGTTAATACATCACCCTTGATATGCTCTTTTCATCTACTTGGAACAAATTCTTACCCCTAGAAAAATAAATCCACAAAATTGTGTATCGGAGGAAAGTACTTGAACTGGCTCTTGAATAGTGGCCATAAAGAACTGGAGAATATTAGGGAGGAGGTAGTCCACTTGGGGGAATAAACAAAGGAAAAGAACATGTCGTATCTGGATAATGATGAGTGGTTTTCTGGAACAGGGAATGTAAATGCAGGGGTACGTGGGCATTAATCTCTCTAGTTGTCATCTAACTGTACTAATATTTGCTGTTGTTTCATTTTTTAAAATTTTTTAAGTTTTTAAATTGTTGACACTGTTAATGATCTCCCCATTTTCTCCACCTTTTCCCACTTCCATTGGAAGGCATTTCCTCTGGAAACATTTCGCTCCATTCTTATATCTGATACCAGACTTCCTTCTCTCTTTTACCAAACTATGTACTTTTTATTGAATTATCCTTTAAACGAAGATGGTTTGCCGTGGTGATTTCTCTACTGCTGTGGCTTGGATGACTACTTATATATCAGATATCCCAGTCGTACATCATCAGCCGCAGCCTTCTCATTCGCACTCCCAAGTTCACCCTGGACCTGCGGACCTGGATGCTTTCCAGGCATCCAGCATTTCTGAAACCCAGCTCAACCTGTCCTGCTTTTCCTTGCTTAATTCTGATTCAGGCAAGATTTTGTCCAAGCTGGAACTCTGACAGTAATTCTCTAGTTTCTCTTTTCCCATGTGCAGTCATCTTGCTAAGTCTTACTGGGTTTAAAACCGTGTTGTACTTCGCGTATTTAGTTTTCTTTGGGAAAAGGCTGCTTCTCATTTTTCCCTGTGAATTCTGTGTGATAATCATCTTTTTCTCACAATTCAGTGTTTTTTGTTCCCAATCATTATTGTTTGTCTTTGCATCACAAAACAGTTTTCTCTTCAATTAGGCTGAGAGCACATTATTTTACGTGTTCAAGTGTTTTTTCCTATTTCTTAAATGACCTTGATTCGGGGGGACAATATTTATCTCACTGGCACACTGTCTTCTTGTGAATTACAGTCTGCTCTCATGTTGGCCAGTGATCGGCTTGTCTGCCCTGCCTTTTAATCTGGTGTTTTATGTGCAAGTCAGGAGCAGTGCTGCTGCTGGACCTGGCTCCTGAAATATTTCATAAAGGCTCTGCATTATAGTATCTATTGTCACAATAAGAGCCAATAGTTATTGATAATATTCTTCATTTTATTGGAGAATATTTATCATAATATTCTTTAGTCACACTTAAGTTGTAGGAGACAGAAAATAAGCAAAATAAAAATGTGAAAATAGTACGACAGAAGATGATGAGTGCTAAGGAGAAACATACAGCAGGGGAGGGGCCGAAGGAGGTGGAATGAGGGGTTGAAGCTTCCCCTGCCTGCTCAGGGACGGGTGTCACTGAGAGAGTGACGTTCATCACAGACCTGAAGGAGGCAGGGAAGTGAGCCAGCCAGTTCCTGAGGGATGAGTTGGAGGTGAAAGAGTGAAGAGAGCTGATGCAGACTGCTTCGTCCAGCAGCTTGATAGTGAAAGCAAGGGGAAATAGGAGTTGGTAGTTTGTCGGGGAATGGAGTTGGTGGGGAGGTTGGTTTAAGATAGGGGGGAAGAGTGTGTAGGTTTCCCAGTAGAAAGACAAATAGAAACAGTTTAATAGATACAGCAAGGTAGAGGTAGGGAGACAGAGAATCAGGAATACGGGTGTGGAATTAGTCATCTGAGACATGAGAGTAAGGGGTAATGAGAGGGAAGATGGATGTAAGGGTGAGGGGAGAAAAGTTGATAAATTTAGTGCCTCATGAAATATTCTTTCTCTGTGAACTTGGAGGCAGGTTTCCTAAGAGGAAGGAATAATACTGAAGTTAGGGGTTATGCTCGTGATTAAAGTTAGGAATGGATATTGTGGGGAATGAAAAAGGGAGTGGACGTGGATAAATACAACACAGACAAAGCAATATGGGGGTTCCCATCGACACTTTGAGTGATAACTGTAGTGGAGTCAAGGTGAGCATTCTTCTTCCCGGACACCTACAATCCAGGATCTGGGTACAGTAAGCACATGGCTGTTTAGCTGCAGATACGAAGACTGGAGGGTTAGGTGCAGGAAAGAGTGTGTGGGCATGGAAAAGCATTATTAACCATTAGTTTAGAATGTTATTGACTATTAGCTAGAAGGATAGAATTTTTAAACCCATTTTTGTACCCAATTTCTTCAAAATCAGTGCATTCACTACAGTCTGATAACTAGCTATTTTCTTACATATGGATAATACCATCTTGAGTACAATTTTCTTTTCCAATGACTGATGACAGTCACTCTGCTGTTACATTTTAGGCACTGATTAAACGATTCATCGAGCTTATGGAGCACAGAGAATAGGAGAGTGACTAGCGGAGTTATAATGTCCTAGGTTTAAATCCTTCTTGGTGAATTACCAGCTCTAAGACTTTGGATAATGAAATCATCCTCTTTGTGCTTCAGTGTTTTATCATGTGTTTAAAAAAGACAATCAAAAATATGTCCTCTTACAGATTCATTGTAATGATGAAATGGGTAGTGCATGTAAAGTTTTTAGCTCAGTGCTCATTGTACATTCTCCACAATGTTAGCTACTGTGTTAGTCAGCTATTGCCACAGAAATGTGTAACGAACCTCCACCAAACTCATCATCATACCAAGGCAAACTTAATTTTCTCATAAGTTTCTCTGCTTTAGGCTGTGGTTCGGTTCCAGGTTTTGAGTCAAGGTCAGGTTTGTTCCTGGCGCCTCATTCTGAGGGCCAATTGGAAGGGGCCTGTGAGATGCCTGAGTTGTATTCATATGTTGATGTATGAATTCAAGAGCATACTCTGCAGGCACCTTTAAATTCTGCGAACATCCTGCTTTAAATTCTAGTGTCCAAATGGCCAAACATAAAGGCAGTGGTGGTGGGAAGTGTACTCTATTTTGTGGTGGGGGTGGAGGAGTGGGGGAAGTAAGTGGGAGTAAGTGGGGAGGAGGTAAGTTTTATCTGCTGAATAAAACTCAACTTTGTTCGTTATGACATTTCAATACCTTTTTTTTAATTTGCAAGGAAAAATGAACACTGAGCTGAAATAATATGTTATTTTAAAATCTAATTTTCACAAATCTTATTTAAGTGAAATGTTGTTTTTATAACTGAAAGAAAATGACTGACAAAAGAAAATTTACTTATCTGCTAACATAATTCCAGAATCTCTAGTATGGTAGCTTATTCAGTGTATGGGGACTGAGTGTCTCAATCTTGCTGATCTTTTTCTCCTTAGCTATTCAACCTTCTGTTGTTCTTTTTTAAAAGAGTGTATTGAGATATAATTTACATACAATAACATTTATCCACTTAAAGGGCACAGTGAGATGAGTCTGACAGATAAGTATTAATATACCCAGAAATACAATAACAACAAGACTGTTTCCGTCATCTCACCAAAGACCCTTCGTGTCTCTTTGCAACCAGTTTCTACCCAACAGCCCCACCCTAGGTAGCCATCAGTTTGCTTCTTCCTACTACAACTTTGTCTTTTCTAGAATTTCATATAAATAGAATTGTACACTCCTTTATGTCTGGATTCTTTCACTTACATATTTTTCCTTTTTATTGCTGATTAGTATTCTATTGTATAGATAGACCACCATATACTTATACATTCACCTGTTGGTGGACATTTGGCTGCAATGTCTATAATGAATAAAGTTATGAATAGTAGCATGCAAGTTTTTGTGTTTTTATTTCTTTTGTAGGAGTGGTAAACATGTGAGAGTTGGATTGTTATGTCAGATGTTACATACATGTTTAACTTTTAAAGAACTTTCCCAATTGGTCTCCAAAGTGGCTGTGACTTATTAACCTCCTACCAATAATGTATGAATATTCCAGTTGCTCCACATCCTTGCATGAATGGTATCACCATTTTTTTTACTTATCACCATTTTAGTTGGTATACAGGGGTATCTCATTGTGGTTTTAATTTATATTTTTCTGAAGATAAATGATAGTAAGCATCATTTCATTTGCTTACTTGCCATTTGCATGTTTTCTTTGAAGTATCTGTTCAAACTTTTGCCCATTTCAATTGTTTATGTTCTTAATATTGAGTTGAAGTTGTTCTTTATATATCTTGAAAAAAAGTTTCTTATCATATTTATGGTTTGAAAATTGTTTTCACAATCTTTGGCTTGCTTGCTTTTTAATTTTTCTAACACTGTCTTTTGAAGGACAAGCTTTAATAAATTTTGATGAAGTCCATATTAACAATTTTGGGGTGTATGATTCATGCTTTCTGTGTTCTAGTTAAGAACTTTTTGCTTATCTCAAAGTCATAGTCACAAAGAGTTTTTCCTATGTTTCATTCTAGAGGTTTTACAGTTTTACACTTTGGGACATAATTTATTTAAAATTATTTTGTATATGATTTGAGAAAGGTTGAATTTAATTTTCCCATCTCCATTGTCCAGCATCATGTTTTGAAAGAGACTCTAGTTTTCTCGCTGAATTACTTCACCACGTTGGTTAATTAGTTGGCCAGAGGCACTTCTGGCATGACTGCATAGGGAGCTCAGTGGACCAACCCCCCAGCAAAACTGGGGGGAATCATTATAAAAACAAATTGATGTCTCTGTGAATGGTCCTAAGGGTATACAGTAAATGAAGAAACATTTATTCAAGAGCACTATCTGTATTCTGGTAAGAACAGTGAGACTCTATGGCATCTGAACTGAGACCCACTGTCTTCCTCCTCCATCCCAGCTCAGCACAACGGAAATCAACACTGGTGAAACCAAAAACACAGGGCTCCCTGTCCCTCCAGCTCCCAGTCACAGGGCTATTTTCTGGCAGAGGCAGGAATATCACCCTTTCTCACCCTTCTCCAACTACCTGCTGAGGCTAAATTCTGTGTGTACAGCCAGAAGTGTAGGTCCCTTCTTCTGCTTCAACCCCACTCATGGGATGAACTTTCTGTCTTGGATGTGGCACTGCTGTGAATACTGGGGCCCTGATCACTCTTGCTGTGGCCTATAAGGTGATGGTTTCCTTCTGGGTGAGGTAACTCAAGAAGATTGGAGGCTACTGTCCACCCAGACCTCTCCCTGCCAGTGTCCCATTCCCCCCCCGCCCCCCGCCCACAATGAGTACTCAGCTCCTAAAGTGGAAGTGCCACACTGATGTGTGCTATTGTCCATGTCCCCAGCTCCAGAGCCCAGGCTCAGAGATTTTTCCTGGGAGGAGAAGCAGATAACCTGGGAAATAAATAGCTTGGAAGAGCCTGCATGGGGCCAGATCAAATCTTAACCACTGATTTTGGGAATTACTCCTTTAAGGAGTCTGAATTTAATTACCCCTTCAAGAGCAATTTAGGCGTCAGGGCATTTTTTGAAAACAGCTGGGTGTGGTAAAAAAAAAAAGAGAGACAGTCAAAAAGAATTTTGTCAAAATCACAGTCATACCCGAGTGAGTGTAGGCACGCATATGCAAAGCTGTACCTTCTTCAGGAGCAGCATCTGACACTTAACTCGGTAGGGGTGAGATAAACTTCACTAAAAAGTAACCCATCCAGTCACTAAAGAATCATGCAAATAACAGTTACAAGCCACAGGGGTAGAGGAGTGCCTAGAAGTTTTACTATATATTACCTAAAATGTCTAGTTTCTAATGAAAAATTGGAAGCCATGCAAAGAAGCAGGAAAACATGACCCATACACTGTAAATCAGGCACAATGTGACATCTGTGGAAAAGATCAGATGTCACATTAATAGACAAAGACTTCAAAGTAGCCTTACAAATAGGTTCAAAGAACCAAAGGAAACTATTAAGTAATTAAAGGAAGGTATGATGACAATTTCACAACAAGTAGAGACTATCAATAAGGAGATAAAAATAGTAAACAATCAAATGGAAATCCTGGAATTGAAAAGTTAAAAAAAAAAA
>CM052539.1:14741453-14789311 GCA_028533065.1 Trachops cirrhosus
TCATTATGGTTGTTGACAAGCATTATAGTGTTTACTGATTCATGATTCCTTTTTCTTTCCTTTCCAATTTCTTTGTTTTCCCTAGAGTTAATAATGGTCCTTTATTAAATTGTGGTTTTTCTATGCATATGCAGAGGTGGGCAAAACTAGGTTTACAGTTGTTCGTATGGAAAAAGACATGCAGGGTATGATGGTCATGATGGTCATGACAGCTCTAGTCATTCAAAATAACATCACAGTGCAACGGCGAACATACTTTTGCCCACCCCTGCATAGTCAGTACAGGTCCAATCTCATCTTCTCAAGATATTCGGATCCATCTAGTGTTCTGTACATTTTATACCTTTGAAGAATGTCACCCAGGACATTCTACTTGCTCAAATCTGGACTGGTCACCTTCTCCTCCCGCACAGGTATCAGACCGGGGCCCTCTTCACCACCATGTGGCGGCTCCTCACGTCTCTCTCCTATGCTGTACCCCAGCTTTCTGTATCCCGTGCCTCCATGATGGAGCACATCTCCCAGTAATTTCCTGAAAATACCCTTATTCTACTCTTACTCCTGATCGAGAGTTAGACTGGGCATATGATTTTAAAGTTGGAAATAAGTTTCCTAGAGAAATGGAAGGTGATTACTGGGCAATTACTGTAACGTCTTCTAGATACTGTTGTCATGGTGAGCTTTGCTTCAGGTGGATGGAACAGCGCTGTTTTGTTCGGAGACTTCGATGCCAGTATCATCAGATCTTTACTTTTGAGCTAGACAGATATCCTAGAAAATTACTCTTTCAAAGTCCAAATGGGATGTTATTAGGGCCAGTTAGGGAAAGTGGGCTCAGGGATGTCAGCACTCAGTAGGCCTGTGTTTGCTCAGATACTCTGTTTCAGTACCTTACCCTAAACGTTGACTGGTGTAGGCAGTTATTTTACTCTTTCCGGGGAATAAACCTTCAGTCTTTTGCATGACTGAGGGAGAAATAGTCATCTGGCTATAAAACAGTGGGGAAAGCATCTGGGAATCTGACTGCTATTTAAATATCCTTTCAAATTAGTTCTTCAGCGTTTTGCCCTTTTCTTCGCTTTTGCTCGCAGACATATCTCCCAGACATATCTGGTAGGAAGTCTGTGGGACTTTCGTGGAATCGTCAGGTCAAGATTTAATTTTTCCCACTGCCTGCTGTGAATTGTTTTCTCCTGTGTGCTTAGTCATTTGTTGTGCATGGACAGCCTTCAGAATTCCGTCACTGCAGTTTCCTCTCATTCTGCTTGTGTTCACGTGGTTGTGCCTTTACACGTGCACTTTTGTTAGTTTAATGCTGGTTTGGGAGACAAGGAAAGTAGGTGAGTGTGTGCGTGTGCGTGTGTGTTCAATCTGCCGTTTTTTCCCTATCAAGTCCTGGAAACATCCTCTTATTTGAAGAAATGTCAGATATATATTATGCGTCTGGGGATTTAACTGGAGAGATTCCAGACAGCTTCTTAGCTTCCAGTGTCTGGCCTGGGCTTAGGAATGCCAGTCCTAAGCTGGAGAACTTCATTTCCTTATGAGAGAAGCCAGAATTGAAATCCAGTTTGGCTTTATTTAGAAATTGGCACAGTTTCAATTAGAAAATGTATGTGTATACATATTTAATATTCATATTTACATATTCCATGTTAGTACCTGTGGTGTGCCCAGTAACAGGGAAATGAATTTAGTAGCGAAAATGTCTTGTCTTGGGTTAGTTCTCCCTGGGGATACTCATTTCATTCTATTTTTTAATCGAAGCCAAATACTATGCTTGTTCCATACAAGCATCCCAATCATCCCTCCTCATTGCATTCTCAGAAACTATGCAGGGGAAAAATGCCTCCATCTGCCTATGGAGAGAGGAAGCCAAATTAGCCCATAGAGGACTTTCCTTTCTGTTTTGTGCATCCCGACCTCCAGCCCACCTGTCAGAGAATTGGGCTGATTATGATCATACTTGTTCTTATTTACGTATCTATTTTGCTATTATTTAACATTGCTTTAGGAACAAGTAATAAACTTTGGGTGGGCCTATAATAAAGTCAAGCTTGAAATTAACTCCTTTAAAGGCCTGGATTGTGCTGCTGAGTTTAGCAATTATTTTTCTTGATTCATTATCCTTTGTCATTTAATTGTTAATACAGTTTGCCAAATGTAATGGCTGTTATTCAGAGACTAACCACAGAAATAATAGTACACAACACTTAATGCCCAAAACCAAGTTAAAAATATTTCTCCTTTAGATTTCTCAGTCAATTTATCAAACTTTTATGGTGCACTTACCCTGTGCCTGGCTTTGTTAGTAACTGGGAATACAAATATGTGGCTTCTCTACCTTTTGGGATAGCAAGGAGACACACTTGTAAAGAAGTTATTATAGGACAGGGTTAATGAGGTAAAGGGAGAAATATATCCTGGGAATAGAGCATCAAGCAGGGGATTTCCTAGCTGAAGGCAAGGTTCAGAATGACCTCACAAAAGTGTCAACTGAGCTGAGTGCCAGTGACATGTGAACAAGCGGGGCGGGGTGGGAAGAGCACGTGCAAAGACGTGAGACATGAAAAGGATCATATATTTTGGGAATACCAAAGCTATAAGGAGGTACTTATAACACTTGGTAGACACCAGTCAAAATAGAGAAACATTTGGAGAAGAGTAATGGAAGCCAGTTAGTTAACCATTCTATTTGAAAAGATTCTAAGCAGTCTGAAAACATTAGATGCTATGTTACGTTACATTCCCTATTGCAAATAACCAATTGCAATCTTATAGGTCAGGGGGTTTGTTAGCTTTTTTCGTGTAACGTATCCCCCTATATTTTGTTTAAAACAACAACCACTTTTAAGCTTACTATCTGCAGTTTGTTCATCTAGGCTAGGATGAGCTGGGTAGTTCTTCAGGTGTGGGCTGGTTGAGCAGTCTTGGCTGGACTCATTTGTGTGACGTTAGCCAGCGGGTGCATCGGCTGGGGCTGCCAAATCAATGATAGCCTCAGCGGAGCGGGGATGCCCAGGACTGCTCTCACATAGCCTTGTGGCCTGCAGCCGGCTAACCAGGGATGGCTCACGTTGTAGGTTCAGGTCTTGAGACAGTGATGACGTGTCAAAGCCTTCAAGGGGACTGGTTTTGGAACTAACACAATTGCTTTTGGCCAAACCATGTCCCAAGGCTAACCTGCCCTTTAGGGGTAGAGAAATAGGTTCTACCTCTTAATTACAGTAGATCCAAAGAACTGTGGCCAATTTTCTAATCTACCACAGCCCATCAATAGAATTTGAAATTAGCAAATATCTATAGCCTCGTCTATTGTCATAGGAACTTCTCACTACCCTACCTCCCACTCCCTTATACACAGAAACATCAACCTTAATACCCGACTTAGGATGACCAACCGTGTACCCACTAAAGTTCAGCTTTGCAGGAAATACTCAGAATAGTGGAGTTTGTAGGTTTCTTGCATTATTCATAGATATTGCAAGTAAGTGATAAGCACGAATTCGGCAGATAGAGAATGGCAGTGTGCTCTGTAGTTATTAAAGAAATCTCTTTCTGCTTCAAGCCAATGATCTGAGACTGTCAAGGCTAGGTTCTACCGAACAACAGGAGATAAATTCTCTGGTATACCCTGACGTTAGTTTCTCATTAGGAGCTGTGACTCCTAGCAATTAGAATGGCAATATCTTGGAAATACCAGGATTATCAGGGCTTTGGGATTTCCTAAATTCATTCCAAGACTCCTTTTGTGAAATGTCCTTTTTGGACAAGGGATAACACATTAGAAAAATTACAGCATTAAAAAATCAAACATTAAAATATTGTAACATTTTAAAAATTATCTGTAGTACAAACGTCGGTAAACACAATACCTTAAAAAATAGAACATGAATTATCAAGTCAGGAGGTTGTGTATCCCTGTAGGCAAAAAATAATTCTATTACATCAATTTCTTATTTACTAAAGACAGGGTGGGGGAAAACTCTTTTAGTTTCATTTTAAGGCAGCTGGATTTATAATTCACATTTTAAAAGGTGCTTTCAGGGTTAGAATAATCATATGCAGAAAAATGCAAACAGCTTCTTTTAAATATGCCTGAAGGAGAACATTTCACTGAATTAAATCTCCAGGTTACATTTATCAGTGCCAGCACCTGTGTGTTGAAATTAAAATGGAATAACTTGATCAAAATCCTTTCATTTTCCTGTATTATGTTTCGGTTACTTGCACTGATGAATATACACTCTCTTCCCCAAAGTACAAAATCATGAGCAAGTCTTGCCAATTATTTATTTTGCATCTTATAGCAAGTAAAGGAGTTTGACCAGATGTTATATGGTATTTAAAACTACAGTACAAGAAGGCCCTTCCTTCAACATTTATCAAGGGCATTATTTCCATCCTGTCAGTCAGCTTTGATTGTGCCATCACTGTGCATAGTGTTGCAATATTATCCTTGTCAAGTATTGCTGAAAGTCTTCCCAATGGTGGAGTAAGGACTAGGGGGATAGAAAGGCATATTTTTTATTGTCTAGGATTTTATTGTTTAAAACAGGCAGTCCTGAGGAGACAAAGTCAGCAATGCTAGATGAATATATGAATTAAATAAGTAATTAAAATACTGATCAAAAGAAGGTTGGAGAGTTAGAGTCAAGGGTGCTGCAGTTTTAGAAAAAAGCAGCACATGGGAAAGATGCGGTTTCATTAATCAGAGAAGATTTTCTGGGCGGAGTGGAATTTTCGAAGGTGTATATACATATGTTCTGTCTGTTGTGTAAGGACCACCCAAGCACGTGCGTATCCATAGTGAATGGGGGGTATTGGTGCATTTCCAAGTATTGGATGAAACTGGGGAGAATCACCAGCACGCTGCCTGTGTTGTTGAATGAATTTGAATGAACAAAAGAGCAAAGAAATTAACTTTGAGGAATAAACAGCTATGTTTGGGACAGTAAAAAGAACAAAGGCAGTAGGGAGACGAGCTATGGAAGGGGGACCAGCACAGCCTCATGAAACACTGGGCAGAGCCGGTGTATCTGGAGACCTATGGCGTAGTTAAGGAACCATCATGAGGCCTTAAAGCTATAAATGGACGATCATTTATTATATCCAGTAGTAGTCATATTTAGCTGAGACATTAAGAATGAGTAAGCATCAAACAGGTTAAAAAAAAGGAAAAGAATTTTCCAAGGAACAGTGTCTCACCACAGGTGGAGTGAGCCCCATGTTATCCAGCTTCTGTCTGAAGGAAATGTGTAGTGAGAGGCAAACCAGAGCTCATTGTTCTCTGCCCCATGAGTGGCAAAGATGGAGTTTAGTTTTCAGGTCGGTCGAAGTTGCTGGGGTTCGTAGGACAGAGTACTGGAGAGGTGGGAAGTGCATACAGTGAGAGACCTAAAGATGTGCAGAGAAGGTCCATCAACTCTTCGGTTGAGTGCTGATTGCACGTTCAAGAAGCTGGGAGACAGTTTGGACAATTCCAGTAGCTCACATAGATTGAAAATATTTTATCTTTCCACCAGCCAGACAGAGAGGCTTAATTTGTAAGATACAGGGCACTAGATTGAATATGTGAAAGAGTCTTACCTTAATAATGTGTCATTTACATAATTAAGAGTTTATATTAAGTACTATTCTATCATTCTTGCACAAGTACTACATAGTGTTTTACTTTTTATACTACTTACCTTTTTTCATAATTTCCTTAAAATTTTTCTCTTTAAAAATTTTTTCTAGATTTTTAATTTATTTTGCTTTTTCCTCAGACCCAACTAAGATCAATTTATTAATTTAACCATTCATCAAAAAAAATTTGTTGTTTAACTACTATCTGTTATGTACAGTTCTCATCTTATGTAATTATATATTATACAACTCAGTTGTCACTTTACTTATAATCTACATAAAAAGTCTATGGGGATTTTTATTTTGATTGCAACTAACATTTTTCTTTGAGGATGACTTACCATCTCTGGAACATTCAACCTCCCTGATGAAGATTTTCTCTATTTCTCTATTTAAACCTAGTCTTCCTTCATTCCCCAAACATGTGTTTTTACTTTTACAATCTTCCAGTTTGATTTACCTAGGGACCCCACATGTCTTGTTAAGGTTGTTGTCAGCTGTTTTGATGATGATTTTAATATTTTTATTACAATTTTTAATATCTTAAGATTTTTATATTCTATTTTCTATTGTAGCAACTTTTGCTTACATATAGACTGTTTTTAATGTTTATTTTATAATCAGTAGCCATAATTTACCCTTTTAAATTGTTGAGTTTTATAACTATGTAATTTTTTCACTTGAAAAAATAATGATAATGTGATTTTTTTAAATACATCTATCATTTAGGATACAATTTTATTATTTTTTTGTCTTTTGCATTGGCTAGAATTTTCAAGATATTACATAATAGTGATAATAATGAACATTGTTTCCTAACTAATTTTAATCTTATTATGTACTGTTGAGTCTTTATATTGAGTATCCTTCTTTTCCTATTTTACTATATATTCTATATATTTTTGTGAAGAGGTTTTTTTTTTTTAAGTTTAAAATGTTTCTTTTATTCTCACCCAAGTCTTTTAGAGAGAGAAGAAGATGGGGGAGGGGAGAGAGCGAGAGACAGAGAGAGAGAAACATCAACGTAAGAGAGAAACAATGACTGGTTGTCTTCTCACATGTGCCCTGACTGGGGATCAAACTTGCCACCTGGGTATGTGCCCTGACTGGGAATTGTACGCACAACCTTTTGGTCTATGGAATGATATGCTCCAACCAACTGAGCCACAATGGCTATAGCTTTTTTTTTAGTTTTATTAAATAACTTTTTGACATCTATTGAGACAGTTCACATTTTATTTGACCTATTGCATTCTTAGCTTAAATTTTTGTTCCTCACTATTATTACTTAAACATGCTGTTGGATTTTTCATGTTATTATTTTATTTAGGATTTTTAAATGTGCAGTCATTTTATACTTTGTTGTTTAATAACAAAGATGCTTTTAACATAAATTTATCATTGAGCTTTTCTTAAGCAGTTTATTATAGGCTATAACATGCCATTGTCTTATATGTAATCCTTAAAAAATACTTAATCAGTGCCAGTTGTATTCTTCCTCCTATGCCCAACAGTTACCACATAGGTCTTTTAAAAGTGTTTTAAAATCTGTGGTTGGTAGGGTTTTTTTTTTCAATTTTAAGTTTTATTATTAATTTGTAGGGCTCTTATTTTGTTTTTCTTTGGCATTATAATGAGAGAAAGTAAAATTTATCCTCTTAAGAAATGAAGTCTTTAATAGAATATTCTAAGGTAAATTTTGTAAGCATTCCATAGGTTTTGAAAAAGAGGCTTTGATCTTTGCAACACATATTTTTATAAATGTGGTTAAGTTTTATTATTAATCTATAGCTATAAATATCTCTCTTATAGTTAGTACTATAAGTACCGATTACTAACTGAATACTGTATTCAGTTAGTACCGATATTCAGTGTCAGGTTGCTGGTTCAACTCCCAGTCAGGGCACATGTCTGGGTTGTGGGCCAAGTCCCTAGCTGGGGGCATGCGAGAGGCAACCATACATTGATGTTTCTCTCCCTTTCTTTTTCCCTCCCTTTCTCTAAAAATAAATAAATAAAATCGTTAGGAAAGAGAACTTAGCACATGTTCTTTTTCTGAGCAGTAGTTTTGGAGCCTAATGTTCAGGTTGCTCTTTATAATTTTTAATTGTTACTAGCATACAATAATTAGTCCTTTATTTAAATCCTTTTTTAAAAACTGTAATTTCTACTTGATTTATTTTTATCCTCACCTGAGGACAGGCTTATTGATTTTAGAGATAGGAAGAGGGAGAGAGAGAGGGAAAGAAGCACTGACGTGAGAGAGATACATTGATCCGTTGTCTTTTGCAGGCACCTCAACCAGGGACTGAACCCACAATCCAGGCATGTGTCCTGGCTGGGAATTGAACCTGCAACCTTTCATTTCATAGACGATGCTCCAACCAACTGAACCTCACTGGCCAGGACTCTGCTTCATTTTTAATTAATACCCCCAAAATATTTTTGTTATTTTCGTTCCTTTTATAGTTTGTGCGTTTTAATGCTGCCTTGCTTTTTTTTGCCTCTCATTACATAGGGTGTTTTATTTACTTTGTTTTTATAGTGAAAAAGAATATAGAAAATTACTATTTTAACTTAAACCATTATTGGCTTAAAGTTTATCTAATTTTCTCTTCAAACTATGTTTTTCCAGTTATCAAGTTTATAAACAAAATTATAAATTTGATTATGATGAGAAATTTAATTTCCTTTAACTTGCCTTATTTGTATCGCCTAGTTATCGTTAATTAGAGCTGAGGCTACAGTTTTTAAAATATAAATGTTATTTTAATCTTGTACACCTTTCCTTTTTGGCTTTCACATTTAATATTATAACCATCATAACAAACATTATTATACTTAGAACTTTGTATTAAATTCATTTAAATATTCACTGTTGCATGTTTTTGAATCCCAAATTTGTATCTTGGTGGACATAATTTATCCTCAAATAGGATAAATCTGTGCTCTCAAGAATTATTTAGGAGAACTGTATTGTGTAAATCTTGCTTTCAAACCTAATTAGCAACTTTGCTAGGTATAAAATTTTTGAGTTACAGCTGTGCATCATGAATAATCTGTTGATATTGTGGAGTATTTTATGGTTTTATTATTGCAAATAGTGCAAAAATATTTCAGCATGTTTTCCATGGTATGGTAGATATGATAGGTGTTGGGTTTTAAATTTTTCTTTGTTTTCTGAGTACTTAGGACGTGAAACCCTTCCTATGGGCAAAGATCTCCAGATTACATGCTACAGTTTTAGGAGAGTTGAGATCCCAGTGGTGTGTTCTCAGTGGCTGAGTTTTAGGCTTCTTATCAATTCTGAGAGCTACTTGATACTTACATTAATGTATTTGCTGCCTTACTTAACCAGACTCAATTTCTGTTATTTGCATCCAAAATTTTGATGAAAGTATAGGCAATCTGAATGCTCATTCTAAAAGTTTGAAGTTTATTCTTTTCCCTTAGAATAAAAAGATTTTGCCAGAATATATCTAAATATGAACCTTTTCCATTAATTTTTCCAGGCCTTTGCTGGAGACCTGCTCTTTCCTGATTCTAGAAAGTTTTCTTCTATTTATTATTATTTTTTTCTGCATCCACTGCTCAGGTTTATTCTGTTCTTGGACCTGCTTCTTTTGCTGCACCAAATTTTCTGACATGCTTTTATCTTTGTGCGTGGATTTGGGCCACTTTTCTCAGTTTGGTGATCAGAAACATTTAATTTTATGTCACATCACTTTGGCTCTTGGAGACTTCCAAGAAGAATTTAAACTTTATACTGCATTATTCTCTGATTTCAACAAGTTTGATTTACGTCGTTGCCTCATCCCTAGCCTCTTCTTTCCTTCCCACTTCCTGCCTGTGTGTGTGTGTTGAAGGTCCCTGAGTCCATGTCCAGGTTTGATGATTCACTAGGAAGACTTGCACGATTCAGCAAATAGTTGTACTCAAAGATGGGATTTATTACAATGAAAGGAGAGAAAGCAAAGTCAGAGGAGAAAGTGGATGGAGTGGAGTCTGGAGTAAGCAGGTATCTGAGGGCCCCTTCCAGTGGAGTCAGACACTTAATTCTATCAGCAGCGAGTTGCGACAGCACTTGTGAAGCATTGCTGGCCCGGGAAGTTCATCGAAGACTCATGTCCCAGATTTTTATTGGGGGCTAGTCATGGAGACACCCACTGCATAGTGTGTATAAAGTTCCAGACTCCCAGGAGGGAAATTGGGTGGTCAGAATAAATCACTGTTCTCACTAACAGCTTAGGCACAGCGAACCACTCACATCAGAGTGAGGGGAGTTCTTCAGAAATCCAGGTTCCCACATCTTGACAGGTTCCCAGTCAAGGGCTGCTCTTGTAAGCAGGCCTTTCAAAGGATAGTCAGGCGCGCTGTGAGAACTCTTTTCTGCAGTTTCATATTGGTTATTTTTAAAATCTTTTAAAAAATACCAAGCAGATCTCCTAAAATTTCCTTTTGTTATATAAAATTAATTTTAGAGATAAGCATGTATCCTAGAAACTTCTTCCCTTTCCTTATGCTGAAGCATCTTGTAATAGTATCGTATTTGAGAACTTTTTGCTGTTTGCTTATTGTTAAATGGAGTCTATATAGACCTTGTATTTCCAAGAGGTTATTAGTGTTCTTAATACTCTCTTACTTTTGCATCTGATAGGTTCCCAGTCTCACATCTAACCTTTAAAAATAAGTTCATATGAGCACTCAGTTTGTGATGCCAAGCAAGCGTCCGTTTACGGAGACATCTAGAATGAAGTTTGACCTCTTGCTCTGGCTTTTGTGTTTTTCTGGCCAAGCTAGGGAATCAAATACAGTTGTATGTCCTTTGAAAAATGTTGTGCCTTAAGTAATATATCCCTTGGTGTGAAACGCTCTAGTTACTCAGCCTACTTTTCAGTAGCTGACTACACTTTCCAGGATTCAGCACTATTTGCTGCTTTCTGCTTTCAGCCATGTGCATTCTCGGCTCTGTCCTTCCAGAAGGTATTGTTTCAGTCTGCATCAGGCGGAAGACAGATGCCACACAGTAATTCAAGAAGGCAAAGCTTAAAATAAAGGATTTTAGAACTCTGAGAGTAATCATGAAGATGTAAAATAAGATGTAATAGTATTTATTTTATTTTTATTGTTGACACTTATAGATGTCTCTATTTCCTTCCCCACCTTTGCCCACTCAGGCCCTGCCTCCCCTTCCCTCTGGCCATCACCACACTGTTGTCTGTGTCAGTGAAAATATAAAAGTGTTCTATGACTGAGGGAGAGTACCCAAGGAAGGACAAACTTGGAGCAGAGCCCCTTTCCACAAGGTTGTGATTCAGACTTCATTGGAGAAGGTATTCGTTGCTGCTCACTAAAAGGTCCCTCTCTGCTTGGCGAGGTGACCCTTCAGAATTGTCATGGACTGGGAGGAGGTGGCTAGACTTTACTGACCCAATTTTACATGCAGGCTGCTCCAGGAAGAGGCTGTGACTTTTGGCAATGACAGGACGGAATTTCTGATGATATCAGAGACAGATTCAGTGGTACGGGGTCAGATCTGCTTGGAGTGGTTCTTTTGGTCAGAGTTGTGTGTACAGATGGGATTTTCAGGTGACAAATCCATAGCTGGGGAGCAAAACAATTTTGTTTCTTCTAGATGAAATTCGTTTTCTATTAGGATGATCGAGGTGGAGGATTGGGGAAGGCATCAACAAGCAGCATCTGGTAAATCAGAAATTGCGGATGATTTGATTGTCCTGGGTACCTCCCAAATTTGGTATCTCAGACAAATGACCTGTCCAGCATGGGTTTGATGCCTCGGCTAGACAGGATGTGGCTCAGGTGTTTGATGTTGGATTTGGGAGAGTTTATTAAATACTGGAAAGATGACAAGAGCGTGGCACAGGCTGAAGGGTATTGCCGTGCTTTTCAACTTGTCTCGGTGCGTCTGGAAGGTTCCTTTCTACTTTAGAAAGTTATCTCAAAAAAGTGAGAGGTTTTTAAAAACACTCAGCATTGCTATGCTGGTTATTAATTAAAGGTAGTTTTGGGGGGGAGAAAACATGATCAGTTTTGATTTCCTTTGCTAGTGTAAATTAGCAAAATATTTCAATCAGAAACATTTATTGGTGCTGCTAAGTATATAAAAGAAGCATATTAAATCCAGCATTCACACACTCTGTGCCACATATTACTGCAGATACTGGGGATGCAGGCGTAAAGGTAAGATACAGACCTCCCCCTTTACCAGCTGCTACTGCGCCGAAAGAATGCTATAATTTTTTTTTATTCTCACCTCAGGACATTTTTTTCATTGCTTTTAAAGAAGGAAGGGAGGAGGGAGGGAGAGAGAGAAACATCAGTGTGAGAGAGAAACATTGACTTGGTTGCCTTCTCCTACACGCCCCGACTGGGGATCAAACCCACAACCTTGGTATGTGTCCTGACCTGGGATCGAAACCACAGTCTTTTGGTCTGCTACGGTGGATCCTGGCCAGCAGAATCCGTGTATGTTGTGGCTGCTAGAGAACAAATGCACACAGACTACAGAAGTCCTGTGGAGAGAAAGGACAGCATGGCCACTCTCTGAGAGAGAGGAGGCAAGAGGGCCAGCACCCCAGTCCCTGCCTGGACAGGCTTTTATTGCTTTTCTGGGTACATTACATGGAGGGTAGTCCTCATTTAGTATGCACAGGTTCACTGTAGGGGATTACCTTTTACAGATAACAAAGGAGAGAATGTTGCTAATTACTTCAAAGACAAGGATGTTGCAGACCAAGGGGAAAAGTGGTTGAACCGGTCACACTCCATACTTGGGAGGTTTAGCTCAGATTTTAGGAAGTTGCAGTAAGCCCTTGCTGCCTCAATTCAGGGTGAGGGAGTTTTAGCAAAAGCAAACCTCATAGCGGCCTAGGTCCAATGCAGGCCTGATTCCCCACGGGAGAACCTATCCGTGGGCATGGTCCTACATGCCACACGCACCCCACTGGTTTTCTACGTGAGGGCTGAGCTACAATTCCATGCCATATGAAACGGTTCCCTACAGTCTATGGGACAGTGCTTCAACCAACAGAGCCACACTGGCCAGGGCAGAAAGAATACTATTTTAGATAGTATTGTTTATTTATTTAAATCAGTTCAAAATTGGACTTTGAAGTGAGAAATTATCCTCAAAGATCTGCTCCTGAAGCTTTCACTTAGACCTTCTTCTCCTTTCCATATGCATGCCATCATGTTCACTGTGACAGATAAAATTTGTGAAGGTGCTTTTAGGATCAGAAATTAACCTACATCTAAACTTATCCTGGTTATAAGTCAAGTACAAACCAAGACCAAAGACCTCAAAAATTTCTGTCAGGACACAACAGCTTTTAAAACTTTGTAAACAGTTGAACTTCTCTTCATTGGAAAACAAGCTCACCAGGTGTACTTAACACACACACAGACACACAGGTACACAAAAGTAGCAATAAAAATACTTTCTGTGGAGACCTGATTTCTTATATTGCAATGTTGTATGCATTCTAAAAGAAAGTTCACATCTTTTAAAAAATGAATTTGAGTATTTTTAAATATTCAAAAATTCCTTAATTTTTTCCCCATTAATTTTCACCTCTTGAGCCATGGTTACCAAAATGTGATCCAGATCCCAGTTTTGTTTGCATTTATGGCCTTCATGTACCATGTACATGCTTCACTCGTGGCTTAGTGTGACGAGGCTTTGTGTGTGAACTGGGAGAAATGGAAATCACAGCTATGCTTGAGGAGGCCTTAAAATTTATTTTATTGATTTTGTAAAACTCATTAAGGTTCTGCAGAATGCTCTGATTGGTAAGGGGTTATTTAGACATATGGTTCTTGCAATTCTATTGTTTACAAAGAAAATTTGACTTGTTCTTTTGTAATTATTTAAATTTTAACTTTATTAGTTCTTTATGCAAATTGACACATTAGTTCTAAAGTTATGTAAGTTAAAGCAGTGTTTTTTTTAAAAAAATCGAAAGTGCCATATGCGAATAACACATCAATACATAGCAATTAGTACTACACACATCTCATCAGGGTTATTATGATTTTATTTCCTTAGGTTAAAAATATTTAGTAATTGTTAATGAAAGTACTTGCAAATAGGAAGCATTTAAAATGTTCTTTTTTTCCTTTTGTTTTTGTTTTCTTTTTTTTTTAAAGATTTTATTTCTTAGAGGGGAAGAGAGGGAGAAACAGAGGGAGAGAAACATCCATACGCAATTGCCTCTCACACGCCCCCTGCTGGAAACCTGGCCCACAACCCAGGCATGTGCCCTGATGGGGAATCGAACCAGCGACCCTTTGGTTCGCAGGCTGGTGCTCACGCCACTGAGCCACACCAGCCAGGGCTCCTTTTGTTTTTTAATGACAGTTGACATTTAATATTACTTTGTATTAGTTTTGGATGTATAACAAAGTGTTTCCCTGGATATTTCTAGTACCCACCTGACTTCATACATTGTTATTACAGTATTACTGACTGTATTCCCTATGCTGTACTTTGCATCCCCATGGCTATTCTGTAATCACCAACTTGTACTTCTTAATCCTTTCACCTTTTTCACCCAGCCCTGCAAACCCCCCTCCCTCTGGCAAACCTCAGTCTGTTCACTGCAGCTGTGTTTGTTTCTAGTTTGTTCACTGTTTACTCTGTTCTTTAGATTCCACATATAAGTAAAATCACAGGGTATCTGCCTTTCTCTGTCTGACTTATTTCACTCAGCACAATACCTTCTGGGTCCATCCATGCTATCACAAATGGTAAGACTTCATTCTTTTTTAATAAAGATCTTATTTATTTATTTTTAAAGAGAGAGGAAGGGAGGGAGAAAGAGAGGGGGAGAAAAATCAATGTGCAAGAGAAACATCGACTGGTTGCCTCTCGCACACCCCTAACCAGGGACCAGGCCTGCAACCCGGGTATGTGACCTGAATGGGAATCGAATGGGTGACCTTTTGGTTCATAGGATGATGCCCAATCCACTGAGCTACATCAGCTAGGGCAGATTTCATTCTTTTTTATGGCTAAGTGATATTCCATTGTATATCTGTACCCCTACTTTTTTATCCACTTGTCTGTTGATGCACACTTGGGTTGCTCCCGTATGTTGGCTATTGTAAATTATGCTGCAGTGAACACAGGGGTGCATGCAGGGCGGGACAAAAGTAGGTTTACGGTTGTTTGTATGGAAAAATCATATAATAATTAATAAGTGATAATATAAGAATAAACTATTTTAGTACTCACAACTGTAAACCTATTTTTGCCCCGCCCTGTATATCCTTTGGAATTAATGTTTTGGGTGTCTTTGGAGATATACCTGGAAGTGGAATTGCTGGGTCATAAGGCAGTTCCATTTTTAATTTTCTGAGGAAACTCCATACTGCTTTCCACAGTGGCTGCACCAATTTGCATTCCTACCAACAGTGCACTAGGGTTCCCTTTTTCTCCACACCCTTCCTCACACTTGTTTGTTGATATACTGATGAAGCCATTCTCACAGGTGTGAGGTGATACTTCGTGGTGGTTTTAGTTTACATTTCTCTGATGATTAGTGATGTTGGGCATCTTTTCAGAGATCTGTTGGCCATTTGTATGTCCTCTTTGGAGAATTGTCCCTTCAGGTCCTCTGCCCTTTTTTAAATTGGATTGTTTTTTTGGTGTTGAGTTGTGTGATATTAGCCCCTTGTTGGATGTATCATTGGCAAATATCTTCTCCTATTAGTTAGGTTGTCTTTTTGTTTTGCTTTTGCTTTTATTTGCTGTGCAAAAAAGCTTTTTAGTTTAATGTAGTTTGATTTGTTTATTTCTTCTTTTGTTTCCTTTGTCTAAGGAGATATGGCAAATAAAATATTACTAAGAAAAATGTCCAAAATTTTACTGCTTATATTTTCTTTGAGGAGTTTTATGGTTTTTGAGTCTTAATATTTAAGTCTTTAATCCATTTTGAGTTTCTCGGCATAAAAAAAATTTTAATTGGGTACATTTAAAAGATTCTGTATCAGTTGTTCTTTTGACCACTTACAGTTTTCCTTTATTATGTCTCCATGCATTTTTTAACTTACTAGTTTTTCTCCCCTGGACTGTGTCCATTGTTGTTAAGAGAATGTTTTGATCCTGCAGTAGAATTTGCAAATACTGACATATCTAACGTCTACTGTAATTTTAAAATGAGATTTAATATTTTAGTCTTACTTTCCATGGCTTTATTGTTTTTATGAACCCAAGCTGATTATATTAGCTCTTGATTTCTATTCTCCTTTGAGATTATAAAGTTAAGAATTTATATTCTCCTGTAGACTTGTAGTAAAATATATTTCCTCATTAAAAAAAACCTGAGGACCCTTTCTTACTGTGTAATTTTCTCCATCAAATAATGGGAATCATGGAAGTTACCCCAAAGTGTCAAATCATTAGTCTAAACCATCCATTTCACATCTCTTATGTCTTATGTCCTTAACATACCCTTGGCTGTATTAATATTAATAGACTGTGCAAAATCCCAATTTCTATTTCTATTTTATTTATTCTACTTTGATTTCATGTCAGTATGACCTACCTCGAATTAATCAGTTTCGTGCTAATCTAACAGACTTAATTTCCAATTTGTATTCATTTACTTTTCAATATAAAGTGCTTCTGTTGTTACTTTTTGATGTTTTAATTATTATACATTTCAATCACATTCATTGCCATTCCAAAATTTTATTTTCATGTAAATGAACAATTGCTTCCCCTGAAAATGGATGAAAATATAGTATAATAGAAATGACTATATGTAATATAAAGAGGAGTAATGCAAGCAATATGCTGCTATATATTGAATGGTAAAATAGTGCCATTTAGGAAGGATAATTTTTATTTTTTGATTGTGGAGTTATTGAAGGTCTTTTTTCACAGGTTTTTCTGATCAAGCATGCCTTTTATTTTCTGTTTTTCGGTCATACACACGCCAGCATATAGCTCTTTACATGCACACCGGCACTGAGGGCCCTTCTACTTTGTAACTGGCGAGAGAGGATATAGAAAATGAGAATGGACCAGGGTCCTCTAGTCAAAAACATACGTGTATCATGTGCCTGGAACAGTGCTGGTCATTTTAAAGGTTATACAAATAGAAAATATTGTCCCTGAATTGTGAAGATAACGTATAAATAGTTCACAACCATAGATCTGAGTTGCCAAGCCCATCTGTACTACTGGAGTTTGGAGAAGAGAAACAGTCTCCGCTTCGCTGTGCCCAGCCACGTGTGGGCGTCTCGTTTATAATCACAACAGAATTAACAGGAGAAAGTCATGCCTGGGCAAATGTTGACCCGGCTCTAACCCGTCCATTTTCCACAGTTGCGCCCCGATTTAATTTTTTCCCTCTCATCTTCTCACCGGGCCTTTCTGAGCCGGATTTGCGGTGCTCGGTAAGCACAGCCGCACAGCACGATCGCGTGATCCCTCCACCTGGTTCTCACGCCCCGCTTTCCCTCGGAACTTTTTCTCATAAGGTGCTGTTGTTTAAATGCAGGTGCTTCTCTGAATTCGCTCCTCTTCAAACCTCAGTCGGAAGTCATTGATCCTTCTCTATGTTTTCCTAACACCTAAATTCCGACTCTCTGTAATGCTCATAACTTTGGCCTGGTTTTACTAATTACTTAACTACACAGCTCTTCCCGCCTTGAGTTCAGAGTTCATGACATGTTTATCATTCCTTTCCCACACCCTCAAGTTTAGTCTTCTAGACAGCAGTTGTTGATCAATAGATAATTAAAATTTTTTAATGAATTTGTTTGGAATAGTGGCTATAAATAGCATAATTTTAATTAAGTTAATTTAAGAGATGATTAATTAATTTTATATTAACGAAAATCTTCCCCACAAGGGAACTTCAAGCCCCGATGGTTTACTCTTGAAGACCCTTTGTGAAGTAAAGAGTGAGGGTTGTTTCCAAGTTATTACAATACGTCGGCATTACTGTGGTATTATATGCATTTTACATGCATATAAACTATACATCAATACCACTCCTGAACACAGTATCAAAAATTCATAACAAAATAGTAATAAACCAGGACCTGCAATGCATTAAAATATTATACATAATAACCAAATGGTATATGTGCCAGAAAGGCAAGGTTATTTTAACAACTGAAAATCAATTAAGTGTAATTTACTATATTAATAGAATAAAGAAGTAAAGATATCATATAAATAGTTGTAGGAAAAGCTTCCATTCATGATACTAATTCTAGGTAGACAGAATAAGAGGAACTTCCTCAGCTACATAATGGGCCACTACAAAAATGCTTCAGCTTCCCTGGCTGGGTTGCTCAGTTGGTTGGAGCGTCATCCCATATACCAGAAGGTTGTGGGTTTGATTCCCGGTCAGACCCCGTGCCTGCGTTGTGAGACCCACCCCCAGTCTGCTCGTATGGGAGGGAACTGACTGATGTTTCTCTGTCATATGGATGCCTTTCTGTCTGTCTCTCTCTCCCTCACCCTTCCTCTCCCTCTAAAATCAATAAACATATCCCTGAGTGAGGATGAAAAAACTAAAGGATACTAGTGACTTTTTATTTTCATGAGGCTTCTTTCCCATATATAATTGATGATTATGTTTAATTTGATAAAATCTTTCTCAGGCATCTTTAATTGTAAAGCAGTGAAGTGGAAAATTATGGTTTTAAACAGCTAATTTACATACTATCTTTAGGGGGCAGTACTAAACCACTGAAAAAATTGTTATTTCTGCTAATGCTATCAGTAATGGCTAACATAAAATAAAATTAAAATAACAAAATGAGATTTGTGATGCAATTATATATACCTCTTATTATTTGTAAAATTTTCTAAGTTGTCAAATGGGAATGATAGTTTGAAATTCATTTAATAATTCATTCAACAATTATTAAATTCCATTATGCACAACACATTGTAAAATGTACAGGTGTAAGTCAATGTTGGCTTTAAGATAACTTACGATTACCGAGGACAAGTAAGCCATGCTTGTGTGTGTGTGCTACATAAATATACACTCCTCTTTTAGGATAAAGATAATAATAATTAAAATAGCAACATTTATCGATTATTTTTTACATGTCCATCACTATCAAGCAATTCATTCTATTCTCACACAGCTCTATTGAATAGTAATTGCTTTTATGCATACTTTGCAGGTAAGGATGCAGAGTATTAATAAGATTATGTGACATAATTGGAGATTTATGAACAGGGAAGAGACATAGAGTTTTTCTTTGGGAAGGAGAGAGGGAGAAAAGAGCTGATTAACCTGTGAAGTGTGGACAGTTCCTCACCAAGGACGCAGTGGTCTGTAATGCCATGCTCTTTCAACCTCGATGGTCCCCCCGATAACTGATCAGGAGGTGGTGGACCAGACGCCTAACTGATCATTCCATTCATTTTTGTAGACAGCTTTTGATCACATCGATGCTCTTGCCATATTAACTTTTTACACATCCCCCAATTTTCTCACCCAGGTGATCTGCAGGATCAAAAATCTCAGTGATAATCACCTTTGATTACTGATTTGAAAAATGTGTACTTCAGCACATATGGGTTGGGGTGTACCAAACTACAGAAGTTTTCACTTGCCGTCACAGATAACAAAATGCTTTTGGAGTATCATCAGACAGTAGAACTATATTAACAAATCTGCTTCTTCGATTTAAACTGCAATTGCATCAGCTTGGTTGTTCAGTATACTGCCTCTGACTGGTTATTGTGCGGGATGAGAGCCCATATAACCTGATGGTTAAGGGGGAAAGCTTTTGAGTCAGGCAGTTTGGGTAGGAATCCTTCTTCTGCCACGTGTTAGCTCTGTGAACTCCGGTTTTACATGACCTCTTTCTCTGTGCCTTAGTTTAGTATTTGTCTCAAGAGGTGATTGTATGAATGAAAATAAGGAATAATAGTGTTCAAAAGGTTGTAGCTATTATTATTGTTGTATCTTACAGGCAATAACTGATTGGGGGACTATTTAATTTCATAATTTCTCAGTCATTGAAAATTTATAAAGGGAAATTCAAGATGTGAATGCCAAGAATAGTTTTATAAAGTTTTATATTCTAGTTTTAAAAGCAATGACTATTTGGGAAAGTACAATTCAATATATAAAATATCTTTGCTAACTTCAGTAGTCATGATCTATCAGTAGTGTGCTGAACATTACATTCTAATGATTTTTAGACAAGCTTTCTTTCTTTCTTTTTTTCCTAAAAAGAAAGGATTCACCTAGCCAAGCTTTCAGCAGGCTCTTTGAATTTGGAATTTTTCTCTAGTTCTGGCAAAATTTTTTGCATTATTTCTTTCATAATGTCCTACCGACTCTATATGGAACTCTCAGTTTGATCCTCTACTTTTAACTTCTTTTCATCTTTGGTTCTATCTTCTGGGAAATTTCCTCACGCTTATTTTCCAACTGGTCTATCAGATTTTATGCATTTGTTTTGTAGCACTCTGTTCTTATTTCAGGGATGCAAATATCTTCTCTTTCTCTGAGGCTTCTATTTATAGCCTTTTTCTATATATTTTTGTCTGTGTTACAGGCTTCCTTTACATACGTGGTGATCTTGGAGTTCTTGTTGAAATTTAACTAAAAAAAATTAGAAACTGCTTATGTGGGTGGAGTTTGTTGAGATGTGGGCTTCATAGTAGGTGCTAAGGCATAGAACCCCACAATTTTCTGAGATATTTATGGATCTTTTTTCATATCGGGTTAGTTTTTGTAGAGAGGAATGTAGTCTACTTTCCTATCTGCAGGGATCTAACCCTAGCTGCCATATTCTCTCAGGTAAATATGGGTAGGCACTGGAGTGGGGAGGAAATCTTCATGTCTCACACAGATAGCCACTGGGTTCCTTTGTTTCTAGAGACACCACTCTGCTCCTTGTGTATGGTTTCTTAGAATTCATAATCCCTCTCCTTCAAGCTCACCAGAAAGTAAACCTCCAATTTCTTGTCAGGTTTAGTTTCTTACCTGGGTGAGAAGAAGACGGTCTAGGACAGGGGTGTCAAACTCATTTTCACCAAAGCCACATCAGCCTTGCGGTTGCCTTCAAAGGGTCAAATGTAATTTTAGGACTGTATAAATGTAACTACCCCTTAACAGTTAAGAGAGAGCTCGGCTAGAAGCTCTTGTCTCTTGCCGCTGGCTAGAAACAAGGTGGAGGGCCGGATAAAACAAGGCCCGCAGGCCTTGTGTTTGCCGCCTGTGCTGTAGGAGGTCTGACAGTCTCTGAAATACGGGGTCCCTTCTGTTTTAGCCCCACCTGCACCTTTACCTACAGGGGCAGCAAGTCTCTCCCACCGATAAGCCCCCTTGAGGATGCTGAGTCATGGACAGGCCTGCCTCTTATTCTTTCCTCATGGAGGCACTTTGTTTTCCGTTTTCTCAAATTTGCTAAATCAGGTAACATCTACCCATCGTTTTTCATTATCCAACACTTGTCTTGATATTGTTCATCTGCTTTTAAGATCTCTCCTTTTGTCCTTGTCCTTATGGTTAAACCATGTTCAAAAGGGAAGTCCTGTGATTAACTTAAAAAGTGTCGCCCCTCCTTATGTGTATAATATAAAATTTTATGAATCATTTTTTCCAAAAAGGAGGCTACTTTTTGGTGATATTGTAAAAAAAATGGGCTTTTTACTAATTTCTCTTTCAAAAAAGTGTTTGCATACTGTTCCTCTGATTTGCGTTTAGAAATCATAAGACTTTTCTCACTTGTTGCTGTTCATCTATTTCTTGGGTCATTTTCATGTCCTAATCTTTGATATAAATTTTGTATCTCATCAGTCTTTCTCCCCCAGTTTTTCCACTTTCAACTCAAAAATTGAATTACACGTGTTTTCTGGCTAATGGCATGTATACACGGCTACAGCCACGCAACTGTGGCTAGAGTTAAGCTAACTTGCTTGCCAAAATACACCATAGAAACTTAAATTTAATTCATGTTCAGATATTTAAATAACATGGATATAATATATTGGTATAATATAAATTTAATTTCAGAGAACTTCATCTACAATAAATTTGTCACCAGGAGAAGTGGAAGACGAGGACGATGACGAAAACACCTGCGGGCCCTCGGGACTCTGGGAGGCGCTGACCCCCTGTAACGGATGCAGGAACCTCGGCTTCCCCATTCTGGCGCAGGTAACGGTTCGCTTTCCTTCAGGGGCCATGCAACGTGAAGATGGCTGCCCGCATTTTGAAGCAAACCCTTTTTCCCCTTTGGGAATCCAATTAGTCTCTCCTTCACTTTGTAATTTTTCTTCAGTTAAGGTCAGTAATATATTTATGTAACTTGCTCTCCATATATGCATATGCAAACACATACTTTACATAATTTTATGTGGTTGTTTTATTTTGGTCATGATGCCAGTTCTAGAAAACTTGAGTCGCTTTTGCGATTTTAATTTTATGGTTCAGAAATATTTCATTTTAAAAGATGCTACTTTGAAATCAAATCATGATTTTTATTAAAATAATAGTAATAAATGATTTACAGAGAAATATATTGGGACTCTTCAAAAGCATACTGATTTTTTTTTCTTAGCACAATGGAACATTGTAGAATAATGTGTGGCATTATTCAGTACAACCCAAAATGAGAGGTGAACACTGAAGCCTTGACTATAATTTTGAAACCAATTTGCTATTAAGTCAATTTTAATTCTATTGCCTCACTTTCAAATTCCTGTTGTATGCTGTGGACAACAAGCCCTTAGGGGAGTTTCAGAAATAAGTAAAATAAGCCAGACTTAGGATATTAGAAACTACAACAAAAATATTTCTACACAAAAATGAAACAGCACATAATAATAATTAAAAAAAAAACAGGGTAATGGCAAAGGTATGTATGTGTACCTCTATAACACATGGGTGGAAAAATAGTCCAGGATAGGAAATAATTCACAGTGATTGTTGAAAATAGTGTTATATCTCAAAAATATTATTTTCTGTTTTGTAACAAATATGAAGCAATTGTATCTAAGTACACATCATATTTTTCATGTCTATGTCATGGACAATTTGATGATATGTACTCTAATTCCAATATTAATTTATTGTGGAGAGCTAAATAGAATAATCAAATCAGCATGTAGTACTTAAAGAATCTCTTCACCTTAATCTGAACTGTTTATAGGATTTCAGGACAATTTCTGCTGACCATTACACAGTTGTTAACAATATGTACTTGACTCTGAGTTCCATAAAGGTAGACCCTGTATTGCTCCCCATCTGTGGTGTAATGCCAACGTAGTTCCTGGTATACTGTCAGAATTGAGTAGTAGTTGAAGAAAGCAGTGAACAAATGTATGTATTCTGGGGTTTCATTTCTTCACTTATGGTTTTTACATATAGGGTTTTACTTCATGTCTTTAAGCGTATAGGAGAAAGGAAATTAAGAAACATAGGTTTTACTTTAGTAACAGACCCTCATCTGCTTAAAAGTTTACTGATAATTGAATGCCTTTACCTATATATTTTTTGTTTCATAAAATTAACTTGTGTGTATTTTATATTTTAAAAAATAGAGTTCTTGGAAAGTATTAGGGCTGTAACCCATCAATAATATATGAGTATGTTTGGTTCTTCACCACTTTACTAACAATTAATTTTAATTTTAATTCATTTTATTTTATTTTATTAGACTTGTTAGTAAGATTGGTAGTAACCTACTTTTGGTTTAAAAATCTTTGGTCATATTTCTGTGATGACTGGTATTGCTTTAATCTATGCTGTATATTAATATTTAAGTAGTAATATTTGCTACAAAATGCTTCCCAGCCTGCAGCGTTTTTTCTCTTAATTTGTGTGTATATATGTGTATGTTGTGTAGTTTTTTAAACTGTCAAATTAATTAAACTTCTCAGTTTTCTTTTGTTTAATGCATCTCATCTAGAAGTCCATTTAACAAATTCCAAATGTGGCTCTATATTTGTTCTCCTTGTTGATACCTAGTTTTTCTGTGACTTTCCTTTTGACACACTCCCCATTACACTTCACCCACTTTGGTTTGTGTTTTCTTCTGAATCTCTTATTTCCACTTTCCTACTTTTAAAACCGCATGACTCAGTTTTGATATTTTTATATATAATATGTGATGGAAGAAATCATTATTACATTAAAACTATTAGCTGACATGACTGTTTGCTTTTAAAAATTTATATTTATAATTACTATGTCAAATTTAAAAAGAACCCTGTTGGGATTTTAATTGTTAATGCATTAGATCTATAAATTTACTTGAGACACAGCATCCTTTTTTATTTTTTTACTGTATTTAATCTAACAAACAAGTTTTGGATGCTTGACCGATGTTCTCATCTAGCCTTCTTTTACTAATGATCAATTTGTTGGTGGATTTTCTTTTAACATTTATATATGTTTATATGTATATGTATGTATATATAGTTATAATAAAATTATTTAATGTGCTATGGTGCAAAATTATAAAAATACTTTTGTATTTTACAATAGAATTGATTAATGGTTAATGCCTTTAATATAGTTTAATACATTTGTTGTGACCCAGGAGGTATGATATCAAATGTAGATTTATACTATAACTATCAACAGCTTTGAACTCAGGATTTTCTAGACATCTGATTTTGTTATTTATGTAATTTTAAGAAAATTTTATTTTGAAGTGTTTTTTTTCAGATCTAAAATATTTTGTGAGGCCATTGATAATCATTAAAGCCATAAGCATGGTGCATACTGGGCCTCATAAAATGCCACTGCCTTATAGTGTGGTACAGGAGACCTCGGGCTGAGTGAGTGGAGTTAGTGCAGTGCTATGCAAATGTCTACACACTCAGGTTTGCTGGATTGGAATAAATTATATTTATCTCACATTTATAACTCTTAACTGAATTGGATCCAGCAAACGTGTGAAATGTCTTCTGTGTGCAAAGCCCAGTGCTAAGCTTCAGAAGCATGAGGGTTATAGAAATCCGGACGTCATGGGGAACCCCGTTACCCATGCACTCTGGTACTGGGTTGGAAAACTATGTGGTGTACCACTTCTAGACTCTTTTTTTTTTTTTTTTCAAATGAGTTGGTTTAATTCCAGGTGGTACAGAATTGTGGATGGAACAGAGACTGAAGAACACACTTTGACAGGATTCTGGGCTGGGTCCACTCTGACCTCACAGCCAAGGTTGAAAGGGCAGAGTGAGAAGAGCTAAGAAGATGAGCCAATGCGTGGTTGTTGTTATGATTATTTTTTACAAAAGTTTTTTCTTAACTATACAACAGGCTCCCAGATGCCTCTTCATTCTAGCAATAGGTGGGAAGCGATGTTATGACAGGGAATCCAGATGTTAAAACAGGAATGGAATGAAGGATCACCAGGGCCCCAGTCCCGAGAACAGCTCCCTTTTTGCCAGATTTCTTAATTCCACCCTTGGCCAGGGGCCCTTCCCCCCAGCCTTCCCTTTTAGCTCCTTAAGTTTCTTCTGCTCCTCTTTTTGCTTCTGCTTGAATGTCTTATCTTCCTTGTCCATCTCCTTGGCCTGCCTCTCGGGCTTCCTCTCACCACCTTCATGGCCGGACATGGCGCCTCTAGACTCTTAAATAGACTTTTCACTTGGAATTGTCTTCTGCTTCTAAGACTTAATTTCCAGTTTTTGCCTAGACACTGAATTGATCTTATATTCAGGCTTTATCTAACTTTTTATGTTTTTCTAGTTTTTATATGGCATTTTATACTTCCACTGTGACTGGATTACTGAAGTTTTTACAGGAAGCAATTTCTTTTAAATCCATGAAAATTTAGAATTCTAAGTAGCATCAAGAAATTTAATAGAATATGTTGAGAACTTTAGTTTAATTTCAAAGCAGTTTAGTAAGATTTAAGTTGGGCAAAGAATTAGAGGAGAATTCAAGAATGAAGAGACTGGGAGAATGAAGGCCTTTCCAGAAAGTATAATTAAACTCAAATTTGCTTTTCAACACCCCTGACAATGGTAATCGCTAACATTTCCACAGTGCCTATTATGTGCCAGATATTTCGCACGTATCATGTCTAATTCTCAAAGTAACCATTTAAAAAAGGAAACAGGTGATCTATTTGAGGCCATAATGTTAAAATAGTAAAAAATCTGTTTGTCATGTTGCTTTCCTGACTTCATTTACATCATTCTGCTTCCTCTTGGTTGCTTCTGTCCCTGGGCATGTATTTTGGGATTTTTAGAGTTTTATTTGGCTAATAGATATAGATCATAAACGAGTGAGGACCTTTGAGAGGAAGCAGTTTTTAGCATTTTATCATCATCTGCTATTTAATTACAAATATCGAGTTAAGATAGTTCAGAACCCGAAGTTCTTGCCAGTCGTCTCTGCCCCTGCAGCCACCATACTCACGCTGCCTCCGGGGAGAGGCCAGCAGCTCTTACTGATGTGCTGGGAGTGTCCTGTGAGGACAAGAGGAGTTGAAAACTCCCAGGTTGGCCATGCTGGCTGCGCCTCTTCCAGATCCCCGAAGGCTACTCTTGTTAGTGCTGTGGTTCTCTTCTGAGTCCACCAACTGCCTCTTGTAACGCCTTCTCCTGCTACCAGTCCTGCCTTCTCCTCAGGCACTATAGGCTTTGGGACTGAAGAATGGGAAGTCTCGAATGCTGTATTATGTGGGAGGCATGCATTGAATTCATTCCTCCCCAGAGTAGCCACTCTAGGTGGTCCCAAACACTTAACAGTTCATGTGACGGTTCCTGGTGCTGACTTGACCTTGATCTTTTCCATAGAACTGAAAGGCATTTGCCTAGGAGGAAGAAAAAGAAGTGAAACAAAGTGAGACCAGGAAGGTCTGCTCCCTTCTATTCCTGCAGCTAAACAAGGGCTTATAATAAGAATTTTGAAGTCACAAGCCCACCCTCCCATTTGATGCAGGAATCCCCTCTCCAGTGTCTCCACAAAGAGCACAAGGACTGTTCCAGCTTTGCTCGAACCCTGCCAGTACCAGACAGAGCACTATTATAATCCACCAGGGAATATCCTCACACACTTTAAAAATAGACTTGTGTTAGTATTTCTGCTGGTAAAGCGGACACACTTTAATATTTTCTAGCTACTGACCAATTGTGCACATGCACACACCACACCACACTGCCACTGATGCATGCAACAGTCAGTACACGGCAGTCCTGGAGACACGTGACATCCCACAGCATGTCAGCCTGCCTGCTTGGAGTCGTGTATACTCAAGAATAGATTGGACAGTGAGGATGCGGCAGTGGCAATACAATGTTGACTATGAAATTAAGGTTGCTGAGAGCTAAGAAATCTCTGAAATACGGCCTTGGGGAACACTTTGGAAAAGCATTAGGAACCTCTCCAATGTGGCATGGCCTCCAAACCGAGTCTCATTTGGCCTTGAACACTTCCAAATACAATGCATTTTTAAATGAGCCTCAGTACCAAAAACTCTGCAGGAACTTCAGCTGGTCTCTCAAAGCACCCTGGCCCTTCAGGGACTCTGCAAAGGCTTACCTCTGGGCTGTTTTCTCCCTCAAAGTATGTCCAGTGTGTCATCAGCCAGAATGACGTGGGTACTGCTACAAACCTCCACTGGTGGTTTTAACATGTAAATGAGGTATTCCCAGTGAGCAAAAAGATCTTTAATATGTGAGTGGGGACACAGTTGAAGGCAAAAAGGGTGGCCAGTGGCAAGCTTCAGGTGGAGCTGTTGTTTTTGTTGTTATGGATGGATACCTTTACACGTGTCAAGGGAAGCAGCCTCACTAGCTCTCAGATCTGTGTGGGCTCGTTACCTCTCTTCTGGGTGGCCAGTGGCATGACATCAGGTAGTAGGAGGCCGGGGCTGGTGGGAACGGTGCCCACCATCACCATTTGGACACCGTGGTGCACATCAGTCACTTCTCTTTTGCTCACCTGCATAGAGTCGCTCTCAGACATCAGTGTGTACTTGAGCATCAAGTACAACCCCCTTGTACAACCCTCACTGCAGTTTCCCCATGGGATGTTAGACATGCCCTCTGCAGGGCCACTTGTGGCCGTGTGATACAGTAGCAGGGGTGGGCTGTCCACGGCTCTCTTCTATCAGGACAGCTCCCAGGGCCCCTCCATACCTTCCTTACCATCCCTCGTAGAGCATGCTCTTCCCCATGGCTCTGTAGCAGGTGGGCTAGTGGTGGTCTTCTATACTCTCTACTTTTATTAGAATTATTATTTCTATTAATACAAAGAATAAAACTGTTTTTATTAGCAATGTCTATTTTTACAGCCATGATAATTTTGATATTTTGACACATATCAAAGTGCTGATGAGATTTTTAACCTTTTCCCTAGACATTTGTACTCTGTGCAGAGGAAAGAACCTCAAACATCGGAGCTATGCTCTATTCTTTTTAAAAAAAAATTTATTGTATTTTTTCATAACCATGTAACCCCTGATATCCCTCTTCCCCCTGCAACCAACACACTGTTGTCCATGAATCCTTTTTCCTTTTAGCTCAGTCCCTTCACCCTCTAACACCTGCTCGCCGATAGCTGTCATCTTGCTCTCCATCTATGAGTCTGTTCCTCTTTTGCGTGTTAGTTCAGTTTGTTCACGAGATTCCACATATGAGTGAAACCATGTGATACTTTCTCTGACTTGCTTATTTTGTGTAGCATAATTGTCCTCCAGGTCCGTCCAGGCTGTCGCAAAGGTAAAATTTTCTTCCTTTGTATGGCCAAGTAGTATTCCACTGTGTAAATGTCCTATAGAGGAAAGAGCCTCAAACACCAGAACTATGTTCTATTCTTCACTCACTTTCAGATTTTATATAAAAAAAGGTATGAGAAATTTTGTCAACTGGTATAAACATTATTAATTCAATAAGGCTAAAGCTAAAATATCTTTATTGGCACAACAATATACCCAACACATACACATATGCACATATATATAAGGCCATAGGTTTACATTTATTGAGGTAATATTGGTTAATAAAAAGATAAGTTGAAAGTGTACAATTGTATAATTATCATTGGTATATTGTGCTGTGTGTTCACCCCCAAAATTAAATCTCCTTCATCACCATATATTTGACCCCCTTTGCCTTTTACTGACTTCCCTCCTACCCCCTTCCCGCTGGCCATCCCCATACTGTTGTCTGTGTCTACGTGTTCGTGTTTGTTTGTTCGTTTGTCGCTTTCAGCTTTGTATCTCACATGTAAGTGAAGTCATCTGGTTCTTGATTTTTTCTGTCTGACTTATGTTGCTTAGCATGATAGTCTCAAATCTCTCCATGTTTTCACAAATAACAGTATTTCATCTTTTTATAGCTACGTAGTATTCCATTGTATATGTGGACCCCATCTTCTTTATCCAGTCATCTATTGAAAGACACTTTGTTTGTTTCCATGTCTTGGCCCCCATGAATAATGCTGCAATGAATGTAGGGGTTTGAGTTGTCAACAAAACTTTATGCACTGAAAATGGAGCCAGGAGACCCCTCAGGGAACCACGTGCTTGAGTTTCAAGTCCCTGGCCCCTGCTGTGTTTGGAACCTATGGAGGGTACATATATTTTTATGACTAAATGTTTTCAGATTATCTGGGTAGATACCCAGAAGAGGGGTTACTTGGTATATGGTAACTCTGTTCTTAATTTTTTTTTTTAAATTTTTATTTATTTATTTTTAGACAGAGGGGAAAGGAGGGAGGGAGAGGGAGAGAAACATCAATGCGTGGTTGCCTCTTTCACACCCCTCACCGGGGACCCGGCCCGCAACCCAGGCATGTGCCCTGACTGGGAATCGAACCAGTGACCCTTTGGTTCTCAGGCCAGTGTTCAATCCACTGAGCCACACCAGCCAGGGCTGTTCTTAATTTTTTGAGGAACCTCGGTACTGTTTTCCGCAGTGGCTGTGCCAGTTTACATTCCCACCAGCACTGAGGGAGGATTCTTTCTTCTCCACAATCTCTCCTATACTCCTTATTATTACTTGTCTTGTTGATAATAGTCACCCTAACAGGTGTGAGGTGGTATCTCATGGTTTCGATTTGCAGTTCCCTAATGGCTAGTGAAGTTGAGCATCTTTTCATATATTTGTTGCTCATTTGTCTTTTTGGAAGAAGTGTCTGTTCAGGTCCTCTGCCCATTTTTAAACTAGGTTGTTTTTTGTTGTTGTTGTTGTTGTTGTTGTTGTTGTTAGGTTATATACATTTTATATATTTTGAATATGAACCTTTACCCAAGGTGGCGTTTGCAAATGTCTTCTCCCATTTAGTTGGTTGGCTTTTTGTTTTGTTTAAAGTTTTTTTTTGCTGTGCAGAAATTTTTTAGTTTGATAGAGTCCCATTCATTTATTTTGCTTTTACTTTTCCTTGCCTTTGAGGTCAAATTCATAAAATACTCTCAAGGTTCATAACTTTAGTACCTATGCACCCATCTCCGCTCCTGTCCTTTCCCTCTGCCCCTGTTCACTCTGACTCGCCCACATTCAGCTGCTTCTGTGCACAGATCTCTCTGCCACGTTTGTGTGCCGAGCAGGAAATCCTTTGTTGAGTTATAGCTGTTCCACTAGTTGCAACTCAAAGGGGCGAGACCAGGGAACCTCTCGTCCCACCTTCTTCTAATGTCAGCCTAAAGTTATAGTTTTTGAGTCTTCAGTTTGTTCTATAGGTTGAAATGAACATATTTCTTCCCTTCATATTAAAATTTCTGGTTGTTTATGGTAAAGTGTGTATTTTTCCTTTATTTATTGAAAGGCCTATTCACATGTCAATAATAATTCTTACTGGCCTGTTTAAAATCCTTTAACTAAAAAAGTAAATAAATAAAGTCCTTGTTAACTTAATTTCCACTTTATGTTTATATTACTTATACTTACCTAAAGCTAATATTTTAATCAAAGTAGCATTTTAAAAGTATTCAAGTGGTTCTGTTTCTTTCTTTTTCTTTTGGAAAGAAATAGCATTGGGTACAGTATAATTTAATTTAGGTGCTTTTTTAAAAAATGAAGTGACGATAAACCAATTTGCTTAAAAGCACTCTTATTCCGCACACATTTATTACCAGGAGTTTATCTCAGGGTTCCATTAAAGCACTGAATTAATTGCCTTGCATCCAGGGAAACCGGAAACTATTTTACTGGTAGGGCCCATGGACTTCCAGAATTTTTTCCCAGTCTGGTCATTAGACCAACAACAGCAGGACCCCTGTTATGCGGCTTGATAACCATCATGTGCAGCATTCTAGGCAGGTATGTCTCTGTTCACGAATCTTACCTGAATTCGTCTCGCTGTGTAGAAAACTGCCTTACTAGTATTTGCCTCGACACTTAAGGAGCTCAGGTGGCTAAATAAAGGTCTACTGTACCCTGAGATTAAGAAATTCTTTTTATGTAAACGCAGCCGCTTTCTTTCTGTATGCTTGTTCTTAGAAACAGATTTCTATACAGTCAGTCGTTAGATAGTCTTAACATAAATGTGTGCCACCCTCCTCTGCATTCGCGTTTAAGTCACTGGGGAAGTCATTTCACCTCCCTAAGTCCCATTTTCATCATCCTTGGACTTGAGATGATTCTTTAGGTATCTTTCAACTCCAAAATAGTTATGGTTGTGTGAGAGGGGTCTAAATGCTCCAAACAATAATTATGAGTCAAGGAATTATTCAGATATTAACCACTTTAGGAATTGTGATTTAATATCTAGTCTTATTTTACTGCTGAATTTCTTCTTGCTAAAACTTTTAAAAGAACGAGCATTTGAAATGTGGAAATGACAGAAACGGTAGTTTAATAAGCTGGGCAGTCAATGGGGACAGTGCTCAGAACTGTAATTGAAAATATAGGTTAAATATTTTAAACAGAACTCGGTTAACAACGAACATGGCTGTGGTAGGCAGATAAATCCCCCTCAAATTGTCCGCATCCTCATTTTTACAGCCTGCGAATAGGTGACCTCTCAAAGCAAAAGGATTTTATAGAGGTGATTAACTTAAGGATCCTGAGATGGGGAGATATCCTGGGTTATCCAGGAGGACCCAATTTAGTCATTATGGTCCTTGTAATAGAAAAGCAGGAGGGCCAGAGTCTGAGAAGGATGATGGGAGCAGAAGCTGACAGGTGCAGCCCTGAACCAAGGGGCTGGAGCTGGCTGAAAAACAGGAAATGGATTGTTCCCTAGGATCTCCAGAAGGAACCAACCTTGCCAGCTCCTTGATTTTAACCCAGTGAGAATCGTTTTGAACTTTTGACATACGGAACCGTAAGAGAACAAATTTGTGGGGTTTTTTTAGGTATCAGCATAGTTTATTTTTTTTATTTTAATTGCTGTTCAAGTACAGTTTTCTGCCTTTTACACTCATCCCAGCCCACCCCGCAGCCCTCCCCAGCTCCCTCCCATTTCTACCCACCCCTTGTTATTGTCCATGTGTTGTTTTAAGCTATTAAGTTTGTGGTCATTTGTTTCAGCAGCCCTGGAAAACTAATACAGATGTTCATACCAGGAAGTGGGATACTGCCATAACAAATACATTCAAATGTGGAAGTTGCTTTGGAATTGTGCAGTGGTTAGAGGATGGGAGGATTTTGAGGAGCATGGTAAAATAGGACTAGACTGCCTCTTAAAGATATTGCCAGTGAGGGATCAGAAGGAGGTGACGTAGTAGAGAAAACCCATTTTGTCTTAGAGAACACCTAAATTGTCATCAACACAATGTTTGTAAAAACATGGATATTAAAGGCGTTGCTGTGCGGGTTCAAAGAAAGTGAGGGAAATGATCAAAAACCTGTAGTAGCTTAGAGAACAGCTAAACCGTCATAGAGAGAATGCTAGTAGACATGAATGCTAAAGATGCTTCTGGTAAGGACTGAAACGTAAGTGAGGGACATGACATAGAAAACTGGAGGAAAGGAGATACTTGTTATATAATAGCAGAAAGCCTAGCAGAATTGTGTTCCATAGTTATGTGGAAAGCAGAACTAGTAAGTGATGAACTTGGATATTTAGCTCAGTAGATTTCCAAACAAAATTTTGAAGCTTTGGCTTGGTTCTTCTTCTAGCAAAACATGAGAGGAAAGAGACAAATTGAATGAAGAACTTTTGAACAAAAAGGAACAAGGACTTGATGATTTGGTATTTTATTAACTGATCCAGACTGAAAAAGGATGCTATGATTTCTACATTAACTGTCAAGAAAGTGTGTTCTGGAGAAAATCAAAGTGTTGCTGGATGACTTTTTTCTAGTGCCTTGGTAGCATCAAAATAGCAGATTATTCAGTCACACAGAGGGCTCTTTGGAGAAATTAGGCATATGTCCCATAGGCCTCTCCATTAATTTTAGCACAGTCTTGGGATGGGGTTGACCAGGCAAGACCTCTGGAGGTGTCTTGTTCACTGGACTGAATTCCTGTGACATACCTGGGGTACCCACAAGGTTTTTGAATTTGGTGTATCAGTAAGACACTGCTAGCTTGGATGAAAGGAACATGAAAAAGACAAAATTAAAAAAGGCAATTAGATTCCTAAAGGAATGGATTCTTACAGACAAGAAATAGGTTTATAAAACTACTCAGTAGCAAAGATACATGTTCTGGCAGAAGTAACGCCTGCTTGAGTGTGGTGTATGAATGTCTCGCATGAGATGGACAGCAATTTGAACATTTCATGTAAAATGGCATATGGTGTGCTTGAGTGTGATATAGTTATGTTTAAGAATTACATGTTTATGATTTTGTAATGAAAGATTTTATAATAAAAAAGGGACGTTATTTGTGCCAAACCCTGTATATTAACCTTTATGAAATAGGAAGTGAGACTCGGAGGACAGAGCCGAGGGCCCAGAGGATGGAGTTGAGAGCTACAAAGGGTCATCCCCAGGCCTGGAACCTGCAGGGGTGTGCCCAGTCAGTGTTCTGAATTTCTTGTGACTCTTGACTTCCCTTTTCCCTTTTATTTCTCCCACTTTGAATGGGAGTATCCATAATTGCTTTCCTATCCCTACCGTTGTGTTTCAGGAGCAAACAACTCGATTTCTAGTCTCAAAGATCAACAGATGAAGAGGAATTGTATCTCAGGATAACCTGGAGTTTCATCCTGATTGAGATGATGAGATTTTGGATTTCTGAGCTGATGAAATCTAGATGAGAATTTCAGTTTAATTGATGTTGTGATCTCAATATCGTGTCAACACTGGGGGGATGTTGACTTGGGTGAATGGATTTTACATGTGGATGGATGTGAATCTTGGGGAAACAGAGGGTGGACCACGAGAGACAAAATAATGCTTTCCTCCTCCCTCTGTAAATGTCTAATGTTATGGTTTCAAGAACCTGTGAATAATGTTGGCAAAAGGGACTTTGCATATTTGTGGTCAATATACAGATGTTGAGATGGGGAGATTTTCCTGGGTTGCGTAGGTGGACCCAATGTAATCATTGGGGTCCTTCTAATAATAGGAGATGATTTGATGGGGAAAGCAGAGAGGAATTAATATATTATGTTGCTGGCTTTGAAGGTGGGGGAAGGAGCTATGAGCCAAGGCATGCGAGTGGTCTCTTGAATATGGAAAATGCAGGAAATGGTTTCTCTCCTAGAACCTCTGGAAGTAGCCAGTCCTGCTGTCATCTTGATTTTAGCCATTTAAAACTCCTCTCAGACTCCTGATCTCGATAACTGTCAGTGAATAAATTCTTGTTGTATTTAGCCTGCTAAGTTTGTGGTGATTTGTTACTGTGGCGAAAGGAAATGAACGCACTGACTATGGCAATTAGGTCCGTGGACGTTTTATCGATTATGTGGTCATTCAAGGAGCAGATGCTGGTTGGCTGTATCCAGGCAGATACAGGCATTTACCGAAGAATGCATTTTTGCTTTACTGTCAAGCATTCATTTCATCTAGGTTTTTATGCAGGTATTTTTAGAGCTTGTAAAGTCACAACTCAAACTTTATCATTGGAAAGGGTCCATTTCATGTATTTTAGCAGAGTATTATAATAATGATAATAATGTTAACAATAATATCTACCATTTATTGAGTCTCTAGCATATGCCAGGTACAGTGATAGACACTTTGCTGTCCTTACCTCACTTTAATTTCACCACAATCCTGTGAAATATTTTCACTTGACCTTGAGAAAATTGAGTTTCAACAGATAAATTTGACCAAGTTTTCCTACGATGTTTGATCCAAAACTCATGTGAATACTTTTCTATGAACTTAAAAGAAACTTTTATGAAGAGGGCCCACTTTCTCACAGTAAGGTAAACTTTTATACTGTCTACTGCACAGTTATGTTTCATTGTGGCATTTCTTTGTTAAAGAGGATAAAAATCACTCAGGTCAAGTACGTTTTCAATTTTACATTGTGCTTCCAGGATGGTTTAATATATTATTTATCCTACAGGTTAAAAAAAAGTGATGACCTGATAAGAATCTCAATTCATTTAGAATCCTTCCACATTTCCCTATTTTATGCATTCACCCATCCATTTGTACCACAACTATTTATTGACTATTTGTTATATGTAAGATGCAGAGCAGAAAACAATGTAAGCATTCATCACACCCTTATGTTTCTCATAATATTGTGCCATGTACTGTGAATGCTGTAAAACAAGAATTATACTGTGTGTTTTTTCTCTGATGAACCTTATACTTTATTTGAAGTAATTGTCCTGATACTATTTATTGTCTGTATAATCGTGGACAAGTAATTTACCCTCTGCTTCCTATTTTTTAACAAGAAGAAGCTAGTTCCTATTTCTAGGATTGTAATAAAGATCTTACAATATGAACACAAGTTTCTATATAAATTCCTTGCTATGTGAATTGATCTTTTTCTGTTAGGCTTTGTTGGCCTCTGAAAATTTTGATAGTATTCACAGGTTAAAGATCACTGTGTACAGTACAAACCAACCTCATGTAAGTGCATTGAATTCCATGTAATATTTATTTGTGTGTGCTTGGAAAGTCTGTAAGCATATATATTATAATGTTAATAGCTGTGATATCTAAGGCTCAATATTCCAGGGAACTTGAACTTCCTACTGCATTTCCTTACGCATTGTTTGAATTATTTAAAACAAGGTCTAATTTTGCAATAAAGATTTTATATTTTGTGCAAACAATAAATGCCATGAGTTATAAAAAACCATGGTGACTTTTATGTAACCATGAGTTCAGTTAACCCTTATCAGATAGGTGATTCATGAGTATTTTCTCCCACTCTGCAGGTGCCTTTTTACTCTGCTGTGTCCTTTGATGCACACAGGTTTCTGATTTTGATTCAGCACAAATTACCTATTTTTACATTTGTTACCTGTGCTTTTGGCAAGAAATAATTGTCAATCAAATGTCATAAAGATTTTCCCTTATGTTTTCTTCTAAGATTTTAGTACTTTTATACCTCACCTATTGAGCTTTTTACATTAGAGCAATGTCAAATTTGAGATCAATTAGGAGAAAATTGTCCTTTTATAACATTGAATCTTCCCACTCAGGAGCATGATATAAGTTTGTATGTTTTCAAGTCCCTTTTTTGTTGTTAAGTAGCTGTATAGTTACTTAAAATACACATTTATCTATATTTGTATTTTTTTGATTTCACAATATTTGTTTCTCTCATGAACAGAATTTTTTCCTATTGTATTTTCTAACTGGTCCTTACTGGTATATAGGACAGTTGTTGACTTTTGTATACTTATCCTATGCTTTGTTATCCTATGAAGTACATTGCAGTTTATAAAAATGTTTAAGATGCCTTTTTAGTTAGGTTATTATATTATCTGGAAAGACTAGTAATCATGTCTCTGACTTTTCAATGCTCATAATCATTTGATTTTTCTCTCTTACTGAATTGGTTGGATCCACCATTATACTGTTGCATATCGGTAGCGTGGATTTAGCAATCTTAAGACTGGTGACCTTCATACATGTTTAAATAGTATCTCTAATATTACTCCTAAGTTCTCTTCTATCTCTGTTCTTGTACATGAGTTTTTGGTTTTAGAACGTAAGTTTCAGAATCTCAATTCTTATTCTGTCTATGCTATGTATTTAGTTTGTATGATAACAACACCCTTTAACATCATTACTAATTTGTTGCTTAACGAATTATGTTAATTCTCTGATTAGATGACTAAGCATTCTACATTACGGCAATATGTTATAGTTACCTATAAATCTTTGAGACCTATCACAGTACCTGTGTTATAGCAAGTAGTGTCACACCCCAGAGTGAGTCTCAGGCTTATCAGATTGCTAAATACACATATCTGTATTCTTGGTTCATCAACTTTATTTATTTTATTTTTTAAAAATTATTTTCCTATTACAGCTTACATTTAATATTATTTTGTACTAGTTACAAGTGTACAGTGCTTAACTTAGACAATGAGCTACTTTACAAAGTGGTCCCCCCGTATTTCAAGTACCCACCTGGCACCGGGCGTCGTTATACCTTCCTTCTCTGAGAGTGAAGGTAATTCACTTACATTATCTTTATCTCCCTTCTCGTCTCCTCTAAGTGTTGGCTATTTTTATGATAAATTTTAGTTTTTACTGGTTAGCTTGGTGGCTTTAAATAATATTATAATTAAATAAATTTGCATTGTGTTTCTATATGTTCATGTTATGTTGCATCAATTTCAGACAGTACCTGTTGACTTCCTATTTTGGGAAATGAAGCTATTGGCTCCTGGGCTCTTTCCTCCAGCTCTCACTCTCCCCTTTACCCACTGTTTTCTTTTAGCTCCATTCTACTGATGCATTGTTAAGCTAGTAGACATTTCTGTTCTATCCTGTGACATGGACCAAGTGTATCATGTTTTGTTCATAGGTTGGCATTGCAGAATATAACCAGTGAGTCACATTTAATATTTATGTTTATAGATGGCATGCGGCTATTAATTATTTTTGGTGTCAAGACCCTGTGTAAGTGGAAAGAGAATATATTTAGAATTAACATTGAAAGGCTTCTATTACTTTGCACTCTATGAATTGCTTAATATCTTTCCATTGTGTACTTTTCTTTCTATTTGGATCATGGTATTGGTTAGATTAGCCTCATAGGCTCTGTAGCTGTCCTAATAATCATTTTTTTTTTTGCTCTGAACTTTGCTCTGAAGCCTTGTGGTTCAAATTCCAGGGCCATGAAGACTGTCATATAGCTCATGTTCTAGAGATGCTCTAGAGACCAAATGCTTCTTAGATCCTATTTTTTTAAAATTTCAGCAGCTCTGCAGGCTGAGATGTGTAAGCCGTCATTTGGTTTCACAAATTGACGCTGGAAAGGCGAGCTGGGACCAGAGCTGGTGATGACCAGATGGTCACCCCCAGAGAGAGGGAAGTAGAAACTCTCAGACTCACATTTGGAGTCTTACTGATATCATCACATACAGTTTGTTAAAACCCTAAAGATGACTTGTTTGATACTAATACTCAGATCCTAAGCAACTCCTTCCCTTTTCCTCTAGATTATACATTAGTTAAATTTTCTTATCCCATTACACGGATATACCGCATTTGTACTCTGGAGGGACATGTTTCCAGGATACCACTGACAGATCAGCCTGGGGGAATGCACCACCTTGACATTACCTGGTAGCACAACCAGGAAGGCGTGTGGAGATGTGGGAGAACGTCTCTCTTCCTAACGCAGATAGACACTTAAAATCACAGGGATGGGTTGGTGGCCCCGTGAACTGTTTTGTTTCTTTCATTCTAATCAACCTACTTGTTTAACATTTTCATGAAGATTTTCAACCTAACAACTTTCTAGTCAGAATTTTGGGGGGAGAGTTTTTAATTGCCTTTCTTTTCCTTGTCAATTTTTCTTTTATTATATCCTCATTATATTTCTAAATTCCACCTTAGCATCCATGGAGTCCCTCTTTTTTTTTTTTTTTTTTTCCTGGGTATCTCAATATGAACATTGTCTGCTCCTCTGCTTCAGCCTCTGCCCTTTGCTCTCTGGCCTTGCTGGAAGAATCTGTCACTGTTTTTCTCATGATAGGGTCTCTTGTTCTTGGCTTCATATCATGTGCTTGCTTTATTTGTTGAGTGCGCTTGAGTATATCGTTAAGTAATTTATCAAGGCCAAACTCTTTCAGTCTTTGAGTGACGGAAACTTGTATTTTTCTCTCTTATTTGTCAGTTTAACTGATTATAGACTTCTAGGGTAAATTATATTTTCCCTCATGAATTGGAAAGCTTTGGACACCTTCCTTTTAGCATCTATTGCTATTATTCCTGGGCCTGTATCTTTTTTTCTCTCTCTCTTGATGTTTTTAAAGTATGATTTTTACAGTTTTAGTGTTCTAAAATTTTATGTCTAATTATGGGATTGAAAAAGGCATCGTGGTGCATATAAGTTGTTCCTCTTAATGTCAAGATTTATTTTCAGCTGTGGGAAAATACTTTTTTATTTTTTAAAAATTTATTTCTTCCTATCATTTTCATCCTTCTCTTTCTAGAGTATCTATTAATTAAATGTTGAAGCTCCTACAATCATCTTTTTTCATCTTTTAACTTTTTCCATGTCTTTGGTTTTTTATACTCCAATTTATTTTTCAGTCCTTCATTGATTTTTATGTTTTAGCAATCATAGTTTGAGTTTCAAAGAGTTTTTTTTGTTCTTTGATTGTGTCATTCTCAAGGCATCCTGTTCTGTATTTTCTGACTATGTGAATAGCTGCTTGTGAGAGGGATTGTTAGACTCTATTTCACATCTCATAAAATTGGTACTATTGCAGAAAGGGGTGCTTTCGTGTCTACCAGAGAAAGCCAAGCCATTAAGTGAAGTCAGGAGGACTCTGGTCAGTCGGCTGGTAAAGGAAGAAACCATTTGGTTATGTTAGAGGTGACAAGTGCATGGCCACAGAGTATTTTTTGATAGGGTAGAATACATACTGCAAGTTACAAGTTCTTAGTGACATGCAGGGTGTGATCATTTTTATCAGGGTTCTGATTCATTACCATGGTGTTTGAGACTTGTCTACCATCTGGCTCCTGTTACTCCCTCTACTGTGTCATACTGAATCTAGTGTGATTGCCAAGACCTGGAACACACATTTGCTTTCCAGATGTTAAGCGCTACCATAGGTCCTTTTCAGTACCCGCAATGCCCTCCCTTATTTCAGCATCTGTGAGCCCACCCATTCATAGCAGGTACACACAAATATTCCTTCTCAAACCTTTCAAACCAAAGAGACATCTGGGGTTTATATGCACAGTGGCAGAGGGAATAAGTGACAAAATAATATTTGCTCTTGAAGGCTGCCTTCAGGAAAAATGATGCTAACTGAAAGAATAATAATTCCCTGGGCTGGATGTGTTTTAAGGGGGCATGATGACCCTACAGCATTTCTCACAAGCAGCCATTTAGATGAGGAAACTGAGGTGCAGAGAGGTCAATTAGCTTGTTTGTGGTGACAGTTACGAAGTAGCAGAGATGAATTATTCCAACTCAGATCTGTTTGGACTTAATGCCTAGGGCCCCTTGGTTTGTTTTGTTTTGTTTTGATCACTGAATCATGCCTCCTAAGAGAAGTGTTGTTCACATTCACATCTTCAGATGTTTCTTCAACAGTAGTGTGTAAATGGGTCAACCAGGCACCTCTCCCTTGGGAAAAGGGATATTAATCATGTCAGAGACATATGCTAAATTTTAATGAATCATCATTTCTATTAGAAGAAATAATGAAGGTTTCCAGTTATTTTAGTGATTCCAGCAAATTCTGTTGTGGCTTATTCTGAGTTTGATCTTAGCTGCAATTAGGAACAGATTCTGTTATTTACATTAAAAAATGTATTTCTTATTTTTCTCTTTGCCATTTTAATTGCATAGCTTATTTGTTCCTTACCTGCCCTGCCTGATACTTCACTGTTTAGCTATTGAATATCTGTTGCTTTTAATTAATTAATTTATTTATTTACTTTTTAATATATTTTATTGATTATGCTATTATAGTTGTCCCATTTCCCCCTTTATTGCCCTCTTCCCTGCACCCTCCTCCCACTCATATCCCCCCACCTTGGTTCATGTCCATGAGTCATACATATAAGTTCTTTGGCTTCTCCATTTCCTATACTATTCTTAACCTCCCCCGTCTATTTTGTACCTACCCTTTATGCTTCTTATTCCCTGTACCTTTTTCACCATTCTCCCCCTTCCTCCTCCCCACTGAATCCATTTCTGTGATTCTGTTCCTCTTCTAGTTGTTTGCTTTTAGTTTGTTTTGCTTTTGCTTTTTTTTAGGTTCAGTTGTTGATAGTTGCGAGTTTATTGTCATTTTACTGTTCATAGTTTTGATCTTCTTTTTCTTAGATAAGTCCCTTTAACATTTCATATAATAAGGGCTTGGTGATGATGAACACTTTTAACCTGACCTTATCTGGGAAGCATTTTTTCTGCCCTTCCATTCTAAATTTGCTTTTGTTTTTAAATGTGGTTTCTTTTCATGCACTGTAGAGGTACAGCTAGGAGTTTTTTTTTAAAAATGAAAATAGCTTGGTATAATTGAAAGTCAGGTAGACCTCATTTTAATCTTAGCTTTTCAACTTACATATGCCTCTGATAAATCAAATAACCCATCTATATTATTTAATCATTTGTACCAGAGGTAATTTATACCTGCATTGTTGGGTGATATGAAAATTAGAGAATGTATTCAAAATACATAGAACAATGGCAAACCCATAGTAGCCTCTCAGTAAATGATAGGCATTTTTTTTTGCTCCCTTTAAAAAAGTATAAACCATTATGTTTTTCCAAAAATCATTCAGTCTCTGCCTGAATATCACCAGGGATGAGCACATGTTCTGTGAAGTCCCAGCTGTGGGACCTTAGAAATAATTCACTTTGACTCTTAATTTCATCATTTGTAAAATGAGGATGATACTAGTACCTACATCCTAGGGTTGTAGTGAGGAGTCAGTGATATATACTGCTTATGCTGTGCTTATAGCAGTGTCCAGCACTACTAGCACATAGTAGCAAATGCTCACTAAATGTTCACTAGCAGTAGAAGTAGTAAGAGTCGAGAATTTCCTAAAAATACTGTATTTTGTCACCTGCTGTATTTTTCCCATAGCAAAAGTTGTTCCAGTTTTTCCTTATGTGCGATGATTAATCATAATGAAGAATATAATGTGCTGTGAATTAATTTTTAACTTGGCTTAATGGGGCTACAGTCTTCAGCTAGCAACCCACTCTAGCTACCTACCAGCCACCTACCCTTGTAAGTCTTTAAATAAATATTTGCTGAACAAATAGTCTATGGCAGGGGTCTGCAAACTCTCTCTTGTAAAGTGTCAGATAGTAAATATTTTAGGTTTGATGCCATATGGTCTTCATTGCAATTACTCAGCATAGCATGAAAGCAGCTATAGACAATATGAAAATGAGTGGGCATGGCTGTGTTTTAATAAAGCCTTATTTATGAAAATGGGCAGTAGGTTAGATTATTGCTGAAGTTTACTGACCTCGGGTCTACAGAGTAAAGAAATCAGACCCCTAATGCTTACAGTGAAGTCCACATCAATGTGGATCTAATTGGAAATATTTTCAGGTGTGAAAATGTTTAATCCTGCACAGAAAAAAATGGAAGATTAGAGAAAAATCCATTCTCCATGTGTAGCAAGACTCCAAAGTGCCAGTTTCTGAACTTTCATGCTCAAAACACAATTTCACAGAAATCATTTCAGCTTAAAACATTTCTAAGCAACTGAAACCAGACGAGTGTTCACATAGAGCCACTCTGAATTTTTAGAAGCTCAGTTCTAAATGAGATGGATACCCTCTGTGGCATGGGAGATGGGTACTCCTTCCAAATGTTAGTGAGCATCTAGCTGGTGCAAAACTATTAAGTCTATAGGATTTAAGGCCTCAAATGCTACATCTTTCCTGAGGTCTTTTTCAGTCCTTCCCTGCCAGAAGCAGTCTCCTTTCTCTTACAGTCAAATACCTTATTTTTGACCTCCATGGATCTTTCTCTTATATTATAGTTACATAGTTATGGAATACCCAGTCTTTGAGCTTGCAAGGCACCTGAGGGCAGTGTCTCTCTGATAGATGTGCGTGTTCTCCAGCACACCCTGCTCATGCCTTATATGCAGTAGGCACTTGGGCTGTGCCTGATGATTTCTGAATTTTTCTTTCACTCTCATCATAAGGAAAGCAGCTGGAAGGGTGTAAAAACCATTCTGTTTGGTGATCTGAGTTCTAATTCTGACTTGATCACTTGCTAACAATAAACTCAAACTATGAATCGGCTTCAGTTTCCTCATCTCTAGAATGAGGACAATTCCAACATTGCATTATTTAGTGAGGATTAAATGAGTTGACATATGTCAAGTGCCCAACAGAAAACCTAACACATAAACAGTGGCCTTTATTATATCTAAAGGATATATTCAATTTCTTTTTGTTTTACCCACTATATGATGTAATTGATTTTGAAATGACTAATTAATAGCCTGTTCATAAGTAGATGTTGACAATATTTAAAAGGCAACTAACATCTCCTGTGAGTACAAATTAGTGAAATGTTATGTTTTCTGCATCTCTCAACTAATATTTCATCCATTGCATTTTTAACAGTTACCATAGTAGTGAAAAACAAAGCTATATTTAATTTGAATGAACTTCTAGAAGGAATTCTGTTTCTTGCTTTGATCCTATGGCTAAACTGAGATTTGGTTCTACTTATTAGGCTCCTACATTCTGAAAAAGGAAACATGAACAGTAATTATAATGGGACTTGTTGGAGAAAAGAGAGAGTGGTGCCTATGTTTCTTTTATATACTGGTAATAACCAGTACATATTATATATACTGGAAGGAAGAAACAGCCATAAAGAGATGCAAGGTATCATCAACCTTGTTCCTTATTTCTGGCCCTTCTGTGTCTCTAGGTATGGTAATACAACACGACTCTTCTGTGGGACTCTGCGGTCCAGCACTGCTCGCACTGGGTCATGGATCCTCCCTTTTCTGTGCCTCTTTCCCTGCTCCTTATGACACCCAGCATGCTAGGATGGTCTTCCATTCACCCCAGTGTGTGTCAGTCAATCCCTGGGCCTCCTAGCTAGTAGCTTAAGCTATTAGAAAAGTAAGTAAAAAAAATTTCTCGTTGGAAACTTTGCAGGCAAGAAGAGGCTGGAAAGAAGTATTCAAAGTCACGAAAAGCAAGGACCTACATCCAAGGTTACTCTGTCCAGCAAAGCTTTCATTTAGAATGGGAAGGCAGATAAAGTGCTTCCCAGATAAGGTCAAGTTAAAGGAGTTCATCATCACCAAGCCCTTATTACATGAACTGTTAAAGGGACTTTTCTAAGAAAAAGATGATCAAAAATATGAACAGTAAAATGACAACAAACTGACAACTATCAACAACTGAACCTAAAAAAACAAAAACAAAAACAAACTAAGCAAACAACTAGAACAAGAACAGAACCGCAGAAATGGAGATCACATGGAGGCTTATCAATGGGGGAATGGGGAGGAGAGAGAGGGGGAAAAGGTACAGAGAATAAGTAGCATAAATGGTAGGTAGAAAATAGACAGGGGGAGGTTAAGAATAGTATAGGAAATAGAGAAGCCAAAGAACCTATATGTATGACCCATGGACATGAATTAAAGGGGGGCAATGCAGGTGAGAGGGGTTATGCTGGGCAGAGATGAATAAAGGGGAGAAAAAATGGGACAACTGTAATAGCTAATCAATAAAATATATTTTAAAAAATCACACGCAAAGCATTTCTTGTTGGGTACAAGGGTAAGGACTTGGGGTGGTCATAAAGGTGACACATATAGATTTAGGGAAAGAACAAATGAAAAGGGAGAGGAAAAGTGGGTGGATAATACTGAGAGGGAAATGGTAGGATCGATGGAGAAGAAAACAAAGAAATGAAAAGGTAGAATGTGGGTTGCATTTGTAATCCTTGGCCACAAGTGAGGTGTCAATTTTTCAAACATGTAATGATGATGGGAATACAAGATGGAAACTTGAGCAATTTGTCATTGTCACCTGAATGTACAGGAGAAATTACAGAATGTTATATACCTTTGGTGAGCCATTTTTCAAAAAATGTCACTTTTGCAAAAAAGTGGACAGTTGGCTACCTAAAATACATTGAAAAAGCACTATTTTAGGGGCTGATCACTTTATGATAATTAAGTTTATAATTTACTCTTAAATTGTTTTGTACTTTAGCAACATATATTTAGCTTAGAAACCAAAAATATATATTTTAGTTCTTAATTTAACCTGATTTTCTCAGGTCAGAGTATTTCAAAGACTAATAATATAGCTTCTCAGACACAGTAAGTGATTTTTTTAATGCTTCAGTTTTTTCACCTGTATGTAGTGAGGATTATATCTGCTCAGGCAGTTCTTGCGTATTCAAATTCACCTCCTAAAGGGCTTGGCATATTATAGGAGTTTCTGTTGAGGGTCATTTTGTTTTTTGCCTCAAAAGAATGAACAGTAGACAGAATATCAAATGGCGTGCAAGTTTTCTCTGTCTTTTAATTTCACAATTTTATTTCATGTTAATGTGTCAATATGAATGTTATAATTTCCTAATTAACTGGTTTTTATATATAGTTTCTTTTCCTTATTTATAGTCCTTTAAAACATGTTCTTTTATATTAAATTTTTGCTGGTGTTTTAAATGATTTTGTTGTTACCAGTTTCAAATACCTCCATGACGCCTTGCTTTTGGGGCTCGTGACAAGGTTAATTCTGGGAACCTTGAGCATTGTCCAACTCTGGGAAGGACCTGTCTTGTGGACTATAAGAAAAAAGTTACATCATTTTCTTTTCCATGTTGTTCTGTTTAATGACATGTTGATATACAAGAAAACAGATCATAATATAGTCATAGACCTTAAAGAAGGAATCCTTTAATTGGGATCCTAAACGTCCCAACTTCAGCCATTTCTCTGGGAGGAATCTGAGCAGGAGGCTGCCGGTAGTGTGGCCTACTGGCACTGGCATCCCTCCGCAAGGAGACTCCCCGGCTTCCTCTCACTGTGCTTCAGCGACCGTTTAATCCTGTTACCTCAGGTTACCAGCCTCTGCCCAGCTGGCATCTCTGATATAAAAGGATTGAATCTTCTAAATGTACATTTCAAATTAGGATGCATTATTGTTTTTGTGTAAAGCAAATTGCATTTGCAAAATACCGCAAAAGCAATCTCTTAGTTACTTTTGGTGTTTTCCCTTAATGTATTAATATAATGAGATACTGTGAAAATTAAGCTGAAGGTACAGTCTTATTCTGGAAAATCATCTTTTTCCCAGGCAGTATTAAAATTGGACAGATGGAGTAGAGTCATTAAAGGAAATACAGCAAGGAAATCTCATTTGTGAAAATAAAGCTATTTGTAAGAAGGGGGTGGAAATTTTAATTGATAAAGTTTAGACAGACTAAAACATTTGGTAAAACATTAAAAAGTTATATTCATAGCCTAGAATAGAAGGCTGACATATGACATTTTGGAGTCTGCTTTTCGGTGACCTTTATCATCTTCATCCATTCAGCCCCACTGGACCCTGGTACCACAACATGATATAGTACGCTGACTCTGCCCAAAGGAGCTTTTAATCTAACTAGAGGGATAGAACAGATATGGAAAAGGAATTCAGGACAACATTTGCTAAGTTCTAAATTTTACAATTAAAGCAGAAATATTGAAGGGGTGTTATGGTCCCAACAACTTTCCATAAATTAAGCAGAACCCAATCTGAAGACTAAACTGTAAAAGCAGCGAAAAGGAGGAGCGATGTGAGGAGATAAGCAGGAATTCTTATGTCTTATTGGGAGCAATTCATAAATTATTTACGTTGAGATTAGAACTGTACCTGAAACATGTAAGTGATGAAAATAGGGCTGGAGATGCAGGTAGGGAATTGGGAAAAATCTTGCTCCCAGTAATAAAGCCGCCATTACATCAGTAAGAACAGAGGGCCAGCCTTCAAGCATTGTAACACGCTCTACTTGTTCACAGAGGCTCTTTGGAAATGTGGACCCATTGTCAGTCCAGTTGAGTGTTAGTTGAAATAAGTATATACAGTTTTTTATTTGTTTATGAAATGTCCTCATAGATATGAGGGTCTCTATGCCATTTGAGAGTGGGGAACAAGACTCACTGTGCCTCTCGCTCCCAGAAAACCCCTGTCAAATTTGTGCCACCATTCACACCTGCCCTGGAATGGTACAGCTGAGAATTATTCCTCACCCTTGAGGATGGAGAGAACAGTGTTAAAAGGGTTTTGTGATCTTAATATAGACCAAAGTAACAATCCTAATTGCTTCGGAGACAGGGCACTTACACTCTGTTAAGAGAGCTCCACACTCAGGAAAAATAATTACTCTTAGAAGCTGATTGTTGTTGGATTGATAAATAATTTTAAATATTTTGTTGCAGCATGAAAGGAAGGTTCATGAAAACCAGATTTTATTTATAAGGATAGGTTATTATTTTAACCAACACAAAGTGTGTGAAAATAACATTTGTTTTGTACTGAAAATGGTAGTCATGGTTACTTAGAGACCATCCAGATTTTTTTCTTCCTCTATATCCTGGAAAGAAATCAAAACATCTGTTTCTGAGATTTTAGAATAACAAATAGTATTGATTTTTGTTCCAATTCAAGTATAAACTATTTACATCAAGTGAGATAATTTCTTCAACAAAGATATATAAAATGAAACTTAGTAAATCTTTTTATCTAGTTCTTCAAAGTCATTGTAACAATAACTAGCCACCATATAATAAGACCAGAATTATAGGTTTTATAGGTTCAGTTACTATTTATTTCTGTGTTTATAAATTATTTAACTAGTGTTTAAGTACATATTGGGTACACAGTATAGTACCAGTGCTATAGAACAGGGGCCCCAAACAGGGGCCACAGGAGGAGATCACCCAATAAGTCAGAGATTTTAAATCTATTGTGTTTAGAACATTGTTTTTTTGATTACCACAAAAACATATGTTCATTGAAAAAAATTTGAGAAGGAAATTTTCTATATACCATTACCCTGAAATAACCCTTGTTTGCTTTTATGAATTGAGCTACTACCTTTTTCTTTTTTTCTTCCTTCCTTCCTTCCTTCCTTCCTTCCTTTTTCTTTCTTTCTTTCTTTCTTTCTTTCTTTCTTTCTTTCTTTCTTTCTTTCTTTCTTTCTTCCTTTCTTCCTTTCTTCCTTTCTTCCTTTCTTCCTTTCTTCCTTTCTTCCTTTCTT
>CM052539.1:14789411-14807122 GCA_028533065.1 Trachops cirrhosus
TACCTGTAGTAAGTAATTTTCTATACAGAACAATCTTCCCAATCCTCTTCACCTGGCTAATTCTTATTCATCCTTCAGGGCCTTATTTTAAATGGCACTTGCCTCAAGAAAGTTTTCAAACTTCCTGAGTTATTTCAGGTCTTCCCACTAATATGCTCCGGTGTCATCTGTGAGTTTCCTCTACGTTCATCATGTATCTATAATCCTGGACTCTGGCAAAGGCTGGGAATACAGTGACAAACATACACAGGGTCACTACCACCATGGAGTTGGCAATAACAGTGGACACATAAGAAACAAACAAACCAAAAGAATGTATACATACAATTTTGCTGTAATTACTTATACATATATCTTCCTCACTAGACCATCATCTCCATAGGGGAAGGACCACTGTGTTTTGTTTAGACAAGTTAGGTAGTAAAAAAATGTGTATGTGTTTTAAATGAATGAACAAAGGAGTGAACAAATAGCATTGTGCACTTTTTCATATTAAGTCATGTATATAACATACAGTTTTCATATATAATACCTAAAACTGGAATATTTCTATGTACATACTATATTTTTTCATTTAACATTATGTCTTGAACACTTTCCTGTGTGACTAGATGTTTTAATGGTTGTGTAATATTCCATTACAAGAATGTAGTAGGGTAATTATTTAACCATTCCCTATTCCATTACTATTTTCCTGAATCAGAACTACACATTCATTTAGATTGTTTCCAGTCATTTACTGTTATGAATTATGTTCTGATGAACATTTTATGCATAATTCCTTCTATTTTTTGTTACATTTGCTTAGAAAAATTGAATCACTGAACAGAGGTTATTAACTTTTTAAAGGCTTGTGTGTAGATTGTCAAATTGAATTCCAGTAAGGTAAGTTATCCTTCATTAAGAGACTAGTTCGGGACTTCCAGCCAAGATAGAGGCATAGGTAGATACACTTTGTCTCCTCACACAACCAAAAGAAGGACAACAACAAAGTTAAAAACCAAAAACAACCAGAACTGCCAGAAAATCGTACTATAAGGAAGCCCGACAACCAAGGAGTTAAAGAAGAAGTATTCATCCAGACCAGGGTAGAAGGGGCAGAGATGGGCAGCTAGGGCAGAGAGGATTCACAGCAAGGCAGAGACTAGAGGACCAGACAGGTGAAGCAGCAGCTGGCAGTCCCACGTTTGCGTGCAGATAAACTGGAAGGAATAACTGGGGAGTGAGACAGACCATGCAACCTAGGGTTCCAGCACGGGAAAATAAAGCCTCAAAACCTCTGGCTGTAAAAACCTGTGGGGATTGTGACAATGGGAGAAATTCCCACCTCACAGGAGAGTTAATTGGAGAGACCCACAGGGTCCTAGAATGTCCACAAGCTCACCCATCTGGGTATCAGCACTAGGAGGGCCCAATTTGCTTGTGGTTAGTGGGGGAAGTGACTGAAGGCCTCAGAGAGCTGAGCAGGTGGCATTATTCCCTCTCTGACCCCTGCCCCACATACAGTGCCACAATGTAGTGACATGGGTTGGCCGCCCTGGCAAATACCTAAGACTCTGCCCCTTACAAGGTAACAGGCATGCTGAGACAAAGAAATATGGCCCAAATGAAAGAACAGATCAAAATTCCAAAAATAGAACTAAGCAATGAAGAGATAGTCAGCATATCAGATGCAGAGTTCAAAACACTGTTAATCAGGATGTTTAAAGAAATGGTTGAGTGTGGTCGTAAAACAGAGGAAAAAATGAAGGCTATAAAAAGTGAAATAAAGAAAAATATACAGGGAACCAACAGTGAATGGAAGGAAACTTGGACTCAAATCAATGGTTTGGAGCAGAAGGAAGAAATAAACATTCAACCAGAACAGAATGAAGAAAAGAGAATTCAAAAAAATGAAGAAAGGCTTAAGAACCTCTGTGACAATTTTAAACGTTCCAACATCCAAAACACAGGGGTGCCAGAAAGAGAAGAAGAAGAGCAAGAAATTGAAAAGTTATTTGAAAAAATAGTGCAGGAGAACTTCCCCAATCTGGCAAAGGAAATAGACTTCCAGGAAGTCCAGGAAGCTCAGAGAGTCCCAAATAAGTTGGACCCAAGGAAGAACACACCAAGGCACATCACAATTACATTACCCAAGACTAAAGATAAAGAGAGAACCTTAAAAGCAGCAAGAGAAAAGGAGACAGTTTTCTACAAAGTTCCCATAAGACTATCAGCTGATTTCTCAAAAGAAACCTTCCAGGCAAGAAGGGGCTGGAAATAAGTATTCAAAGTCATGAAAAGCAAGGACCTACATCCAAGGTTACTCTGTCCAACAAAGCAATCCTTTAGAATGGGAGGGCAGATAAAGTGCTTCCCAGATAAGGTCAAGTTAAAGGAATTTATCATCACCAAGCCCTTATTATATGAAATGTTAAAGGTACTTATCTAAGAAAAAGAAGATCAAAAACGTGTAGTAAAATGACAGCAAACTGACAACTATCAACAACTGAACCTAAAAAAAACAAAAACAAAAACAAACTAAGCAAACAACTAGAACAAGAACAGAATCACAGAAATGGAGGTCATACAGAAGGTTATCAGCAGGGTGGAGGATGGGGATAATGGGGGGAAAGGTACAAGGAATAAGAAGCATAAATGTTAGGTACTAAATACACAGGGGGAGGTTAAGAATAGTGTAGGAAAGGGATAATCCAAGGAACTTATATGTATGACCCATGGGTATGAACTGAAGGGGGTGAATGCTGGTGGGAGAGTGGTGCAGGGCTGAGGGGAATAAAGGGGAGAAAAAAATGGGACAAGTGTAATAGCATGATCAATAACTTGTTTTAAAGAAGACACAAGTTAGATAATTTCATTAGGTTTCATTAGTTTTGAAACTAGCAATGCATTTGACCTAATCAAAAGAAGGCTGGCAGGATCAAAGGGCATTGAAGCTGTCAATTGTTGAAGTAACAACAACTGAGGAAACAAGTAGTGCATGTGTTTTGCTGTGGAGTGAAGTATTTTTCATTTGTTTGCTTTTACTATAGTTTTTGATTTTCTAGGTTTTCATATTAATAGAATCATACAGTATGCATTCTTTTGTGCCTCGACTTTATTCACTTAGCATAATGCGTTTGAAATCCATCCATATAACAGTTGTTTGTTCTTTTTATTGCTCAGTAGCATTGCTTTTTATGGATATAGTACACTTTGCTTTTGTATGGACCTGCATTTTGAAGTCCTTTGGGCAAATGCCAAGGAGCGTGATTGCTTAATCATATGGTAAGAATATGTTTAATTTTGTGAGAAACTACCAAACTGTCTTCAAAAGTGGCTGTACCATTTTGCATTCCCACCAGTGATGAATGAGAAATCCTGTTTGTTCCATATCCTCCTCACCATTTGGTATCGTCAGTCTTCTGGATGCTATTAGGTATTTCATTCTAAATTTTAATAAAGTCAGCTTATCAATTCTTTCTGTCTTGGATTGTGCCTTTCATGTTATTTTTAACTTCTACATGTTTAATGGTCTTGTGTTTCATGTTTAGATCTGTTATCCCCTTTGATTTAATTTAGATTGTTTCCAGTCATTTACTGTTATGAATTATGTTGTGATGAACATTTTATGCATAATGTAAAAGGTATAGGATCTGTGCCTAGGTTTATTTTTTTGCATAGGGATGTCCAGTTGTTCCAACACCATTTGTTGAAGAGACTATCTTTGCTCCATTGTATTAACTGTGTTCCTTTGTCAAGGAACAATTGACTATATTTATGTGGGTCTATTTCTGGACTTTCTCTTCTGTTCCTTTGATATATTTACTTATTATAGATTATTACCATACTGTCTTTTTTCTTGTTTTTTAACTTAAATATATGACCTTTATGTTATTTTTTCCATTACCATTTAGTCCCCTTATACTCCCCTCCCCCAGAAATCACCAACCATACTGTCTTGATTACCATAGTTTGCAGTAATTCTTAAAGTCAGGTAGTGGCAGCCCTTGAACTTATTGTAGTTCTCTCAATATTGGGTAGGTTATTCTGGGTCTTTTGAATCTGCATATATGCTTAGAATCAGTATCAATATCCACAAAATAACTTGCTGGAATTTTGAGTTGGATAATAATATTAAATCTACAGGTCAAGTTAGGAAGAGTTAACATCTTGATAATATTGAGTCTTTCTATATATGAAAGTGATCTCCATTTATTTTTTCTTTCATCAAAATTTTGTATTTTCCCCATATAAATCCTATATATTTTGTTAGATTTATATCTAAGTACTTCTAGTATTTAATCTAGTATTTCTAGGTTTATATCTAGTATTTTGGGGAATGCTAACATAAATGGTATTGTGTTTTTAATTTCTAATTCCACTGTTCATTACTGTTTTATAAGACAAGCAATTAACTTTTGCATGTTAACCTTGCATCCTGCGACCTTGCTATAATCACTTGTTAGTTCCAGGAGTTTATGTTGCTTTTTTTATATTTTCTACATAGACAAATATGTCATCTGCAAATAAGACAGTTTTAATTCTTCCTTTTCCCCCAAATAGCTTTTATTTCCTTTTCTTGCCTAATTGCATTAGCAAGAACTTCCAGTTTGATGTTGATAAGCAATGATATGAGGATCATCCTTGTCTTGTTCCTTATACTAATGGGAAAGGTTTATGTATTTTCACTGTTAAGTATAGGTCTTTTGTAGATATTCTATATAAGAAGTTGAGGAAGTTGCTTTCTATTCCTAGGTTACTGAGAGTATTTATCATGATTAGATGCTCCATTGCTTTTTACTTCAGGTTCATCAAGTCTTATTTATATAAAGAATACCTGAATATAATAATAACTTGGCTATACAAAGACCTTAGGGCATCTCTCTGATTTTGGAAAAGATCATGTTTTTTAAAGCAGAATCATTTTCTGAATGACGGTATTCCAAAAGCGTGGGATCCCAAAGCGTGGGATCAAATCACCTCAAATGAATGAGACCTCAGACCTCAAAATTCAGAAAGACGTTTAGATGTAGAAGAATGCAAAGATAGGAAATGTGTTTGTGTAGAAACCCCCTTCTGGGTTTTCTCATCACAGCATACATAAACATTTGCAAAAAATACCACTTTATGCAAACTGAATACTTGCCTCAGGTACTGCCTTCTCTTATTGTGATTCTTACTTAATTCTTAATCATTATATATAAATATAGAACAGAATTATTTTGGCCAAAATTTAAATAGCATAGGTAGCACCATTTGTTGAGCCTTAAAGGTATTTTTAGGCTAGATTTATAAACATGTTATAATAATTCACATTTAAAAAAACACATAGAAAGTTGAGCTTTTTAAAATTGGAATAATTTGCATGATAAAGTCTTTATAATCTAAAAGTTTGTATAATCACAGAACAGCTTTAGGTTATATAATACTTTAATAAAAAGTAAATCTCTGAAAATATAAATTTACTTTGAAATGCCTTGTGGGTTTGGTTGTAAGTAAAGCCTCAGCAATTTTTTAAAAAGAAATTTGAGAACTAGTTAGTGAGATGCTCAACAAGCTCTATTTTGTCTGCTTTGGAAAATATAAATTTTTCCCATATTTTGATGAATTTAGATGTTATTAAACCCATCTTAAAATTGATTATCACAGTACATTATTTGTACATACAGTGTGTTATATGTAGTTTAATAATGTATATGCATGTACTTTTGTAAGGCATGTTAATACCTAGTTGTTTTCATTACTGACGAGTTCAGAGCGCACTTTCCACCAAAGACTACATTTCCCCAGCTAGACCTGAAATAGTGAAGATGTCTCATGGGAGCAGAGCGGGGTAGTATATGTATACTACCCCAACTAGGGGTAGTTGGGCGTCATGGCAGAGTGCAGCGCACAGAGCAGACCACTGAGGAGTGGAGCACTCTGGCTGGAGAGGGTTGTGTGGTCCCCAGAGCTGTTCCACAGCCACACTGTTTTCACAGCCACACTGCGCTGTAGCACCGTTGAGCTGTCCCACAGCAGTGAGTTTTCACAACCATGCTGTATCACTGCACTGAGTCAAGTTCCCTTCTCCACTGCACCCTCAAACTGAGGGTTCTGGCTGGCGCTGACTTGGTGCTGACAACCGTCGGTTTACACCATGTTTGGGGAATTACCAGCTCAGGTAGATCAGTCCTGGGCAGGAATGTAACTGGAAAAGACAAACATGTTTGATATCTTAAAAGGGAAAAGAAGGCAGAAAAAGAATGCAGCATGGTGGTTAAAAAAAAAAAGAACTCATTTTCAAAGAAGATTTAATTAAGTAATGTAAGCACAGTTAAATTTAAAATATTTCATAAACCTTTTGAATTAGAGACAGGAAAGGGAGTAGGAGGAGGACCACAAAGACAAATAGGACACTTTAAAAGGAAATATATTTATAATGATGATAAGTGTAGTTAATTTTTTTAAAAGTTCAAGCACATACAGAAAAGAATAGTATAATGAGCTTCCGTGTACCAATCACCCAGCTTCATCAGTGATGAATACTTTGCCAATCTTGTTTCATTTATCCTCTATTGTTTTCTGGGTTATTATAAAGCAAAAAATACAATAGCCCCAGAAAACAATATTAGTAATATTAATATCATTCACTACAGAAATAATATAAAAATTTTCTCAACTGTGAGATTAGCAACATTTCTAATGTTAACAGGCGGCATCTTTACACAGACTGGTGAGTGAACCATGTTCAGAAGGGGTAAATAGAGCCAGGGCAAAGGGTTCATACTTATTTTGGCTTCTTGGTAAACAACAGTAGAAGTAATGTCCAAGCCTTAAGAATCCTTCTTCTGCAATTCCTGTGAAAACATCCCAAGGATGCTTGCGTGTGTCACGTGCACTGGTGTTCTTGTGGGGAATGATGACAGTGAGGTACACAAGAGCACCATCCCCTCCAACATTGTTCCTAGAAGGGTTTCCCTGGGAAACCGACTTCCAGCTCTAACTAGGGTAGAAGAGGCTTCTAGGGAGTGCTGTTGAGATCAATGCCTGTGGAAGGAAAATGAAAGAAGGAAGCATGAGGGAGGAGCTGAGCTGGTAAGTAGTCTCAACAGAGGTCTCGGCCAACCCTATGGCAAATTATGCTCAGAGCTGACAGACCTCTGATCAGTCCCTGCGGGCAGGTCATCCCGGAAGGGGTGGACATTAGATGAGGAGGCTCTCTCCAGCCAGGGCAATCCCCATGGGGGCTGACAGCAAACAGCTGCCCTTCAGGGACACTTGCAGCACCTTGGAGCATAAACCCTTCCTCCCCAAAGTGGAATCCGGGCACCACATGGAGCATCACTACAATTATTTTTAGTGGGAAAATCTGATCCTACATTTTTGGTTTTACCTAAGTTGGGAACTTATTAAATGCCTTTGCATACTAGGTATTTTATATACATAATCTTTCATCTTCACACTGACTCCGTAAAATAGCTTTATTTTCGAGATGGGGGATCTGAGAGGGCATGTAGCTTGTCCAGGGTTACACAGCTGGTGTACGTGGAAAAACTGAGATTTCAACCCAGTTCTGTCTGACTTCCCTGCTCTCCCTGCCAGCACAGCCTTTCTCCATGACTGCGTCAGTCCACCAGGAATTAAAGCCCTCAGACAGCACACCCATTGTTCCTCTACTTTTTGTTCTTGTCTATCAGTTAGATTAGCATTGTATGTTTTAAACATTTAAAGCCATGTTTATTAAAGGCTTTCTGAACTTACTTGAAATTCAAGTGAGATGACAGGTTGGAACATGATCTCTCTGCTTCTTTAGAGCTTTATTGAAACTGTGAGGTTAAAGAAAAATAAACTAACCAAAGGCATGTTAATGTCTCTGTGATGATTTTTCTTTTAGATTTACTGTGCTTTGAAGAAGAGACACTAGATAATCAGTATGAATCACTTGTAACTATTATTTATTCCTAACCTTTTTAGCTACTGAATGGGAATGGGAGAAGCTGAGTTCTATTCATAACTCCTCCAGAGTTCCTCCCTAAGTGATCTGGAGAAAGCCACTTAACCACTGCGTGCTCTGGTTTCCTTACTTGAAAATTACTGTAATGATACCCACCTTTCTCTCGCTTTAAATGACAATTGTAAGAATAGAGTAGATGCTTTGTGCATGCTTTAAAACAACTCCTTAAGAACATGATGTTTTTTAATACTTTCAGTAAGCTGATCAAATGTGTTCATTACAGTTCCTCTATTAATTTTTGTAGAGAATATTTAAAAATCTGTAGAAAGATATTGCAAATAAACAAACTCATTCATATATTACTGGGTATTTTGTCAGCAGCCAAATGAACTGATTGAACTTGAGTGTTAGACATACATTTGACAGGTGTGGTAAGCAGAATAATGCCCCTCAAAGATGCCCACATCTTAATTTCCCAAACTTGTGAAATATTACCTTACATGACCAAAGGGACTTTGCAGATGTGAATAAGCTAAGGATTTTGAGATGGGAATATTATTCTGGGTAATCCAGGTGAACCCAATGTAATCGCAGATGTTCCTGTAGAATGGAGATAGGGGTATCAGAATAGGAGAGAGATTTTAAGATGCAGTGTTGCTGGCTTTGAAGGCAGAGGAAGGGACCATGAGCTGAGAAATGTAGTTTACCTCTAGAAGCTTGAAAAGGCAAGAAAATAAAATCTCCTAGAGCCTCCGGAAGGGATGGAGTCTGATGACATGATTTTAGTCCAGTCAGAGTTCTGACTCACAGAACAATAAAATAATACATTTGTGTTTTGTAAGCCAATAAACTGTGGTAATTTATTACAGCAGCAATAGTCATTTCATTTAGCTCCTGGATCTCGGTCCATGTGAAATAATAAATCGTGCTGTTGTCAAGTCTAAGAACCATGCCTGCATGGTGGTGGGGGCGTGCTTCAGGATGCATCTCTCCATCTCCAGATGAAGTGCAGTCTGTTGATGAGCTCTCTCCTAGGTTTGTCTGAATACCACTTCTTGGCAACGAGTCCAGGTGCGTGGTACGAGCAGTGATGCTCCTCTACGAACTTCTTAGGAAAGCTTTCCCATTGAGATTTCTGTTCCACTCACACTGCAGGATGATTGGCTGCCCATCAGTGTCATTGTTTTGGTCCTGATGTTTTTAACTACTCAGTGTCTGAGGGAGACCTTGCTTCCTCCTTTGAATATCTCCTGCTGCTTCATACTGAGAATCCTTTAGGGACTTTTTACCCACTTTCTTTGAATTAGTTCTACTACCAAATTCTACTGCTGCTAAGCCAAGGCTGTTTAGAACCATTGGAAAAAATCATACAATTGAATGGGTGTATTTTAGGAAAACTTAATAATCTACAAGTAGGTGTGTGTGTATGTATGTATGTGTGTGTGTGTGTGTGTGTGTGTCATGATAGGAGAGTGGGGAGATAGTAATATTTTTTAACTCAGTGGGATATATACACTTAAAAGGATTTTCAGAAGTAATTAAAGACACTAATCAGTTGACTTTGAGTTAATCAAAGGAGAGATTTTACTAGATGTACTTGACCTAACCCAGTGAGTTCTTTAAAGAGAAATGTTCTCCTTCTGACCTAAATGAGTCAGATTGTAAATTGCCTGTGACTAGGAGAAGGGAGCCTGTAGAGACTGAGAGCCTCAGTCCTACAGCCACCAGGAACTGAATTCTTCCAATGAGCTGGATGAGCTTGGAAGAGAACCCTACACTCCAGATGGGAATCACAGAACTGTAGCCCACACTTTGAAGGGAGCCTTGGAATCCCGGAGTAGAGGATTGATCTTAGTCATGCCCAACTTCCTGAGTCACAAAAACTAGGAGAAAGTAACTGGGTGTTGTTTTAAGCTGATAAGTTAATGATAATTTGTTATGCAGTAATAGAAAAGTAATACAGAAATAAGAGAAAATAGAAAGGAAGAAAGAAGGGAGGGACAGAGAAAGGGAAGAAGGGAGGGAGAGAGGAAGAAGGAAATACGTTATGTTAACATGATTTAGCAAATTCCATTGGCTTTCATGAATACCTATTTATTTACTAAGACCTCAAAATCCATCTGCTTAACTCGGAGAATTTTGGCAGGGACTGATCTCAAACTTCCTACACTTTTTGTCTCAATTTCTATTTTAAAAATTGGAGTAAAGATTTTCCCATATCTCGTCTTCTGTCATCTATCGCATTCACTGTGATTTTTGATGTATTACAGAAAATTCACAACACTCAGTTCTTTTAGTGCCGTGAGGTATAGTGTGTATAAGCTGGAGTCTTGGACTGCATTCACATGGTTGATGCTCTCAAATTATTGCATAACCGTGTTGAGTTTCAGTTTCTTCTCTGTAGCAAATGATATTCTATTTCCAGTTTGAAGAGCATTCTTCTCATTGGAACAGATAGAAGCATAATTGAATATGGTTGATTCTGCTTGCTGGCTGTCATTTGTTAAAATCAAATTATTTTTCATTCACCCTGGATGAGGACTATCTGAGAGTAAGAAATACTGGGTGGATATATGCTAAATTCTTTTTTATTTTAAAGAGTTTCCTTGAGATATAATGTACTGTCATAAATTCACTCATTTAATATGCAATTCATTGATTTTTTTCTGGAAACGAGCAGTTGTGTGACCATCACAGCCCCTCTGTGGGACAGCTCCACCACTGTGCGATGTCCCTCAATCTTTACTCTGTCGGCTGCATTGGACAAAGGTGGGCCCTCCTCCTGACCTGCTTTCAGACCTAGTTTCCAATTCAGTAAATTCTACTCTTTTTAAAGTAGTTTTGTCATTATTTTGTGTATTTTCCTGACTTCTGTGGTCTCTTCTTCTCTGTCTCCATTGCCGATTTCTATTTTTCTCTCAACCCTCTCACCATTAGTTTTGACCAGGATTATAGCACTTGCACTGCTTTTGACCTCAGCACCTCATCCAGTTGAAACAAAATTGTTTTGTTCAAACAGTCGGGATGGTTAGCACAAGCCTTTCCTGTTCTGATAGCTGCTATGGATATAGCCAGGGCAGCAATGGCATGTGTCACTCCTGTTAATTTTTCATCAGTTACATAAATAATACGGAGGTTTCAGATGCTTGAAGAAAATAGTTTGGAAGGCAGAATATAGCATTAAACTCTGTTTTCAGAATATTTTATAAAACAACCTTCACTTACATCTGTCTCACCTCCTAAAAGTCATCTACAGCATTTGTTAACAATAATGATTGTTGCACTGAACAAATTGCTGAAAATTTACATGTAGCTTTTCTTGAAGAGGTCATATTTAACTATATAATGGTATCTTTTTATTTGGGAGATATTTCTAAGTAAAAATTTCCACATAATATGGCTAATAAATCTGGATTTTTATATATTTTAATTTTATATAAAATTATATCACTCAGTTTGGGTATGGGCATCTGATAATCTGTTGTGTGAACTAAAAACTCAGGTACTATGGGGCAAAAGGAGAAAAAGAAGTAGTCCGTTGGGGCTGGAAGGCATGTTAAGCGAGGACTGAAGGATTTTCACTGGTAGACATGACACGGTTATGAACAGTATCTGGTAAAGAAGACACGGGTAAACTGTTACCCGTGCGTGATCCCTGAGCTCCACCCTCAGCTCCACTTTTCTGCTATTAATCTCTTCCTGACACGTTCCCCTGTCAGTTCTCTATCCTGTCATCACGGTTGGAATTATTTATTGAGCGCTTATAATTCTGGCTAGACAATATGGCTCCCTACACGGATGTGTCTGGCCTATAATGCGAATCCAAGAACATGTGTGGAATGAATAGTTTTCCAGCTCTAATAATCAGAGTCTGTATCCCTACTATGTGTGGGAGCTGACGACTGGTGACTGGGCGGCCATAGGAACGAATACGTTTAGCAAGGACAGAGGCCAAGGGCACTGTGTTTCCCAGAGCACTCCTTTTTCTCTGCTACCTTTTCTTTTCACACATCTGCTGCTTCCCTTCTCTTGTTCTGCTTCCAAAATTCCTTTTTTTTGGAGAGTATTGATGAGGTCATTGCTTTACTAATATCAACCCTCCAAGAATATTTATGTTTTTAAAGAAGTTACTGCCAGAAAGATGTTATATCATTCATGGAAAAAATTCCATCCACTTATTAGAGATGGAAAAGGTATTGTGCGGAATGGAGGGGGGATTCCTCTATTACCTAACAGCACAGTTACAGCTTTGCCTCTCCCTCTCTTTTCTCCCTATTTCCACAGATACTCCTGGAGCATCTAATGTGCTAAATGGTTGGGGATTGGAAAGCAGATCGCTGAGAGGGAAAGGGAAAGGGCCCCCTGGTGGAGTGCTCTCCAGACAGGGCGGAGGAGTTTGGATGGGATGTTCTATGCCAAGGAGATACTGCCCTCGTCAGCGAGAGGGCGATAGCAAAATTTTCAGGTTATTTAGCCAAAGTCAGTGGGACAGATTCTGATGATATGCTTTCATATATTTAGTGCTTAACTTTTAGAAGACAAAAGCTAGTCCAATTGTTTTAGCTCAACAACAGAAAGTTCATTATTGTTCTGCATAATCAGTCTGATACTTTGATTATTTAAGGCAAACTTTGTGGCTGTTACAGATTCATAGTCCATAATATTTAACTATGATTGTTGTTTTAGGTTTTTGCAGCCTAGGAAAACATCAGACATCAGACAAGGACATGAGTATAAATCTAAAAATAAAACCACACTCTCCTACATTTTTGCAATTTGTAATTCCTTATTTATTTTGCATGAAGGTCGTCATTATAATAATGTAGAATAACCTCTTCTGTCTTCTACTGTTAAAGCCTGCTTCTGGAATGGGATTCCGAGGGATACAAATGTTAGGGTAAGGAGAAAGAAAGTATTTTATATTTCAGAATATGAACAATGTATTTCTAATAGATTTTTATGGACACAGGACATGAAGATTATTCACTTACTCTGCACTTAGCTCAGTTCAACCTGACACTGAAGTGTCGGTATGTTGAACATGAAATGCTCTCTGCCAGGGATACACTTTCAGAGTCCCAGCACCTCATGCAGAGTCTCTGAACAGATTAGGAAAGGGCACTCCACTTTGCACGGATCCAACCCCTGGCCAGTGTTACTGCCTGGCTTGGCGGTAGGGCAGGAATTGCAGCCCCAGATTGCCTTTGAAGCCTGGTGCCTCACATCATACACAGCCCCTCTGGGTGTTTAAGTTCCTATGTTCTTCCTGTTTTGTTTTGTTTTGTTTTAACGAACTGGAAGCTGGGTCATAACTCCTGGGCAGAAAGATACATTTTGTAAGCAAAGACCTTGCATTTTACATAAGAAGAAAGGAAAAGAAAAATAATATGAACAATTGAACAGTAGCAGTCATTTTTCATGTGGAATCTCACATAATCCTTACTAGAGTCCTTTGATGTAAATGTTACTAAAGTGATACAAAGTTAATGCTTAAGAACATGATGTTTAGTGTTTAGAAGGCTTGCTTAAAGTAAAAAAGCGAATGGACAAATGCAGATGCGAGAATCCCTGCCTGAGGTTTGGTTCTGTCACCAAACAGCAAACAACCTTCAACAGCCCGCTGGCCCCTTTGCCTGCAAGTCGTATGGTTCCCTAAAAAAACAACCCAAACTCATCCAAATGCATAAGGCGCCCACCAGGAGCATGGTGAGAGGAACGCTTGGGGTTGGTTATTCGAATAAGTCAGGAGAACATTTTCTGTGTTTTGTTTCCCTTTCTAAGTTGTTTATATCCTGAGGGAAAAATTCAAGAAATAAAAGATAGGAAAAATTCTGGCCTTCCTTTAGTCCCTTCTGAAATAAAGGAATCAATAAATGTTGGTTGAGTGTTGCATTCGTTTGCTATATTCCATCAGAACTCAAGCATGTGATACAACATGTTTCCTGGGAAAGAGAAAAGTCCAGTTGCTTTTTCAGATGTAGAAATGAGGCTAGTTCATGGGTGCCTTGTGCGACCTGCTTTTGTCCTTTCAGGAAGACAGGATCAAATAATTAAAGTGTCCTGTGCATTAACACTATCTTAGGAGTACATCAATAACTCCATGAACTACAGTAACCTTCTCTCTCACTTCCAGTAAGTTCACCCGATGATAAATGGAGCCACTTTACCAAAGAGACAGCCAGATAATTTAGCTAAGGCTCAAAGGAGAACAAGAAGAAACAAATAATTAGACGGTATCTTGCAGAGGAAGGGTTAATAATGCAGGCTTTTTCAGCCTGAGGAAGAAAACACAGTTTTATGAACAGTATTTTTGAAAACTAGGAAAGACTTTCGTGCAGTAGGAAGGTTAGCAGCATGGGCACGTAGCACATCAAAATCAGATGTGGAACTTTGCAAAAATACAGATGCTTAGGTTTCACCTCACCGCAGAGCTCCTGAATTAGAATTTCAGTGGGGGCAGAGGGTGGGCGGGGCTCAGACGCTACACTTTTTAAAAGCTTCCCTGATGTTCCAGACTCACAGCTAGGGCTGGGAACAATTGCTCTTCTCACTTAGTCTCCCATCACGACTGACTAAGTATGTAGGTGTTTTTGACTCCTTGTGTCCCAGGGTCTCTTGTCATGCGGTGATGAATGCGGCTCATAGGTAGGTAGTGGTAATGACGCTTTCCTAGAGGGAAGCTCATACCGCGTTCCGGGAGAGCTGTTAGATCTTTCCCACGGGATATTTTATCCCATTCTCAAAACAACCTTTTGAGAAAGATATTATCGTCTCCAGTTTATGAAAGAAGAAAAGAAGCTCACAGGGTTTCAGTGATTTACGATACGTAATAAAACTGCAGTAACCAGGACTTCGATACAGGACTGTTGGACTTTAAAGCCTGCTCCAGAAAGTGGGTGTGAAAAGAAATCTAAGGCAGATTGGAATTTTTTAAAACAAATGTATCAGATTGAGTGTAACTGATATCAGAATTGAGAAGGGAGAATTGAAATAATCAATAACCTACATTATTCACTGATTTCAATATTTGTCCATGGCAACAAACTATATATATCATTCCTTTACATATTATCCATATTTATCTGATATTGCTATGCAGTGGGCGGCACAATCCAAATACAAATAGTTTAAGGGGAGAATTTGCTTCTTTTTCTTTTTTTCTTAACATTTTAAATTTTACAGTCATTATTTTACACACACACACAGTGACAGTATCTTTAATTTCAGCTACCAAAGCTTGATCCCTAGTGAAGTTCTGATTTTACTTTTCTTTTTATGTCATTTGATCTTGGCCTTGCTAAGGCTACAGGCTCCTCCTGTGCTTAGTAGACTGATAATTTAATTTTACTGTTGCTTATCAGCTTGGGTAGCCTATGTTGGTGGGGTTTTTTTTTTCCCCCCAACCAGGAGGTTGGACTTCGCCTTTACATTGTCCAGGAAAAAGTGAGTTCATGCCCTGAGACTCTTTTTGACCAGACTTCCATGTCTGCTACAGCCCCCACCTGAGGGTATTTTTTATTATGCATTTTAAAGAGATAGGAAAGGAGTAAAGAGAGAGAGGAGAGAAGAGAGAGGAGAGAGAGAGGAGAGAGAAAGAAACATAGATGTGAGAGAGAAACACTGATTGCCTCTCATGCATGCCCTAACTGGGGATTGAACCTGCAACCTAGGTATGTGCCCTGTCTGGGGATTGAACCCATAAGCTGGTGGTATATTAGGATGACACTCCACTGAACCACCAGGCCAGGTCTAGCCATTTTTTTGATTACTCACATATATACACATCTACAGAAATACACTGAGGAATAATCACTTTATATAATGCTTTTGATTAATTAACCCTATCTTTTGAAATTTTCTTGGGACTGGTGCCTGTACATTATAACTGCTCTTGAGTATATATAGTTTAGTGATCAATTTATCCTCTCAGGGCCATGCTTTTCTTAAGGGGGGCATTCTTATTTATATCATTAGGGAATTACTGAAGACTGTGCTGTTTAGGTGGAGGGATGTGGCAATAAGTTTGGGTTTTGTTACCAGTGAAGACATTTAACTTTGTGACTATAGCAGTGGAGATTTATATCCTGCTCTTATGTTCTTCTAGTTTTTGATAGTTTTACCATTTTAATTTTTAATATTCAGCCTTCAGGAACATAATATAGATTTTTGAAGGAACGCATCTATAATACCTGGTCTCTGCCTCCTAAGGAGTTATATCACACAGATTCTTAACTGAATTTTTAAGTATCTTTTTTTCTCATAAGCCAAAGCTGAGGTCAGTAATCACTTGCACAGCTCATTGTCCACAAGTAGCTTTGAAAATGAATATCTCTCTGTTCATAAATCTGGGATGGAATAGTTGTAAATTGCTGAAAACTACTCTTAAGCAGAGGTAGATGCTGCTTATTTTTTTCGGACTGAAATCTACCTTTAGAAAGGAAATGTGCATTTCAGGATAGTATAATTCTGGTTATTCTGTTGCATACATGAGTGATATTCAGGTCATTATTCCAGAGACAGTAAAACAACTCAGGGATTCTAGGTCTTGGGAGAAAAAAGTTAACTCTTTCACAGAGCTGTGTGGAGTTCTAAAGCTACTCTCTTTAACAAATTACATGATTTTCTGGTATGAATACAGTATAATTCTTAATGTCTAAATTTTAATAGTTCCTTATTTCGTGGGTTTGGGCAAGAAAAGCACATTTTGCTCATATCATATATATATTATATATATATTAGATGAATTGGTATATCTAATACATTAGATTACTAACTCAGTTATGCCAATTTACTCATTTCTATTAGTTTTTTAGATTATATATAAGTGAGATCAAACAGTAATTGTTTTTCTCTGACTTATCTCACTTAGCATAACATCCTCAAGTTTCATCCATGTTGTTGTAGGATTTCCTTCTTTTTCTGTGGCAGTACAGTTGTGAGTAAGCAGGATGCAAAGCACAGAATTTATTCTTGTATTATACTTATTAAATCATTGTATTATCTTCCATACAAACAACTGAACCTAGTGTTGCCCCACACTTTGTGTGGTGTGTGTATATGTGTGTGATGTCTATACATGCACACACATACATATATACACATACATATATGTACACACATATATAATACATCTAAATTAATTTAAATTAGCCCTGGCTGATGTGGCTCAGTGGATTGAGTGCTGGTCTGCAAATCAAGGGAACGCCAGTTCAATTTCCAGTCAGGGCACATGCCTGGGTTGTGGGCCAGGTCCCCAGTGGGTGTCACACAAGAGGCAACCACACACTGGTGTTTCTCTCCCTCTCTCTTCTCTCCCTTCCCCTCTTTTAAAAAAAAATGAAAATCAGTAAAAAAAAAACCCAAAACAAAAAAATAAATTAAAGTAATTAAACAAGGAGGCAAATAGACTGAGGAGGCTCTAATGTTCTGGCAGCCTACATAAGAAAACAAAAATCTAAGCCTGTAAATGCCTCAAGGTTATGCGATTGAACACTAAGGGCATCAAAGAGCAAGAAGCCCACAAGTCTCGTTTCTATAGCCAATTAATCATTCCATTATTCCTGGAAGTCTTTGTTTATTATGGTATTTCTTTTAGGGCAAGTCTACTAGCAATACATTCTCTCAATTTCTAGTTATTTGGGAATGCCTTATTTTATTCTTTGTTTCTGAAGGATAGTTTTGCTGAATGTAGAACTCTTGGTTGACACTTTTTCCTTTTAGCATTTTGACTATTCTGCTGACTGCCTTCTGGACTGCATGGTGTCCTGAAAGTTAGCTGTGATCATTCTTCTCT
>CM052539.1:14807622-14835283 GCA_028533065.1 Trachops cirrhosus
TAATTCATGAGAATTCTCTGTGGGTGCGAAGATGTTTGCAGTGCTCCAAACCCACTCATCCCCACCCTACCCCACCCCAGAAGCTTCCAGGCTTCAGTTTTAAAGATTCATTCCCATTGTGAGGCTGCTAGTTTTCTCCATGTGGAACTAGAGAGTGGGAATGGGAATGGGGCAAGTTAAAATGCCACAATGCTTATTCTTGGAACAAAGATGCTGCTGATTTTCTGGAATACATTCTACACGGATTGTTGCACACCTTTGTCTAACTTTGAAAGTTCTGAAAAAGTTGACTTAGACAATTTTTTGTGGCTGTTCTTGTTGCTTTTATGGATCAATGGGTTTTCAAAGATGCTTACAATTTCCAGAAGTGCTTCTTCACCATCCTTTAAAGAGGTGGTGAGTAAGTCATGTTCAGAATCACTGTGAAGTTGAACCAATGAGCAGATGAACTCATGTGAAGCAGATTGCTGGCATAGGGTTGACTTCTGAAAAGTAACATAAAATAGTTTTGAATAAAAAGTGTTTAGAAGGCACTTGAGTTCTTGGACCATGAGTAATGTGAGGATAATGATGTTTGAATGATGTTTGAGATTATTTAATGGTTATGATAGAATGAAATAAAGCTGTATGAGAAAGGAGATAAATTCAGAGGCAGCAGCAATATCTACATGGGTGATGCTGAGGCCCAGCTTAACATGGCAGCAATGGATACAGAAATGTAAGGGTGAATCAATCATGGAACTGGTTGATAGACTGGACCTGAGGAATATGGGTATAGAGTAGTTTCAAAAGGCATAAATGTTGCTGCTCTGCTTTGCAGATAAGCTGGTAGAGTAATGATGATGTTAACGGGCAGGCTGGGCCTGTCCACGTGGCACCTTGGTGGATGGCCCAACAATTAATGCTAGGAGAAGATCTTTATTTACAACATTCCAACATTGTGGGGTGGGGCTCAGAGCACCTCAGCCCAGAGCCCTCCTTTCCCAGAAGACCCAGAACTTTGCATGCTCCCCACCAGGCTAGCAGCCAAAAGCATCCCCCAAAGTTTCCCAATGTCCTTATCTGGAATATGTTGCCATCAGCCTCCATATAATTGTCCAGAAAGGAATGCACCCTGTTATTCTGGATCATGGTGAAACTCAGGAAAGGCACAGGTCTTAAAAGTCCAGGTAAAATCCAGGTGCAGCGGGACAGGATCTTGCAAGGAAGTTCTTTGCAGCTCCAGAGTCAGCTAGAGCAGGCACGATCACAGCAGCAGCATCTCCTTTCTTACTTGTCCAGGCTGCATGGCCTCCTTCCTCACTATAAACTACATAGCTGCTTGTTTACTTCTCCCTTCCCACTGCTCTCTCTCAAACCACATGGCAAAAATCCCTTACTACAGGCAGCATGTCTCTTCCCTCACTACTGCTCCCTGCATGGCCAAGAGCATGAATGACTGTCATGCTGGAGTTTAAATCCCAGCCTGAATCTTCCTCCATAACTCCATTTCTGACTCCTCCCACAATTGGCTGCATCTGCCAGTCCTCTGGTATCTTCTGCTTTTCTCCAGCTGGCATTGCTACTCTGGGCAGGTATGGCCTTGAGACTCCAACAGCCTTCCTGCTTTCTGCTCAGGCTCAGCAAGCTCCTCCAGTTTCATCACCAGTCAAAGTCATGCCCATCTCCCCATTCCCAGTGGGCAGACTCAGCTACTTAGCATAACTATAACACTGGCCAGCTGTTATTGATATGCAAAGTGCCTCTCAAGAGGTCCATATACATGCTCATCCCCAGCCACGGTTGTGGAGGCTTTGGAATTTTTCTCTTTTTTCTATATTCCCTAGGAGTGGGGGGTGGTGGTTGGGGAGCTGCTCAGCCTACACCCCATCCTGAACCTTGTTCCACACCTGTTACAATAATGAAGATGATGGAAGACGTGTGGCAGATTTTTATTTCGATATCTTAGAGATTCCTTCATTTAATTAAGTCTCTTCTTAATCTCTTTGCAGACATGTGATCGCAAAGATCAAATGAATAGGTGTTGGTTATTAAAACCAGGGTTTTATGCTATTGAAAGCTAAACAGCATCAAGAGGCCTCCTAAATTACATTAATTTAGAAACAGAAGAACAGGAAAGGGTTTTTTTTCAAGTCTAAATATACTCCAAAATGTTAATTATGTTAATTTCTAATATGTGATTCTCTGGAAAAGCAGATGTCAGAATGCTAAGGTTTTATATTCATGGGATTTAATTAATGTGTATGACAATGGTAGGTTCGCAGCCCTGAATGCACGTTACTAGAATGTGTATTAGTAGTGTATCTTTTACAAATAAAAGAGGCTGGTGTTCAAGCACTTCTTGGTTTTTAGAACAAAGTTCTGTCCACATTTGGATTCATCATTATTTTTCAAATCATTTCCCTCCTTTATTTTTTCATAGTCCTTGAAGAAAGAAAGCAGTAAGTGAAAAATAAGACGATTATCAATGAAATCACTTTAATCCACATAATTGAGAAATGTTCATTCCTATGCTGGACCAAAGTCAGATTTCTGGACTCTTCTTAACCTGTGAACATTTCTCATTCAGTTGTTTAGTTCTGTGTGCAATTCTAACAAGGCTGAAACTGGAGACAACAGCCCACATTTCCACATTACCATTGCATCATAGTCTTCAGTATTTTAACATCAATAGTGGTGTTTCTCCAGATTTTTTGAAGCATTGACTCACAGATTTGTATCATTTACCTTTTTAGAAGCTAAAAGAGCAAAACTCAATTATGGTATTATCTTACTTGTCTTTATGGATAGACAAGTAAATGATTACAAAGGAGTCTTCTTATAATTAATGTTTTTGTTAAAATAGCACAGGGATGGGAAGGCTTTGGGAGGCCATTCAAGTTGTTTTCTGTATTTTGAAGGTTTAATTTCTCTTAATCGTTATTTATTTATTCATCCCTTTAATTCATTGATTCAACCCATTGATATAAATAAACAATTTTTGAGAATCTGCTCTGTGCAAGAACTGTACTGCATCAGGTTCCATGAACATACGAAGTAGCACTATATGGAGTATGTGTGCTCCGTGAAGACCGAATTTGGGAGGAGCTCACAATAAAAATATTAAGTATGAATGTTGGCTCTGAAAAATCTAGTGTGTTGTGAGATCTGAATTATTAATGCACAGTATTCTTCTTGTTTTTAGATCAGAGAAGAAAGAAAACATGTAGGCAAGCATAGGCATTAAATGCTTCATTGGCTAAGTAGAATTTATGATTGGTTGTGAAAGAAAAAGAGGATGTTTATACCCCTAGAAGCACCTCCTGATGCCCTGAAGGGATGGAGAGCGCATAAGCAAAAAGACGTTGGGAATTGGGGCTACTGAGTACATTCGCCTTATGGGAGCAGAGTGTTGAGAGGTATTCTTGGGGAGGCATCAGAGTTTGAAAAAATAGGATAATAATTATAAAATTCATATTTTATTCGACAAATATTTATTGAATGATTATTATTATCCTCTCATATTACTGTAATCTGAGGCTATAATACATCCTTTTTAGGAATGGTATGAAGCTACAGATCTGACACTGGCCCACTCTCTAGAGGGGAGGCTCATAAAGGGCTTGCCATTTCATACTAGCACCAAGCCTTGCCCATAGATTGCATATATAATAGATCTTTCATATCCATATTCATTATTTTCAAATGTGCATGAGTTTTGCTATGATTAATAAAATAGTAATTTACCATTGCTTTTTTTTTGCTCATGCATTTTTTTCAAGCAACAAATCCAAAACATGTGACTTCTGCATTGGAGCTTGGTAGAGAGTGCAGGGTTCCTTTTTTGTGTGTCATATTTTCACATGGAGAGACACTAATTACTTTAACTGAGCTTCTTTTTGCTCATACTCACTCCTCAGGGGAGTTAACTGATGTGCAAATTTGGAAGCAGGAACTTAGCATGTGTCACTAATACTCTTTATGCTCTTCTTACCTGCAGAGAGTATGATCCTTAAATTTAGCAGTGAAGGACCTGCTCAGGCTTGGAGGACCTGATGCTAGTACTCTCCATTTAATCCTGGAATAAAGTCATAGGAAGTCTATATTGTCTTGCACTAGAGAACTACATTCTCTAGTATCTGCTCTATCACTCACCTCGTTGATATTTTAATCCATTTGCTTGAACCTTTTGTTTTATTCATGGGCTGGCTACAATAGGAGCACTGAGTAGTTGCAACAGAGGGAATCAGGGAAGGGAGCTTGGAGGCTAGTCAATCAAGAGGTATGAGCCGATGAGGTTGGAACTAGTGTGATAATTATGGAAATAGAAAAATAATACAGCATCTAGGAATTATTGTGAAGTGCAAATTTTACAGAGGTTGATTACTGCTCCTTCACTAAGAGTAAGCGTGATGGGACAGGAAGAAAGCAAAGCGTCTCCAGGAGTTCAAGCCCAGGTTGCTGGGAGCAGTTTATAATGGTTTGTTACTCTGTCGGCCTTGCCTCTGCCCCTTCAGGTCACACGTTCACCAACATCAGGAATAAAGGCTCCGGGACTAGGTCCATTATCACCCAGGACCCCTCACTATTACTAGACCTACCACCAACACAGGACATATGTCTGTGGAACTTCATCTATCCAGCATTTTGTTCTTATGAACTCAGTGATGCCCTTTGTCTTCCCAGTACTTAAGTTACATCTCAGTGTTTTTCTGATGGACACATAGTTTACCGCCTGGCTCCCTATACCTAGCCGTGAAGCCTGTTTATACAAATGTTTGAATATTCAAGTTTTTAGTTTATTTATTTGTTCAGTATTAATCCATAGTTTGTTTTCTTCCTTTTTCCAGTAAAGAATATAAGGCACTGGACTCCTCAGATTATAAAGAACTTTATTTCAATTTCATATAAACAAACTTTGTGTCTTTTTCTCTTCTCTTTTTGACTTTTATTGATGCTTCCCAGAGGGCACACTTCTTCGTCCTTTAGCCTCAAGGTTGTTTCACATCCTGCAGTCTTCCTCTTTGTCATCTTGTTATTGGTGAACTACATCTCCTTTCCTTTGACTTCTTTTTTTTTTTTTGGTATGAAAATTATTTTTTTATTTTTATTTTTTTTTAATTTTTATTTTAGTTTATTCATTACAGTTTCTATCCTTTATTCCCATTCCAGTCCACCCACCCATTCCTCCCCTCCTTCCTCCCCTTTCCAACCCCCCTAGTTTAGTCCATGACTTCTTACGTAGATTACCTAGATCTTTTCTTGAGGATTTGCACTGAGCTGATTCCTGTTTAGTTTCGCTTTGCATTTGGCATATATTGTGTTGCATTTGTGTGATTTATTAAGGAGATTATTTCTGGCATTTCACCATTTGGTTTCACCTGGGGTATGCAAATTCCTACACAATAGTATACTAGAAATAAAAACCAAAGTTCATTTATATTTGAAACGGTATCATTACTTTCCCTAGGTAGTATTTAGATTTGTAGCACTTTTCTCCTGAAAGTAACATGTATGTATAGTTAAAAAAATTAAGTAAAACAAAGGAGGTCTTGTCCCCAATGTTGATCACCACGTTTTTCATCATCCCTTTCCGAAATAGTACATGCAAATATTATACCCTGTGAACATCACGTTATATATGGTTCCTCCCTTTGTTTTAGCTTCACCATATCAATTCCTACACATGTATCTAATTTTGGGGGGAATGATTGTATAGTAATAATGGCTACATTTATTAGTTAGGAATAGGTATACTACTCTAAGCACTTTGTAAAATTTATTTCACTTTATTTCAAATTTATTTCATTAATTTTGTCATGTCCTTCACAACCAACGACAACCCTTTGAAATAGATACTATTAGTATTCTAACCCTGCTGGTGAGGATACTGAGACTTAGCCAAGGCAACTTTGCCAAAATGGCAGAGCTACGATTCTGAATCCGCACTCTTTACTATGTTCTTCCAGTGCATTTCGCCAGTCATTGCCATCAATATGGCCTGGGATATTTGTAAAACATAGACCTTCAGGTTCCGTCTCAGAGATTCTGACTTAGTAAATATTTGGGGGAGAGTCACAGATCTCAATTATTAACCAATGACCCAAGTAGTTTTATGCAGTGTAAAGTCTGTGGACTTCTGCATTATATTATTGTAAGTTGCCTCCTTATATGAATGCTAGTTGTTTATTAAACATTCTTTTAATGATAAATCTGAAAAAGAATGTATAGTCCTTTGCTATTAAAATCAATGTCCCAATACACATCCTTCCATGTACATTTTTATTTGCATTTGTAATGTGGGAAAGATTTCTAAAAGTAGAATTCCTGGGTAAAAAAAGTATGTGCACTTAAAATTTGGATACAATTTGGAACTTTTATCAAGAACAAAGATAGTCCTCTTTTCCTTGCTAGTCCCTGGTTAATTATTAGTTATTTTCCAAGGAGTAAAGATTTTAGAACGCTAAAAGAAATTAGTCAAAAGCATTTTTCCACCAGATCATTCTATTTATTTATCTTTTACCCTGTGCTAGTCTGCTAGGCTGCCTCAATAAAGTACCAGCAACTGGGTGGTTTACGCCACGCAAATTCTTTGTCTCAACAGCTCTGGAGGCTCGAAGTCCAAAGTCGAGGTGCGGGTAGGGTTGGTTGGCTCTTCCTAAGGGCTGCGAGAAGGGATCGGTGCTGTGCCCTTGCCCTAACCTCCCGTGTTTGCCCGCAGTCTTCGGCGTTCCCTAGCTTGTGGCAGTGTGACTTCAGCCTTCACTGTATATGCATGTCTGTGGCCATGCCTGTCTCCAGATTGCCCCTCCTTTTCGGGATGCCAGTCACTGAATTAGAAGCTCGCCCTTATGACTTCATCTTAATTTCGATAATTACACCTGCAACCTTATTTCCAAGTGAGATCACACTTTGAGGTAGTGGGGATAGGACTCCGACACATGGATTTTTGGGAGACACAACTCAACCCATAATATAGTTTCTTAGGTAGTACTTGCACTAGTTTCTCACCGCTTTCTGTGAGATTTCTGCTGTGGTTTTAAATGTTTAAGTGACACCTCCAAGTTTGAAGTGGCTGGTCAAGAGAGGTTTCACTAAGAATCAAGCTCCATGGACATTAATTGGTAACATTTCCCAGAGGGGGAATATCCTGACACCCATTCCCAACTCAGGTGACTGATATTGGTAAGATCCGACTATAACTTTTCTCATTCATAACAGTAAGAGGCAAGCTTCCCTCCACGTACCCTCCCTCCATTTCATTATTTATTAGAAGATTTAAAAGACCTTGGAATATTATCTCAGCAAAATAAGTCAAATGGAAAAAGTCAAGAACCATATGATTTCAGTCTTGTGTGGGATATAAAACTAAATGCAACAAATGTATGAACAAGACAAATAAGCAAACAAAAACTCATAGATACAGATGACGGTGTGGTGGTTACCAGAGGGGGTGGAGAGGGGAGGAGGTGGTAAAGGTACAGGGGTCAAATATGTGGTGACACGGAGACTTGACTTTGGGTGATAAACACACAATGCAATATACAGATTATGTATTACAGAATTGTGCACTTGAGACCTCTATAATTTTATCAACCAATGTCACCCCAATAAATGTAATAAAATATTTTTAAGTAGCAAGCGTACATAGTTTTCTAGAAAGAGTGATAATGGTGCAATGCATATATAAATAGTGCCTCGCAGTACCATGTTCCCAGAATAATGGTGACAGTTTATCGATCCCATCTGTTCCCAGGTGAGGAAAGAACATTTTTATCACAGGAAAGGCCCAAAATTTCTTGCTATCTAAAGATCTGCTTTCTAAAAGTCTCCTGTAACCATCAACAAATTAGCCTAAAAGAAGTGCAGACCAATTCACACTTCACCTAATGGTACCCATTTTTCCAAATTGTCGCTAACACTGTCTTTATCTATAGCAACTTGATCGAGAATGCTATATCTTGTGTTATTTTAATTTGCATATATTTAATTATAAATGATATCAAGCATCTGTTCACATGAGAAAATTCTAGCTCATCATCATGAACTGCTCCTATCCTTTGCCCACCTTTTCCGTTAATGATTTCTTTCACTTCAGTTTTTAATTCTCTTGATACGATATACTCACCTTTTGTCATACGTGTCAAAGAATTTCCCCAAATCCATCATTTGTCTCCGTATTTGATATCTTAGTGGCTTTATAGAAATTTAATATTTCTAATTGGAGTATGTACTCCAATTCAGCAGCTTTTTTCTCTGCACAGTTCTGGTTACATGTCTGGTTATACCTCCTGGTCAAAGGTCATTCCTAATTTAAGATGATTATTAAAAGCATATTTCTTCATTATTTAAATATTATTCTGGAATTTACTTTGAGGTAAGAAATGACATACTTACCCGGCTTTATAATTTCTTTCCAAATGACTAGTCGGTTATCTCACTGGCAGCTGTTACATAATCTATGGCTCCTCTTCTCATTGGAAATACCGCCTTCGTAATGTAATAAATTTCCACAAGCATTGAGCTTTATTTTTTCTAATTTCTCTCTTTTATTCCATTGCCTTTCAATTATTTTACCATAGCCATTTATAATTATTTAAATTATAAAGGCTGATCCATATCACCTCTGTTACTTTTCTCTTCAAATTGATAACCTGGCTATTGCATGCATATATTTCTCCAAATTCATTTCAGGATTACTTGTCAAGATCCAAGATGGAGTGTGAGGGAAACTCCCTGGCATTACTACTGCATTAAATTTAAGTCCAAGTGCAAGTGAAAGAATCACTATCTTTAAAATACTGAGTCATATCGGAACAAGGTGTACTTTTTCAATTGGACTTCAATGTTCATGTCCCTCACTCAACCATTAATAGTCTCTCTCTCCTCCTGTGATGCCATCTGCTGATATTACTGTGTTAGTTTTCTATTGCAGGAGTAACCAATCACCACATAAAAACACATGCCTTCATTATTTTACAGTTCTGGTAGTACAGAATGGGTCCCACTAAACTAAATTCAGGGTGTTTGTAGCACTGCATTCCTTTCTGGAGACTCTAGGGAAGAATTTATTTTCTTGCTTTTCTAACTTCCAGGACCTGCACTCCTTCCTCAGCTCCTGGTGTTTTCCTTCCTCAAAGACAGCCATGGCCAGTCAAATCACTGCCTCTCCTTTTCTCTGTTACTTGTAAGTGGATGCTCCAGGATGACCTTTCTGTCTCAAGATCCCTAACATAGTCACATCTGCAAAGTCCCTTTGGCCACATGACATAACATATTCACAGGTTCCAGGGTGAGGCTGCGGACATTTTTGAAAGCCCATCATTCTGCCCGCCACCGTGATCAACGCGTCTTCCCCTGGGGCTGTCCTGCTGCCTCTCAGTCTTCTTGCCCTCTTAAAGACTCACCTGATAATTTTCTTATTTTTCTTAGTATTTCCTTATTTAAATGTCATCGTAAGTCTCTAGGGTATACTTCACTTGGTAGTGAAGGACGTGTCAGCAAAGTTAGACCACTCCCCCAAAACTTGCACCTATTTTGAATCACCTGGAATTTTGAGCCATCACTGACTTCGAAAGTGTCATAAACCCACACTCCCCTGTGTTTGTATTATTTTTCTCATTGTTGGAAGAAGAATTCGAGAAGCAGTGAAAGGATGCAGGTAGCTTGCATCTTATGCTATCACATGACTTCTATTCCCACCTTCTTATTTAACTACCATCTTAAAACTCATCTAAGTCAAACCACCATCTCCTCACCCCAGGAGATGCCTTGTGTTGGTTCCACTGGGCTTGAACTTGCCACCTGCTCAGGAGCCAATTTCATACTGCAGAGCTCTAAGTTTTGGGAAGCTCATCTTGTGCCAGAGTCCTCCTCCTTGTTACCGTCTCTCCGTCTGCACTATCTACACCCAACTAGAGACAGAGCACAATTCACATCACCCTTTTACTTTGCAAATACTTGGGATACGTGTTTCCCTGCACCTTTCCTCCTTCAGTCTTTTCTCACATGATGTGGGTTGGATACTCAACACTTTCCCTACCCACGTCCAGAGAAAATGGTCCGTTTAGCCTTCGTGCCTCCTCAGATGCAGGCCCCAGTGCCTGCGAGCTGAGGGCCCAGGTGCATCTCACTGCGGCGGTGATAAAGCCGCTTCAGTTTTCCCCGGTGGTCAATAATATAACTGTGTTGGGAGGCAGTTTCACAGAGGTGGTCTCAGTCACCTTACTGCTGATTAAAAAACAAAACAAAACCCACATCATTGGTACTTTTGAGAAACAGCTGTGCCCATTCCTGGGTCCCTGATTGTGGCTAAGGTCTTCCATAAGCCAGAAGGCCAAGTATTCCTTCAGCCCCTTTGAGGAATAAAATCTTGCATTACCTTACACAGGGTGGTCAAACCTGTGTTTTGTGGAATTGCTGAATCAGATCATTCCCATCTCTAGTCAGGACAGAGGAAAGGGGGCCTATCATGTTCCCTAGTCCAGTTATCACACTTGCATTCAATCAGTCAATGTGACATCTTGTCTTTCACTGGTGTGTTACACTCTGGTTCATTCTGTCAGCTGTAACTCTTAATTTTTTTTTCAGGATATTGCTAATCTATATACCCCCATACCAAATTTTTATAACTCATTTCTGTTTTGAACGATAGGACCTCATGTTTAGTCACTAATAAACTTTGACTTGTTAGATTTAGCCTAGTCCCGAAAATCTTAAACTTTTATAGGAATACAGTGTAAACAACATATGAGAACATATTTAATTGCTAATATTTATTTTTTCTTGGGGAACATAATGTTCTTTTGATTTATTCAGTGCTTTCAGTGCGCATCTTTCTGAAGAAGTGCTATTTGATCCACACACTGCACAATCAACTACACCAGGTAGGGTGAAGCCAACTCAGCTAAGGTTAAGTCTATGTATCAAAGATGGACATTCCCCCAGGAACTGGGAAGTTAGGCATTCCGGGCCTTGGGGACCAGTTGAACATTCAAAAACAGGATTATTAGTCCCTTAGAAGAGAGCTGGCAAAGACCAAGGCAGAGAACGCAGTCTTAGGCATGCTACTATTAAAATTAATCAAGCACAGAGACACATCTGAGATCCTGGAACCAGGCCTTAGAATACAGATAGAGTCTGCACATTAAGGAGAAAGCAATAACTGCTGTCCAAATTAGAGCCCGTTTTTGCTAGACTAGGTACAATGGAGACTTGAAGGGCAGTCTCAACTTGTTGGGCTCCTGTTCTTTTAATCCCTCTCATCTATTCCCAGGATTTACCATCAAGAGTATGCTGGCACTTAACCTGCAAATCAAAATCCAAGACTTCCACTGTAAGGAAGAGGGCTAAATTTAACAACAATCTAGGGAGTTATAAACTAACTTCAGAACAGGATTTAGCTCTGTTTGGGGGGAGGAGGGAGGGGGCTGGAATGGGGAACATGGGTGGGAGGGGGCTGATTTTGATGGTAGTGTTCTGTCTCTTAAACTGAGTAGTGGACACATGCAATCCGAATAATAAAATGAGTCCATTTTATTATTTGAATGATCTCACGTATCCATCCTCTTTTGAGAGATACTTGTCAGGTGTTTGGTTGAATGACCTCCTTTTTGACAATATGATTACAAAAGCATGGTTTCTCTGTTTTCGTTTTACCATCTCTTTCCTTCGGGCTCTCACTTTCTGTGAAGAAACCATGCACTACAGACTTTTATTCCAATGAGAAATGATGGCCCTCCTATTGAAAGCAGAAGAGGGTGCACTTCATTGTTGTTTAAAACCTTTTTTTCTCTGTTGTACACACATCTCCGCACACACTCACACGTCCGCACATGCTCACAGAGGGAATCTCTCAGAGGACATTGCCACCAAGATGTTGAAAGCAGTTATCTGAGCATGCTGGGTATAATGTGACTTTTTTCTCTTTCTGTATAGTTTCTAATATTTCTCTAATAAGTGTATATATTCTCTCTCCAAAGGGAAAGCAAACCAATTCATTCTGTATGGTTTGATTTCAGAGTCTTTCTCAAGGCCTTTAAAAAGGTAGTCATAATTCTTTATAACCCCAGTAGAATTCCAACTTAACCAAATTCATGAACAATGAGTTGCTCTAACTAATTTAATTTTTAGGATGAACTAGGGTTTAAACTAGAAACTCTCTTTTTCATAGACTCTTTATAATTTTATTGTGGTCTCAGTTTTTTACTTTTGATATATAATAACAGTAAGCAATAAACAATAACAATAACTCAACTGAAGAGCCAAGAAATGGGCATATTAAAGGGAAATAATCATTTCCCTAACTGGTAGTCAGATTTGTTGAAGAGGACATAGGGACTTCAGTTGATCAGTGAATGTTTATTGAGCCCCTGTTATGTGGTGGTCCCTGCATTAGACTCTGGGGTCTGACTGGTGAACAAGACAAGCTCCAGCCTCCGTGGAGCTCACAGTCTTCTGGGATGTGCACTGTACCATGTGCTTTATCCGTGATTTTATCAATGTGGGGTTCTGCTGAAAGATTTCTAGTAATGAGAAGTTCCTTTTGTTGCTTTCTAATGCTATTTTTAGCTAATTATTATATTAGTGAACTTTTATTTTAAGAGATTAGCACTATTATTAATTCATTGAAAATCGTATTTTTGTACTGACCCAAATTTGCCCTCCTTGACTTAGAACCATCGGTACCTTTAAGAACTTTAGAATAAATCTACCACAGCAGCCTCTCTTCTCCCCCACTCCATGGGGTAGTTCTTGAGGGGGGCCTTTCGCCATAGCTGAGAACCCCGTTACCCTGCCTGCTGCCAGGCATCTCTGGGCTGGAACACTGCAGTTCCTTCATCATGTCTTCTGTGACATGGTTTTTCAATCCTATATCATCCTGATGGCTTTCCTTGGGATGCTTTCTCTTTTGTCACCCTTTGTTGTTAAAAATAAATTACTTTCAATTTCCTGCTTTCAATAGAGTAGAGTGAACATAATTGACTCTTTGATGTGTGAGGGTCTGGTATGATCTGAAAGCAATTGCACTGACCTTGAATACTTATTCTCTGTACTGTAAATATCATTTTAGGAAAAAATGGAAGTTTGTACTAAATCTTCAGTAACCTTTGAATAGATCTTGGAAGATTTTTTGAAAATCAGTTTATTTTTTTCTTATTTGTCTTTTCCCTTTGATAGTGAAGTATAATTTAAATTCATCAAGCAGCTGATCAGTTTTTTTTCTCTAGTAAACTGAACTTTCTGAAGGCAAGAATTATTTCTTATTAGTTTTAAAAATCTTCAGCACTTAGCATAGTCCTAGATAGACGTGGTAATGCCCAACAATGTCTGTTGCTCACTTAATGCCTGTTCAAGAAGTTAAGGTATTTCAAAATAAAATAAATCCTAACTTTTTAAGTATATTGAAGAATCAGCAGTCTAGAGCTGGACCTTAATTTTTATCCTAACTTGAAAAGTTAACTGGAGTGTATTAGTTAATGGTATTCACAGAGAAAAATACTAGTGTGTTATGTGGGAACACTTTTACCTCTCAATGACAGAAAACCCAAATTGTAATGGCTCCAACAATGAGAACTTTATTATTTAATTAAGAAGCCTGGAGAAAATGGCCCTGGAGCTATGTGAGTAGCTCAAAGATACCATCAACATCCCAGGCTCTTTTTATCCTTCTTTTGCCTCTCTGGGCCTGTTAATCTTTTTGAGCTTAGGCTATTGCCTTATGGTTACATCATGCCTGTCCTATCTCCAGACATCAAAACTGCCTCAGAGAGGGACCTGAAGGCCAAGGCTCTGAAACAGCCTCCTTGCCTTCTCTGGGGAAAAATTATTTTTTCAGACACCTTCCCACAGACTTCTCCTTGTATCTTACTGACCAAAATTAAGTCTCATGGCTATCGCAAGAAAGCAGGCAAAGCAGAAGAGTCTTGGAAATGACCGTTGATTAAACACTTGTTTATGCTGTGACTAGAAAATAGACATATTATAAAAATAGATCCTGGCAAGAGATAATGGACTTTACTAGTTCAGTGATAAATTCAAGAGAACCAAATTGTAAAGACCCTTCTAGAAAGATCACTGATAAAATTGAAGTAACATGATGCATGGCTTATTCAAACAGATGCATCATAACCTGTCAATCACTTTTGGGAGAAATGATGAGCCTGATTATCTGTGCTAGTTTTTATAAATGAAACGGGCTGTGTCTTTATCACAAAGCTATTTTTATTTTCTCTCTTTCCTTTAAGGAATCCTATCCAAAGAAGAGGAATTACACTATGGAAATTTTACCATCTGCGTCTCTTGATACATTTCCTTCAGAAAACGAGAACTTCCTGTGTGATCTCGCGGACACAGCAGTTACAAAGAAACCTTGCTCCTTAGAAATTGCAAGAGCCCCTTCCCCAAGAACTGGTAATATTTCTTAAAATTTGATTTACATGCTTGTATATGTGAAGATATATCATTAATATTTTGATTTGCCACAATATTTTCAGAATGAAAATTCCCCAATATAGTCACAGTGATCTTTTTTTCCCCCCATTTTGAAGTAAGTCCAGGTAAGTCAGATACAAAGCTTTGGGTCCTTCAGAATGTCATAGCAGATTTGGTAGCAAGAGTCTTTCAAAACACTTTCCTGTATCCTATCTGTTTTCATGTAATCAAAGTGTACTCAGCTACTTTTGTGTATTTTATAGCTTTGATGCTGGTTGGTCCTTATTTTATTTATTTGTTGAGTAAACCAGTGAACCAAGCAAGCAAAAATTATGTCCATTTACTGATAAAGAAATTGGAGCTAAGGGTCTTATTTAAGATCCATACTTGGTGGGGCCTTTTCTTAAACGTGAGTGACTGACTACCATCCTATTTGCTTACGTTACTTCACCACGGTGCCTAGGAAAGGTTGCAGGGTAGTTATGTGAGAGCTAATGAGGGAGGAAAGTTACAAGTGAATGGTCAACAAAGCCTTGTTCAAGTTTACTGTTTGGAGGAATTTGCTGATGGAGAGCCAGAGACTGAAGATAAAGAATAAAAGAGAGAACAGAATGAGGAGAAGTTAAGACTGAGCTAATCTAAGGCAACACAGGCATTGCTTCCCCTTCGGAGAAGAGACCATAGTGCGCGGTCATGAATATACAGAATTCTGATATATGTGTTTCCAAATGGAGTGAATTGCTGCATTAAGAGAAAAGGTCACTGGCTGAAAAGAAGAGCTATATCTTGAGAAGGGTTAAAGTAAAAGTCAGAAATGCCATTTTAGAGAAAAAGCTAGGAAATTTTATAGAAGTGAACAAATAGTTTTTTGAGCAACATTGAGGCTAGGGTATTGTACGAATAATAAGCCTGTAGAAGGAAGATTTTAAAGATGAGGTAAGAGCCTAATGAAAGTGGTTAAAATTCATTGAGCATGTACCATGTGTCAGATACTCGTCTGAGTGCTCTATAGACATTATTTCATACAAGCCTTACCATGCTGTATGGTACTGGCCATCATTATTCCCACTTTACAGATGGAGAAACTGAGGCCCTGAAATATTTGGTAACTTCCCAGATGTACATATTAATAAGGAGTGGATCTGGGACTCAAACTTGGTTTGTTCAACTGTGCTCCTAAGTACTCTGTTACACTGCTGAATTAGTTTAGGGGATGAAGTTGAGTGGAAATTGTGAACCAAGTACTGAAACTCTCCATAAATGTAGAGGTGTGACTGGAAGTCCACTTTCGATAGTAACAAAATCAGAAAAAGAATGTCATAATAGGACAGCATAGTCTTCAGAAGGGCAGCAGATTTTTGGATGGAGGCAGAAGGAGAGTGAACGTCCAGAAGCAGCCACTGAGAGTGAAGACAGCGCTGATCCCAAGCTGAGGGACTTGATGGGAATGAACAATCCTCCATGAGAGAGGGAACAGGGAAATAGGGGGAAGATAGGAAGAAAGTTCCATTAATGTAGGAAAATAGAAAGCATATACATATGAAAATGTAAAAGAGCTTTAATTAGGGCTCAGCGGGTAGGGATGTGCCAGGGGTGATGGTTACAGGAATTAAAAGGTCAAATATATTAATCAAACAATAAGAAACTAATTGAGTTCATGTGCCAGTCACTGTGCTGTATGCTGAGGACACAGAGATTAAAAACAATGACAACCAAAAAACATGGATAGGGTGATGGCTGATTTGGCTCAGAGCAACTGTCCTGCTTAAATTAAGTGAACATGGTAGATAAAAATACAGAAAAGAAAAATTTGTAAAAGCAGCAAAAAGATGTCAGGAAAATTATATAAACTTAATAACATTTAAATTAGGGACTTTTAAAAATCAGTGGGTAAGTAAGAAATAATCAAGCCAAAACATTGGTGAGGATGGGAAACCAGTAGAGCATCAAATCCACTTTTGTCTGGAGGGAATTGTTTGAACCTGCTGTTAAACTTTGGTGCCTTTGTGGGTTTGTTTAAAGAATATATTTCTTTGTGCCTGCCCAGCATTAAGGTTCAAAGAGGAATCCTTCCTCCATAGAACTGGGACTATAGGGCTATACCTCAGAGTAATCAGAAATAGTTCTGCCCCATAACCAGCAACCAAGGAGACTGCAAGGGAGGATAATTTGTTGTGAGTGGAACAATGGGGAAAGCTTCTGAGAAGTTATTACCACAAACTAGTCCTCACATAGATTTGCACCCAAAATTTATATCACCTTAGATCAGGGGTGTCAAACTCATTTTCACCAGGGGCCACATCAGCCTCATGGTTGCCTTCAAAGGGCTGAATGTAATTTGAAGACTGTATAAATGTAACTACTCCTTAACTAGGGGCACGGAGCTTGGTGCTGCTGCCAGGTAGAAACGAGGTGGAGGACGGGATAAAACAAGGTGGAGGGTCAAAGCCCTCGGGCCTTGTGTTTGCCACCTGTGCCTTAGATGGTCCAAGAAACATCAGTCTGTGAATTTCGTTTAAAGCAGTATACTCTCAGACATCAAGCAGAAGCAAATATAATCACTCTAAAAGGGAATGACTCTCTTTCTAGGCCCAGATAACTTCTATAAATAATTTCCCAATTAAAACGAGCTGTTTACAGTCATCAAGTGCACAAGGAAAGGAACCCCCAGCAGGAATCAACAGAAACAAGAAAGAACAGATCCACACCTGAGAACACTTCAAATTTGGAATTACCAGATGGAGACTATAAAATGACCATGCTATTATAAATAAAAAAATAATCTTGAAGGTATTTTGAGAAATAGAAACCGTATAAAATTACCTAGCATATATGGGGGGACCCCTAATACCTCACACATGCACACACAAAAAAAAACACCCCCAAATTTGAACAGAACAGCAGATGAGATTCAGTTGAAGAGATATTTAGTGAGCTGGAAATTAGATCAGAAGAAATCTTTCAGAACATTGCACAGAGAGACAAAGAGATGGAAACCAGGAAAGAGAAGCTAAGAGACTTGGAGGATGCACTAAGAAATTCTAACTTGTCTAATCAAAGTTCCAGAGCAGAGGAGAGAGAGAATGGGGCAAAAGTTATATGTAGGGCTGGTTTCCCAGAAGTCACAAGCCTGCCTTGTGTTCATATGGAGGCAGACAAATAAACAGTTCATTTTAGCGGAGTGTAGTAAGTGCTAAGATGATGTTACACTGAGTGCTTTGGGAGCAGCAAAGAAGAGGATTTTCCCCAACCTAGAAGCTTGAGGAACACTTCATAAAGGAGATGTCTGTATCAGCTATCTCTTGCTGTTTAACAAGCTGCCCCTAATCACACTGAGTTAGAGGAACACCAGACATATGTTTTGCTGACAATCTGCAAGTTTGACAGAGTTTATTTGACAGGGCAGCTTGTTGGTGCCACACTGTATGAGCTGGGGGTGCTCAGCTAGGGAGTAGAGGACTTACTTTCAAGATGGCCCACTCCATGGCTGTCGGTGATGGCTGAGGGTCTGAGCTGGGGACCGTTCACTCTCCATGGACTATTTGAGTTTCTTCATGACATGCTGACTGGGTTCCAAGAGTGAAAATCCCCAAAAGAGCCAGGTAAAAGCTGTTTCATTTTTACTATATAGCCTTAGAAGTCACAGATTGTCACTTCTGCTATTCTTACTGGCCCACTCAGATTCAAGAGGAAGGAACATGGACCCCAGTTCTTTAAGAAAAGAGTATCAGTTACTTTGTAATAAGAGAATATAGAATGGGAGATACTTTGCTGTCATTTTTGGAAAGTACAGTATGCCACAGTCTGCCCTCTGCACATGGTGATTTATATCCTCTCATGTGCAAATACACCCATTTCTTCTTTCAGGATCCCCAAACATCAGCCCATTCCAGCATGAGCTCCAAGTCTAAGTTCAGGCGTGCGTGAGTCTCTGGTGCAGTTCTCATGGTCCAGGCCCTTGGTTACCTTTGCTCTCGGCAGTGATGACCTGTGAACTAAAGAGATGGTCTGTCCTTCCTCTCCTACACACCCAGCATATAAGAGTGGAACAAGCATAGGAAAGCCACAGTTGTCATTCCTCTTCAAACGCAGGCAAAACAGGGCACACAGCAGTCACAGCCTGTGGCAATTATGCACCTAAATCAGGCACAGTTCCTTGAGTAATGGTCAACCCTATGACACAGGAATTGTTCTCTGGGGCTCTGGGTTCCAGCTTCTGAGTCATACTTCCTTTTCCATAAAAAGTAACCCATATTTACAGCTATGTATCTTTCTCACCTGCTTTCTGCCTATAAAATCTGAGAGATCAAAAGACCTCATTTCATTGTGTCCTATCTGTTCCTTCCAGGTCAAGCTAATATAATTTCTTTTAAAACTTTGTAGACTTTTTGTGTTCCAATTTATATAACACTCCATTAGACAAAAGCCTGTATTTTGGATAAGCTCTTCTGGATATTGGGTGACTTCTGTGACACACTGTCCCTGACATCCTTAGAAACCCTGTCATTGAACAGGGGGGATCTAGGAGTCATGCCCTTAAAAATCCTTATAGGGTCTTCTCATTTGGCTTAAAGTTTCTATGTGGCTCCACCTGAGAGCTTGCTTAGGTGTTAATGGATGATCTTGTAGTGCCGCCCAATCTGACCCTTGGCCTTCCTAATTTTAGAATTTCTTTTTTTGCCATTTGGAGCAGCTGGAAATAAGAAACCAGTTTTGTTTTTATGCCCAGAAATTTCTGGCTCCTTCTAATTCAACGGGCCATTCTTCAGTTCTCGCTGCATTTTGTCATAGGCAGCCAGATGAAGCTAAGTTACACTTTAAATATTCTGCCTGGAATCTCCTTAGCTAGATCACAGAGTTCATTTGGTTCATTTTCCACTTGCCACGTTACTACAGATGTCAATGTTGCCAAACTTTCCCCTACTACACAACAAAGGAATCCTTGCTTTGAGCTGCCAATTTCATTTGCTGCCCTTTAAGCCTTTACCAACCACTTTCTCATGGTCTTCGGGCTTCCACGAATCCTCTCCTACAGGCCATTTAGCTTTTCACAGCCGCTCACTTTGACGTCCTTCCAGCCTCTGCCTGCTGTCCAATGACTAAGTTAATGCCACTGTGTTTAGATGTTTGTTAGGGCAGCGCCCCATTTCTAAGTACCCGAACCTGTTCTGGTTACTGATTGCAACATTTAGTGAGTTAAAACAACAGTTGGTTATTTTGCTCATCCATCTGAAATTTAGAGAAGGCTCAGCGGGGGTGACTTCTTTCTGCCCTAAAGGATAGCAACTGGGGCAAGTTCTCTAGGGGCTGGAGGCTCCATTCTGCAGGCCAATCCTTATTCACACGGCTGATGACATGGCCTACTTGGACTGCCTTGTGGCGTGTGACGGGGTCTAAGTGTGAGCACCCTGAGAGGTTGAGGCAGAGCTCCGCTACTTTGTATGACTTGGCCCCGGAAGTCAACATCCCTTCCAGTGTAGTCAAGGCCACCTTCTGCCTAAGTGGAAGCAATTTAATCTGCCTCCAAAAGTGCCACCAAAAGTTGCATTATAAGAACATATTCTTGCAGCAACATTTGGAAAATACAAAATCCCACAATCACTGACTCTTCGTTGTTGTGGAACAAGAATTAATTTGCATGAATATATGATTTTCCCCAATTTTGTTCAGTCATCTGGATTCGGTGTAAAAGAAGCCAGTTTGCTCAACTGACCCAGGCTTAATGCATTATTATTGGTCATCTCTGCACTTTGGACTGTGATTGTGAATTCTAGGGGTGAGGGAACCCAGTATTAAAATGGAAGAAAATGTCTTTTTAATGTTAGGAATAGAGATGAATACAAGTCAGAGCAGTTTCTGGTCCAATTATATGTGGAACCTTTCTGGGAGTTCATAGAATTGTTTCCTTGAGCGCCATAGCAGGGAGAAGAGAGCATCGATACGACTGTCTTCTGGCTGGATGGGAAACAGTTTGGGTCTTTTCCTCTGTTGATTCCATTAACCTATAGCTTAGGTTTTGCATGAATCCAATTATTAATTCTTCCAAGTCTCTCACTCTGCTGTGCCTAGTCCCTCGGTTTTCCTTGTACCCTCAGGACCAGCAAAGTAAGCTGATGAACTCAGGGAACTTACTGACCTCTCCCAGAATTAACTGATGACTAAAGTCCTCTATTGACTAAAAGTAGGACTTTGGTTATGGAAACATCTCTTGATGCACCCAAGTCTTTTAAAAGCACTCAAATTGAACTAGGCGGGTAACTATCCTAAAGTTCCTCATTCACTCAGTTACATTTATTGAGTGCCTCTCGTGTTCTAGACATTGTGCTACATGTTGTAGAAGAAACAGAGTGAAAGGTTCAGTCTTGATATTTAGAGCTTAGAATGTGTTGAAGTTAAGGGTAATAAGTGCAATGAGAGAGGTGACCCTAAGGTGCTCTGGGAGGGTAGGAGAGGGCAAACAAGTGAAAGCTTGTTAGAGGAGGTGCTATCTGATCTGAGCCTCAAAGGGGGATTAAGGGGGCGAACGGGATTGTGTGGCTCTCCAGGCTGTGGAACAGTGTGTCCCATGGAAGAACATAATGTGTTTAGGGACTACGCCCAACTTAGCATGGTTAGAGCTTAGAATGCTTTTAGAGAAAATACATAACACAACAAGAAATGGCATGCAGGAGTTTGGATCTTACCCGACAGCAGGAGTGAACCACTGATAGACTCTCAGTGGGGATGTGACATCTAGGTTTTTGTTTTGGAATGAGCTGTCTGGAAGCAATGTGGAGAAGAGACTGAACAGAGATGAGGCTAGAGGGCAGGAAGATTAATGAGGAGATCAGTGTGCAGTCTCAGCAAGAAATGATGGTGGTCAGGACAAATGCAATGCTGGCCAGAGAGGGAAGGGGGAACAAAACTGAGAGTGACGCTCATCCCTTTCCTCCTTAAGGATTCTGACATTTGGGAAAAAGTAGTCAAGGGAACTAAAAAAGCTATATTTTAAGGAATGTGGTTTATAGTTTTCACTTAACTGTGTTGGATGACACAACTTAGGTTTACAGATAAAATGGAGATTTGTACATTCATAGGAATTGCATTTCAAAGCTTGTTGGAGGTGGGGGTGGGGCGAGAAAGAGAAAAAGAGAGAGAGAGAAGGGGAGAGAAAAGAAGAGACAGGATATGGATATGATGAAGGGATGATCAGATCGTCAGAGGGACTGTTATGAGTGAATTGTGACCTCCCATTTTATTTTTGGACTTCTAACTCCTAGTACCTCAGAAGGTGACCTTAAGTGGAAAATTTGGAGATAGGTCTTCATTGAGCTAATCAAGTTGAAACTAAGTCATCAGGTGAGACCTAATCCAGCATGACTGGTGTCCTTATAAAAAGGGGGAAATTTGTACACAAGGGATGTTCAAGGAGGAAAGATGATGTGGAGAGGAGACACAGGGAAAGGATGGCCATATACAAGCCAAGGAGAGAGCCTAGAACAGAGTCTTCTCTCCCAGGCCTCAGGGGGAACGGACCCTGCCAAAGAAACCTTGATTTTAGATGTCTAGCCGACAGATACTATGCTGTGAGATAATAAATGCCTGTTGTTTCAGATACCCAGTTAGTTGTACTTTGTGTCAGCAGCTGTAGGGAATGAATGCGGGGACCAAAACCAAGTGCACAAACTCAGCACTACATTGAAGGGAGGGGTGAGAGAGGATGCTGGGCCTAGGAGGACAGACTGCCTGTCCTGCTTATCTCAGAGGCTAAGCAGCTTGAGAGTCTCAGTTGTGACGCAGTTTCATTCACAGATAAAAGACTATGTAGTTTCTCAGAAAAATCACAGTTAAATATGCATGTTAGTTACCTTTCTATGGGCTCGCCTATTTATTAACTAGATGAGCTAGTACAAAACATATTTCATCCTGACCACAAAAAACACAAAACAAAACAATTCTGCATATCCACTGGTTTGATATAAATATGAAGGAACTTATTAGCAAATCTACATTCAACAAAATTTTGCAATATAGCCAGAAAATGAGGAATACTATTCCCAAGGAGTAACTTAACTAATACCTCAGTGACTACAGATTTCACACGGAGTAAAAATGAAATTGCTCAAGTAGTAGGTTCATTAAATAAAGATCAACAGAATTATATATAGTACTTCCTTGGTAATTTGCTGTCTAAGAGTCAGTTTTATGCAGTCAGTGTTGAATCATATTTTTCCCTTATTGCATCAGGAAAAAGAACTGTATATAATCATAAAGGTGACTCAGTTGCATATAAGAATGAATAATTAAATAAGTGAATGAATGAATGGATATTATCTTTAAAATAAAATAGCTCTAATGGCAGAAAAAGCCCTTATGAAATAGTCATGCCATCAAAAATAATGTTTTCTTATCTGTCTTTCCTTTAATTTTAACCTTCACAGGGGAATTTTTCCATTTCATGGTAACTAGGCAACCTGTTATTTTGAGTCACTTAGTACAGGCTTTGCACACTATGGATGCTCAATAAATCCATTTTGATTAATGAGCAATTTATAACAACACTAGTGAAGACTGCATCCAGTCTTGTTGGAAGAGAAGAAATGATCTCTGATCAAAAGGACTCAATCATAGTTCCGTGCCAGGATAGTGTGGGTCTGGTCACCTCTATTCAATGGGCCAGTGCACTTACTGGCTGTGGTCAACCTGAAATGGAAAGGTCACCTGGTGAACGATGCTCCACACCCCCACTACACTTCCCCCAGTGTCCTGAAGTAGGTCATTGTGATGGTGATGCTGTAACTTTTTTATACCAAAATATTTTTGGAAATGGTGGAGCTTTTTGAATTCCAGTGCCAAAATTTTGAAATTAAAAGAATTCAGACTGAACCAGGACTAATGTTTATCTCTGCTTAGCTAGTGGGTAATGTCAACATAATTTCTGTGGGTATGTTTAACTCATCTAAGAGAGCAAATATTTTTAAGCCCCTTGGAATCATTCTCTTATATACAAATACTGGCCTTGCTGATAAGAACCATTTTTATCAAACAGCAATTATTTATTTGGCATTTGTTCTGTGCTCAGTGCTGTCTTTGCCATTTATTAAAGCAGACTGGGATTTGGTAAAAATCGTACCCCAGTGTTAGTTTATAGAAAGGCAAAGAGAGGAGATGAGGGCTTCAGTACCTGCAGTGAAATCTGGTACATTTGCCATTTCACCCATATGGACAGTTTACCTGTTTGAAAATGAATCATCTCCGTTTGCTCAAATTGGTGGAATTTGGCTACCTGTGGAAAACAACATCCTAGACAAAAGAAAATTATACTCTTTTTTTCTCAGATCAATTTTACTTATATATGAATCATGTGAATTACAGAATAATGTTTCAAAATATACAACAAACTCATTAAAGTGATTGTGTTGGGGACATAGGCTGTTTATGATGTCATTTATGGTGTCCTGTGGAACAGAGCTTCTCCTACAATGTCAGACTGTGTGTAATAATGAGGTTAACATTCATTAATTCATAAATTAATGCTCATCAAAATCAAGCAGGCCCACCATCTACCTCTCCTTTACTCTTCTCAGACCTCAAATACTTTCTCCTACCTTGTCTCCCACTCTCAGCATATGACCTCATATTTTAATTAATAAAGAAAAATGCAGCCATCAGATGGAACTTTATTAGCATCCTCCATGACAGCTGAGATTTTTCTTCAAGTTCTAGAAGTTGGGAGTTCCTTGAGGCTCCAAGTTCTTCCTATTTTTTTTACTTTTCTCTCTTCATAACTGATCTCATCCATAATATGGCTTCTGTTACAATCAACATGCTAAGGAGTCCCAAACACTTCTTTCTAGTCCAGTCCACTTATCTCAACTCCAGCCTAATCCATTCTTCATTTTATCTATCCATCTGTTCATTTATCCGTCCATCTGTCCATCCATCCATCCATCCATCCATCCATCCTTCCATCCCACCATTGACTGAATATCTTTACCTATGTGTCTCAGAGGCACCCTGTTCCTAACATATCCTAAACTAAAGTCATCTGTCCCCTCAAACTTACTCTTCATGCAGGGTTTATCTCAGGAAATGACAACCACTCATCTGATTTCAGAAACCCGGGTGTTCTTGCCATCTCCATCTCCATGAACTCCCATATGCGATCAATCACCAGGTCTTGTGATTCTTAACTCTAGCAGGTAGGAGGGTGAGGGTAATTCTGTAACTTATTATATATCCCCAACTATTCCTCAAATGTATCTTCTCATAATCTCTGCCTTCACCACCCACTCTTCTGGATCATTTTAATAATAAAATATTAACTGTCCTATTTGCCTTCCTTACATGTATTATTTATGTTGCAGCCAAAGTAATCTTAAAAATCACAAATCTGAGTGCATCACTGCTCTGAATGAATGAAAACTTTAGTGACTTGTTGTTTTGTCATTGTTCTTAGAAGAATGACCCAAATCTGTAATAAGGTTCAAAAGGCTCTGAATGCTGTGCTTTTGTTTTTCCTTTTCATATTTAGCCTCATCTCTCACCAGTCTCCACCTTCCCAGCTGGCTCTCTCTACTCCTTAGTTCCTTTTAGTTCTGTGGTAGGGGCAAGTGCCTTTCTACCTGTGGGCCTTTACATACCTGAGCAAATAATCTGCTCCTACTATCCTCTTTCCTTTTCCTTTCTCCAAATAGTTTAATTTGCATTCTTCCTCACGGAAACCCATGTTGTGGACACCCACACACCATGCCCCAGAGTAAGTTTATGGATGGATGCCCCTGTTTTCTACTCTTCTAGCACCTTCTAATATTCCTTTTCTTTGTAGCCCTTATTATGATTGAAATGATATAGTTATTTTGGGGTTACCTTAATATCTGTTTCAGTTGTTTTGTGGAGGTAAAAATCTTGCTTGTCTGTTTACCTTTGTAACCATAGCTTCTAGCAAAATCTCTGCCACATGAAAGACACTAAATAAATATTAATAAAAATAGATAATGTTATTAAATACTTTATGCATATTAACTTATTTAATCTTAAGCTATTTATGAAGTAGCTAGTATTATCAGACAAATTTACAGATAAAGGAAACAAGCCAGAAAAAGGTCTAGCGCTTGCTAAAAAATGGTGGTGCTGAAACTTGAAGACAATATTTGACTCTAGAGACCATAGTCTTTTTTTTATCCTCATCAAAAGACATGCCTGTTGATTTTGAGAGAGACAGGAATGAAGGGACAGAGAGAAAAAGAAAAGCATCAATGTGAGAGAGAAACGTTGATCTGCCTCTCACACATGCCCCAACTGGGGCCTGAACCCACAACCTAGGTATGTCCCCTGACCGGAAATCAAACCTGTGACCTTTGGGTTTATGGGACGATGCTGCCACCAACTGAGGCACACCAGCCAGGGCAAAAAAAACATATTCTTTGGGGTTTTTTTAGAGACATATTCTGAAACACATTCACAATTCATGAACTAATTATTTAATTATATAAGATGCAGTTTTGAGGTTTTGATTTTGACAGGCTAAATCTTGAATGTTTTCCTTTCAAACAAAATAGGAAGAGTCGGAAACTTGTGTAGTGGTTTGTAATAAGTCTGTGTTGTGCCTGCCTGTCTTTGGAGTGATGCTGGGGATGTTCTAACCAATCTAAAATCAGTGGATGAATCGGAGACCACCCGAAAGCCAATGTGCATGAGTGGTTAAGTAGCACTGCTATGCAAAGGCTGGAATCCCCTATAATCATTAAAAATAATATTTTCAAATTATATCTAATTATTCAAATTCTCATAATGGCATATAGTTATCCTTCAATAAATATCTATTGAATGAATGAATGTATGTTTACAATTTGGTATACATTCAGTTGAAAACTAATATTAGGTGTAGTTGCATGGGGTAAAAGACCAGAAAGATACACTAATAGTGCTACGCTTAGATGCTAGGGTTACATGTGATTTTTTTCATACTTTTCTGTTTTGTCAAAATTTTCTACAGTTAATGCATATTGCTTTTATAATTTGAAAAAAATTAAAGATAGCCATCAAAATAATTCACATCTAATTAATTGATGTTAAATATTAAGCGATTTCCCTCTTTGAAGAAAGCCAAATAAACCAAAGATAGATACTATTTATAAAATACTGAAACTAGAATACTGGAATAAAAGTCTATGAAAAACATAGGTTTTTCTGTTTTTGCTCGTACTTCAGCATATTTTAATTTAGATTATCTTGTTTCATGTACTGGTTGAACACTTGACAAGAGTTATTCTCAATGCTCCTGAAGAGAGGCAATATCAGCTCTGGCTGGTGTGGCTCAGTGGATTGAGCGCCCGCCTGTGAACCAAATGGTCACCGGTTCCATTCCCAGTGTAGGGCACATGCCTGGTTTGCGGCCCAGGTCCCTAGTAGGAGGTGTGTGTGATACAACCACACACTGAGGTTTCTCTCCCCCTATTTCTCCTTCCCTTCTCCTCTCTAAAAATAAATAAATAAATAAAATCTTTAAAAAAAGAGACAATATCATTAAAGCTCATGGTTATGTACAGTTGTGTAGTTTCAGTTCATGCTAGTGATTAAGCTGTTATTTCATGGACTCATTAATTTTATTATGTTTAGCAGTTGCTACTTACAGCATTAAACTGGAAATAACATTATCCTAAAAATACAATCCTAAAGAAATCTTGCATAATGCTTATAGTCTCCTATAGGCACAATGCCTATAGTCTTGCACAATGCTTACCACCCTGTTCCCCCTTACTACACTATCGAGACCTGTCACATGCACCTACTGGCAAGCTCACTAATTCATTTTATATTCTTTTCCATAGATGCTGCATTATTAATGTACTACCGTACTAAGACTACTAATTCTCCCTTTAGGCACTCCTCCACTCTTAATTAAGTAACATTTGAAAATTAACTAACACCCAACTACAGTTATACTATATATTTAAAAATAACATCTTTACATTAATATACTTTATTATAGATGTTATTTAATATATTACATATTACATTTTACATTTTATTAGATTACACAGATTCAAGGATCTTATAATAGATTGTCTTTCCACTGGACTCTCAGAGACAATTTGTTAAAAATGGCAAAGATACTATACACAAAAATAAATTCAAGGTGGATAAAAGATTTAAATATAAGCCATGTCACTATTAAAGCTCTAGAGGAAAACATAGGCAGGAAAATCTCAGATATTTCACGCAGCAACATTTTTACTGATATGTCCCCCAGAGCAAGGGACATAAA
>CM052539.1:14835783-14862230 GCA_028533065.1 Trachops cirrhosus
AAAGATGCTCAATATCACTAGCTATCAGAGAGATGCAAATTAAAACCACAATGAGATACCACTTCACACCAGTCAGAATGGCCATCATAAACAAAGCAACAAACAACAAGTGTTGGAGAGGCTGTGGAGAAAAAGGGACCCTAGTGCATTGTTGGTAGGATTGTAGACTGGTACAACCACTATGGAAAACAGTATGGAATTTTCTCAGAAAACTAAAAATGGATCTGCCTTTTGACTCAGCAATTCCACTGCTGGGATTATATCCTAAGAACCCTGAAACACCAATCCAGAAGAACCTATGCACCCCAATGTTCATAGCAGCACAATTTACAATAGCCAAGTGTTGGAAGCAACCTAGGTGCCCATCAGTAAATGAACTGATCAAAACACTATGGTACATTTACACAATGGAATACTCTGTAGCAGAAAGAAAGAAGGAGCTCCTACCCTTTGTGACAGCAAGGATGCAACTGGAAAGCATTATGTTAAGCGAAATAAGCTAGGTGGTGAAAGACAAATACCATATGATCTCACCTTTAACAGGAACCTAAACAACAAAACAAAGAAACAAGTAAAATATAACCAAAGACACTGAAATAGAGAACAGGCTGACAGTGACCAGAGGGGAGAGGGGAGGGAATTCCAGGGGAAAAGGGGAAGGGTCTAAGGTACAAGTATAAAGGACACATGGATAAAAAACTAGGGGTGGGTAGAAATGGGAGGGTGGAGGGTAGGGCTGGGTGGGTGGGCTGGGATGGGAGTAAAAGAAAATTGTACTTCAACAACAATTAAAATAAAATTTTAAAAGAAGGCAAAGATAAGAGTAACTTATTCACAGGTATTACTTTTGGATATTAATAGGTTAGGTGTGAATAGTTAAAAAATAGTTAAAATTAATTTCAACATTTAGTTTCAGCATAGAATTAACACACAAAAATTTCTAGATCTATTATTTTATCACATTTATCATTATGTCTTCTATTGCAATTAAGGAAAACTAAATAAATATAGATGAATAGGTTGTTGAAAGAGATGAGAATTCAAAAGGAGGTCTGGCGCTGAGGATTCCCTGTGACTCCCTGATTTGTAGCTCTCCCTCAGCGCCTCATTGTGCTGTTTCGAGCTGTTTCTTTCATCCATTCATGTGTTCATTCACTTGAGGATTTACTGTTTCCATGGTCCTTAGGTGTATGAGACATAATAAAAAGAAAACATATTAGACATAAAGTAATAGGAGAGGTTTTATCCACAGTACTTTGCTAAATAAAAGTTTAAAGCATTCCAGATACCGGGAGTCAAGAGGGCTCATGTAGACCAGAGTCATATATTGTGCTGACAACCTTGGCCACAGTCATTCTCTGTGGGAGATCCTATTTGGCTATTTCTGCACAGAACCCAGAGAAGGAACAGCAGGTGTTATTTAATCACATAGGTTTTCTCATGCTTTTAATTTCTATGGAACATTTCAATTCATTACAAATAGTCATCTAGTATCTTCTGTGTCTCTCACCTATGAATAGAGAAAATGAAAACAGAATAATGAAAGGCTAAAAACAAGGCCATAAACAAGACCCGAGCAGTGAGCCAGCTAGTACTCCTTTCCTTAGAAAACTTAGAAGTAAGCAGACATTAAGTCATAGCAAATATGAGAATCCTGGATCATCATTTCAACTGAAGCATATGTAGTCTGTCCAGAAGGTATCCAGCCATGTAATATGAAAAATAGAGGCATTTATTGAAAAATATACAGGAAACATTGTAAATGGGACAAAGTCACCTGAGTCTTCTTCAAAGTTGGCACCTTGGGACTTCACACAGTTCTTCCAATCACCCTCAGTTACCCCATTGTATTTTCCTGAATCTCATTGACGGTGTGAGATCTCTTCCTTTTCAAAGGTGATTTTAGTTTTAGGAAAAGCCAGAAGTCACAGGGCACCAAATCTGGGCTGTAGTGGGGCTGAGTCACCTGTATAACTGTGTGATTTGATGTTTCTCCAAAAAATTCTGCATGGGACGTGATGTATGAGTGAGCACATTGTCGTGATGAAGCTGCTGATCACCAGTTGCCCACAGCTCTGGCCTTCTGAATCATCTGACTGGTTTTAGCAGATGAATGTTGAAGCTTAACACAAAATTTGATGCAGATTCATTGCTCTACTCAGTTGTTTGTTTTGAATGCAACAGCTACACAGCACTCGTGCTCACTGAACAGTGTATACTGCCCCCACTGACTAGCACAGTGAAGTTGTCACTGTTCACACGTGTGCCTTCCAGTCCACTCTCCTTGGCTGCCAGGTTACATGGGTGTCACACAAACTGTTCTTGTTATATTAAAAATGGCTGGACTTTTTCTGGATAGAACTTGTACTTCAATTACTCTAAGCAAGTATAGAAAAGAGTGATTTGTCTAAAATCTGAGACATAGTAACACAGAAAACTTTCTGAATGGATGAGCTCATTTTTAATATCTTTTAACTAACTGTGTCCTTTAGGAAATCCTGTTGGATTGGTATAATTTTGTAGTATAACAATTATTAATATAGCAACTAATATAATTTACTTTTACTTCTAGTAACTTTTAAAAATAGGTTTGTAATCTCATAGACATGAATAAATTATTTTAGTAAAAAATTATAAAATATTTTTCCCAAATCCTATCAGAGAAATTAATGTTAATGTGGTTTATTTCTACCCCCCACACCCTTTTTTATTTTTTGCTGTACATAGCTTTTACATAACTGAGAATGAACATTTGGTGTACATACATTTGGTGTACAAAATATATTATATTTATTTTTAAATCAATTATATATTTTTCTGATTATAGAAGGATAACATGACATCATCTTGGCAAGGTCTGTGAGGTTTATTATAAAGCGATGCTTGCCCTGTTTCTCCATGCATCAAAACAGCGCTGAGGGATAAAATACAAAATGAGAAAATTATAAATTCTAGCAGCACAGAAAAACAAAGACAATTATCTTCATGCTCAACTGTATCAGAAATACATAATTGAAAGTGGGATCTAAATGGCCTTCTGGCTGGTGACTGGGCCCTGAAATGGGCAGTGTCCCCAGGGGAGGGCACCCTTCTGGGTGATGGAGTCTCTAAGAGCTTCACTCGAAGTGGGAGCCAGAGGCAGGTGCAGTGCTGGAAACATACAGCTGGGGGAGGGGGTTACATTTCCAGACAGCAAAAACAGGCGAGAGAGAGGTTTGTGTTCAGAGATAAAGTGGGCTACAAAACTAGAGAAACAAAGATACTGACTTTTCATGCATTTTTTATTAAAAATGTTTCTAGTATATTTTTGTGAGAAATCAGTAAAAATTAGAAACATAATCTATATCTTCCATAATGTACATCTTTTATTTTCCTTCAGTAATGGAAAATAAAGAATAAAGGAACCTTTCATTAAAATGTATCTAAATCTGTATAAAAAAGAAGTACAGCAAAGAATAAGCATGAAAAGTCAAAAATACAAAATAGGAAATAGTTAATGAAAGACCAAATGAATTGTATTGGATACAATTTGTAAAAATCGTGCTATGTGCTTTTGACAGGAGTCAAACCTAAATCAAAATGACATCGTGGGGTTAAAAACTCAACACCAAGCAAAATGAACCTAGAGAAAGGCATTGAGGCAACATCATTAATCAAAATATAACTGAAAGTTAAAAACCTTAAAAGCTATGAAGAGGGATACTAGGTAATGAGGGGTAAAACACAATACCAAGAAGATATGAAAGTCATACATTCTTTCACATACAACAATGCTTGATATATTAAAAGCCAAAAACTGATCGTGCTTTGAAGAAAAATCCACAATTCGTACAAAATTTTACTATACTGTATTTCATTGAGAACGTTGATAAATGAAGAAACAATATTAAGACTATAGGATGTTGAATAATACAATTAACAGCCTGACTTACTAGACATCTAGAACTCTGTACCCATCAATCAGGACTGCATATGTTTTTTCCCAGATGGACAGATGGATAGATAGATAGAGTTGTAACTAGATAGATATAGTTTAGTATATAGTTTAATTGTTTTTTTCATTGTTAATCACTATTTTTCCCTTTTATACATCACCTATCTTGAAGTCCCTGTTCAATTCGGAGTTCTTTCCTAAGTATTTTCCTCAGATAATAATTCATTATCTTTTAGTTTTCACTGTTGCAAATGAAAACTTTAATCAGTGTCTTAGTTCACTTTAAAGAATGTGTTACTTCCCTCTGGAAGCTTGTATGATAACCCTTTTATCCTTGGCACACAGAGGTTTCTCCAGCATATGATTATGTATGTGTATCTTTTTTATTAATCTCGCCTGGAACTTCAACATGCAGACTAAAGATTTTATTCACTAAGGGAATTTTTAACTGTACTTTTTAATTATTGCTTTGTCTCCATCTGTTTCTTTTTCTTTTTCTGGAATTTCTATTATTTGCATAATAGGTCTCCTGGATCTCTGCCTTCATAAATTCCTCTTTCTTTTTCTTTGTAGCTTGAGACATTTCTTTCACTTTGTATTCTAGGACACTGATTCAATTTTCAACAATAAACCAACCTCATTTTCAAGTCATTTTCATTTTTTTATTGGTTATTTTTTCCACATAGTTTTTTATATGCTGGCCTTTAGTATTTTTAAGCTCTCTTATTATTATTTGCATTAAAAATTCTTATGTCTCTCTATTTTTTTTAGAGATTCATTCCCAGTTTTTTATTTGTTTTTTTTCTGGTTGCTAGGCTCTCTTAAGTACTTGTTTGTTTTGTGTTTGTTTGTTTGTTTCTTGGTCTACTCCTTAAGGCTTAGGTTTAGTTGCTTCCCCACCATAAAGAAGGGCAGTCTCCAGTAGAGTGGAAGCTAGAACTCTCCGTCAGGGTCGGCATTACAGCCACAGGCAGGCACCGGAAGAAAGCCTGTGTGTCAGCTTCCCAGCACTTTAGGTGAAGACAACGTAGAACACCTGTTCCACGCGTCCTTGGCTCCTCGGGGTCACAGGCGGGCTGCATGCATTCCTGTACCTCGTGTGGGCCGATGCCACCATTTCCCGTGCGGTACCACAGGCTCTGCCCGGCAAGTTTTCTCTGGAATTAGGGCAGTCTGTGGCTCACCAATGGGAATTTCTGCTCTAGTTCTGAGACTCTCACTGACCCCAGAGAGGAAACGGTTCTGTGACAGCTTTCTTGTTCTTCTCTCCTGACACGTTTTGTGTCCAGTCGGCTGCCTGAGCTGCAGGGCTCAGCCTACCTGAACGGGTTGCAGGAAATCAAGGAAGCACATCTAAGCTACCCTCTTTCCAGAACCCTCAGCCAGGAGTTTGGAAGCGAGAAAGGAATACGTTTCAAAGTAACTCAGGGATTAAAACAAAATCATAATGAAAGTTAATCAATATTTTAAAAGGTAATCATATAAATACACCCCTGGCAAGGCTGATCAAGAGAAGAGAAGGTAGAAATAATTATTGTTGAGAAAAATGGAGGATATGACCAAAGACTCAAGAGAAGTTTTAAGGCAACATAAGATAATATATTATGAACAATTTTGTTATAGAAAATTTTGACATAGATCAAATGCACAATTTTGTGGAAAAATGCACACCACCAATCATAACACTCCGGTAGACATTAACAGAAGAGCAGTGATATCAAAAACAGATGGTTGGGATGGTTTGGTAGCAGAGCTGTACAGAACCGAAATGAACAGAGAGCGTGGAGGCCAGCCAGTGGTTGGTTCAACACAGCTCACAAAGAGGCACGCCACTGGCTTCGAGCTCATACAACTTGGATAACAAAACCGGACAAGGAGAGTGCACGAAAAATATATGGATTAATCTTCGGTGGGAAAATATATGTGGTTTCTAAACAAAATATTGCCACATTGAATCCAACAATATATCAAAAAGTACATCTTGACGAAGTAGGATTTACCTCACTTTTCAAGGATATTTCAGCCATCAGAAAAATCTTTCAATATTTCCTCAATTTAACAAATTAAGAGGGACAATTTATATAACTATCTTAGTATAAGAGAAGGGTATCTTAAGACAGAAAGTATACAAGAAAATGACTGGTAACACTGACTATGTGAAATTTAAAAGTAAAATCCATGCTTACCGTAAGATGCCACAAAAGGCATTTAAAAAGGCCACGGACTAGGAGAGTTGTTTACAATGCACTACATGTTTACAGCACTGAAAAGAGAATTGTACTACAAAATAAGAAAAAGACAAAAACACAAAGAACAAACAAAAACATTGAAACAATCAGCAAAGACAATTAACTGGAGGCAAATTTTGAATGGACAATAATAAACATAGTTAACATGAGTAACAGAGAAATTTAAATTGAGAGCATTGTGGAATTCCAGTTTATAACCATCCACAGGGATGACATAAACATTCTGACAATATCAAGTATTGCAAAGATGCAAAAAAAAACAAAACAAAACCAGGAATTCTCATACACAGCTAATAGGACTGTAAATTGGTACCTCACACTGGAGGACAATTGAACAATTGGGCACTCCTATTCAGCAAATCTGCTAGGTGTAGTTCTTTCAAACAAAACTCTTAAGACTCTGATGGATGTTCATTGCAACATTGCTTGTGAGGAAAAAAATGGGAAAAAACAAAATGTCTGTAAGTAAGAGAACCAAAGAGTAAATTTTTGTAAAATGAAACAATGTGCATCGATTAAAATGAAAGCCCCAGGTTTACAAACATCTACTTGGATGTATCTGGAAAACAATGTTAAGTGAAAAAAACAAGATTCAGCATTGTACACATAATATGATATTATTTATGTACATGTAAAACAATAATATATGACACATAATATATAATGAACAGAGAGATGAGTATGTACATCAGTAGTAAAGTTATAAAGGCATAAGTGGAGGATTCTTATCAACTTGGAGAGGGCGATTAACTCTTGAGAGGGCAGCCGGGGAACAGGTTTCCAAAAGGGTGAAGTGAGATTTTAGGTGCACCTGTAATGCTTTAAAAAAAAGTATTCAATATCTGAAACAATAGAAATAGATAAAAGTAATGTGTGCTCATTGAAGAATATTTGAGGAATACGAAAAATATTTTTAAAATAAAAATAATCCATAATCTCACCAGCCAGAGATGAACATTATTAATAGTTGGTATACTGCCTTCTAGGGGTTTTTCTTCATGCACAATTTTATATGGTTAAAATAAAATGTATACCCCAGTCAAGTTGATGCAGAAACTTTCATAAATATTCCTAGAAAGTTGGCTGTAGGGGAGCTTGGTAATGATAGCATTATTGCTATCATGCTCAGTGATTTATTGATATCTGGATGTCTTTTTAAAAAATTCTAAATTGCTTTTGAAATTCTTTTCCCTTAAAATATGGGATTAAGGTTATTTACTCCTTCACTATTCTGAGGTATCTAATCAGTTGATAGGGTATCTTGTATATATGTATTAATTTAACCCTAGGACTTATGTCTGGGGATATTTTTATGGGGAGACTTTTACATGAATAATTATAATATGAGCAGCATAAGCTTGGACAGATGGGGAAATGATGCGGGAAATTTTGGAGAGTTACTAACTGACAGAGCCGGAGAAGACAGACCTCACTGAGAAGGCAGCATTCGAGTTGAACCCGGCGGGATATTCAGTGAATTGTGCTACAAGGGGAAAAAGGACCAGGTCAGAAAGGTAGATGTGTTCTAGGAACCAGTGTTCTGTGACCAGAGAAGATGAGCGGGAGGCAGTGGGACAAGGCGAGGGAGGATGGTTGAGTGTAAGTAACGATGACTCCTGCCTACCAGGCTGGCAGAGTAAAAGGCCAGGAGTACAGTAATCAGACACCTACTTTAGAAAAATAACAGCAAATAATCACTTTATGCTTTTTGAATAGATCCATAAAGAAAGAAGGGAGAAGTTTTTTTAAAGAATAAGCTCCTCATTTTTTAGGGGCAAAGACAAATTTATCTCAGCTCATGACATATTATGAAGTCCAAGTATAACTTACTGTGATGGTCATGCTTGTGCAATTAGTTGAATCAATGGCATTAAAATTTGTCATATAGCACTCCCCTTCATAGAAAAATTTTGCACTATCAATTCTAAGGGCATTTATTATAGGGACTACTAAATGTTTTACCAGCAGATTGTGGGAACACAAAAGCAGAGGACTTCATGCTGGTCTATTCTTTATATAAGTTTGTCTCTACTTTTACTAGAATGATAGTTTGTTTTTTTTAAGAGAAGCAGGGATTTCACAGATTTTAGAAAAATCTATATCATACCTTGGAGTTTTAAGTATACGGGAACATCAATATATTTTTTCCTATTGGCAGTGCCCCAGAAGGGTAAGCACTTTGAAGTGTGTGTGTGTGTGTGTGAGATGTATATGTTTTTTTATGTCTACCCAACACTGATCTGCGTTTTGACACCCACATTGATCAGTCAGTTCATTCATGCCAACTGTGCATGAACTGGGAACATTCCTCTCCTAACGCTGCAGGTCAGACACAGGGGTTGAACATAAGCAATTACAAGAGAACTTCTGGTTGCTTGTGAGAGTCCTTAAGATGAATATTCAATTCACAACACGTTCATCAGAAGCTCTGAGACCTTTTGTGACACCTACTTTTTTCTTAAAAACAAGAATACAAGACTTCTGGGCTTCTGAAATGCCAATCATTAGATACTTTTGCACCTATAAATAGATAGGACTTTGTAGCTAGTAGTTAGGCAGTATACTATTAACAAGAAAAATAATGTCCTTATGTCTCAAATGAAAATTTTGTATAATGTGTAGCAAAAGAATCACTGATTTTACAGAAACATATTAACAATCTACTGAATATAGTTAAGAAAGCAGCCTTTACTGGAGCTTAGTAGTGCTGGGATTAATAGTATTTGGAAGTATCTTTAGGCAATGGGACTGAGGAAAATTCATCTCTGTGTAGCGATGCTGACCTGGATAGAGAGACTCTACAATAAGGAAGAAATTAGGAGAATGGTGTGAACACCGAAGTATCTCTAGAATAGGAAAAATTGGAAATCCTTGCTCCCAGTTAAGTTTTATTCCTACTGTGAGTATAAAAGAGCATGAGAGATGATTTAGGATTAAATAATACTTGGGTTCCAGTTTACTTTCTGGGAATCTAGAGACATTTCAATCTGATGTATGGGAGCATATGAAATGGAATCTAACTTTTCCAAAGTTGATCTAAACAAATTATAATTGGATACAATGTATTTTTCTCTAATATGTGATGTCTGTTGTCATGAAGATTCCCATAATGTGAAGGGCATAATAACATACCAAAGAAATATAAACTCAGATGTTAGTAATAGAGCAAGCTGATTTGTGGCTACATATTACACCAAAATACCAGATAACCAAAGTAAGTTCGGTTTCCTGACTACTGTAGATATCAAACAAACTCTGTATAGGTGGTGATTTCCATCCAGTTTTCCTAGAACCTACTGACATTTTGAGTAAAACCCACTAATTCCATGAAATACTCTGCACATATTTAATTTACATGAGAATATGTTTTCAGAACTATACTGTATGTGTGCACACAGGGCAAATTACTCCACAAGTTGTGGCCCAAAACAACAAATATTTATTATCTCAGTTGTTGTGGGTCAGGAATGCAGGAGGGACTTAGGGGGTGGTTCAGGGTCAGGCTCCTCTGTGGCCGGAACTGCAGTCGCTTCAAGGCTGGACTGGCCTCAAGGATCCACGCCCAAGCTGATGCATGTGGGCTGTTCACAAATTCTGGTTCCAGGTGGGCTACCGAACCGAGGTTTCGGTTCCTTGCCATGCAGTGGGGACCCTCCGAAAGGCTGTTCACGGTGTGTGTGGTTTACTGGCTTTCCTCAGAGCAAACTATCTGAGAGGGAGAGCACGGGGTTCACACCCAACACAGGAGCTGCGGTCTGTTCATAACTGAATCCCAGAAGTGACGTCTCATCCCTTCTTTAGTTGTTTGTTAGAAGCTCATCAGCATGTTAGACTCTCCCTCTAGGGGTGAGGCTTTATTGGAGATGTGGGTGCCGTGCGGCAGGGAGGGATCGGTCAGGAAGGTCTTAGAAGCTGCTGACTACACACGTCATCTGGCGAGGCCGCTGCTGGGTCACGACTGTGGAGCCCATAGAGCTGCTGTTGGTGATAGTAATGAAGGTTCAAGTGTTTCCGTTTTTCAGCACATTGAAAAGAACTGCTAATTCTTAACCATCGCTAGGAGAAAGTGAAAATGCAATAACTATTTGGACTATGAAATAATACTCTAAAACAATTGTTAATATTAACTTCCTCAACTAGTACATAGTAGACACTTTCTCACTGAAAATATTGAAACAGAAGATATTTGGATTGTTTTACTTGTGATTTTTATACTGTTGTCCCAGAGATGTTGGCCATGTCCTATTACTAAAAGTTACTTTAAAAGACAAAGATTCAATTGGTTGTTCATTTATTTATGTATCCATCCAATGAGCATCTATCGAACACTTATTATGGACAAGGTACAACCCTCGTGTTAGATATAATGTTATCTTTTTGAATAAATTATAAATACATTTCTACCTTTATATGAAAACCTTAGTTTTTAATTATGTAGTGAGGAGAATGTTCATTAATATGAATATGGAAAAGTAAATGTACAATGTGGCGTTTTTCTAGATTTGTCCATAAGAGAGGAAACATTTCTATAGGAAGTATGGTGACAGGGGTCTACAAACTCTCTGGTCCACACTTGTTTTTTTTTAAAAAAATTTTTTTTCTTGGAACACAGCCACATGCATTTGCTTACAGATTGTCTGTGGCTGCTCTAGCACTACAACAGCAGGGCTGAGTAGTTATGGAAGAGACCATGCAGTTGTTAGAGCTGAAAATATTAACTACCTAGCCCTTGCAAAAAAAAAGTTTGCCAACTCCTGACTTAAGGCCCATAATTAAAAATTATAGTTCATGAATTGCTAGACTAATAATTATTAAATACTTACTTGATTATTACTTAGTGTTACATTCAAGACTTCCCACAATAACACTTCAAGCCACCTGTCTAGTTTATATTTATTATTATTATACATGATGATAATAGCAATAGCTACTTTTATTTGAGCACCTACTGTGTGCCAGGCAATATGTTAAACACACATACATACACAGGTACTTCGTTTATTTTTACAATGCTATGAGGAAACACTTTCACAGATGAGGGAACTGAGGTTAAATATGCCAGATTTGCAGTTCAGGTTTGTCTTACTCCAAAGCCTGAATTTGTAGTATATGGCTCCTCCATATTGTAGTATTACTTCCATGACTACTATATTTTATTCAAACTGAACTCTTTCTTGTTCCACCAATGTGCCTAACTCTTTCCAATCTGTCTGCTTTTTTACTTTCCCTCCATTTCCAACTCTTGAAATCCTCTTCCCACCCATTTCTTCCTGTCTAAATTTTACTAATCTGTCAGAGACCTCCCAAATCACCACCTCTTCCATGATGCCTCTCCTGGATCTCCAGCCAGGAGTAACCTCAGTCCTATTTTTCAGCTAGATAGCAGCTGACAATGTCTCTGGCGTACTTGAACTGTTCAGTACATGGCAGAGAATTATGTCAAAATTCTACGCGGTAACACGGCGCATGAATTATCTTGTAGTCACAGAATGCTTTTCTTTTAAAAGCTCAAGTGAACTTGAAGGGTTTTTTTTCCCCTCAGCTTATTATTATAGAGGAAGCTGATGATCATAATGCATAACCTAATGCATAGTAATGGAATCTGACTAGAAGATAAGTTTCTTATTTCAATCTAAAATTGCAATATATTCAGTAATTTTCTCTAAGCAGTTTTTCCACACCTCATTTCACTTTCATCAGCAATGTTTTGTAGCTGCAGGTGTGAGATGTAGGTTGATCATGTAAAACTACCTTCGACACAGGCTGTCATTTTACAAAGTCCACTAGATAATTGGTACTTTTTATAAATAATATAATAAAGCCTATTTTAGGAATGAATCAGTTTCCTAAGACTCTTATGTATATTCTGTGCTTTTCATTTGGATTTTCTCTCAAAGGAGAAAAGCCAGATCACCTTTCTCAGTGTAATTAAGGGTATTGTGATGGTTGCCATTGACACATGGGTTTTGCTTTATTCACTTTATTTCACTTAGTATTTTTAAAGGACTGCATTGAGCTAAGAGCTATCAAGGGGATAAGGGAAATAGAAGCCTCTGAGAAAATATAACCAAGTCTAGAAGAGATAATGAACAATGCAAGGTGGTGAAAAATCAAATTATCAGTGTAATGGTACAGATCATGGATTCAGAAGATGGAGACACTTAGTCTTTTCTAAATAATTTAGTACTTTATTACCCACTGTCTTGTACTATATATTAAATTACTTATAAGAAACATTCATAAGCTTTTTGCCTTGTAGTCTGCAAGGAGTACCCAGCAGTATTTTTGGCTCTCATGCAAAAACAGTTACCTGGCCCAGTTCTTGCAGTAAATCATGCCTCAAAAGTTTATTCCTTATTCCTGGAATTAAATTATGTTTTCTACCAATTTGCATTAATAGCGTAGATGTACTGGTCTCAAATCCTACTCAATTATTCACCCTCATTACTCTAGATGTAATATCTACAAAGCATCACTAATTTTTTTTTGCTTTTCCCTCTGTATTTTCTCTCCACTTCCATATTTTATTTTAATTCTGATCATATTTAGTTTGATAGGGAAAAACAAAATTCAAATTTATTAAACTTAGTAACTTGATAGTTTTCCTGTGTGTTCTTTCATTTTGTCTGCATACACAAACCCTATAAGTTAGTTATTAATCATTCTCACTTTTAAAGTGAAGGAAACTGAAATCTAGGGAGGTTAAAAAAATTCTCTAACATTGAACAGGTTTTCTATAGACTTCAGCATCTGGTATTAGAATTTAAGTTTGGATGCTTCTTTGAATTCACATTTATTAAAGACGGAGAGTTATATTTTAATGTTGTAAACCTTATTCTGTCAAAAAGTTGAGTGACACATACAGCAAAGAATGAGAGATGAGACAGATAATGGAACATTGTACATAGAAACAGATTTATGAAGACTTCAGATATTAGAATGATTAGACTCAGATTTAAGAAAAACAAAAATAAATGTACTGACATTTTCTGATAAATAAAAGCACTGAAAATTGGCAAATGGTGACAGTATATTTGAAAAAGAACCAAATGGAAATTTTAGAGCTGAAAAATGTAATTGAAGTAAAAAACTAGGTTTGATAGCATACTAGACACAGCTAAAGAAAGAACCAATAAACTGGAAAATGAGTATAAGAGGCCAGGCAGACGATGTTTTGTTGAGTTGCACACTTGAAACCTGTATGGTTTTGTGAACCAATGTCAACCCCAATAAATTCAATTAAAAAAAGAAACTATTCAGAATGCAACTCAGGGAGACAACAATGATAACTACGAAAGAGAGAATCAATGACAAATTATAAGGAAAATAAGCTCTAACATCATTTCATTGTAGTCTAATAAATATTAGCTATTATTATGACTATGACCCCCCTGCTCAAATGTCTTCAATATTTTGTATTACCCATAGAATTAAGTATAAACTTTTGTACTAATCAACTTCCTCTCACTCATTTATGCTTATCTCCAACTTCTTCCTAACCTGAAATAGCTTCATCTGTGTTCTTTCTTCTGTCATGCTGTTATGTTTTATGTTCTATTCCAGCTTTCCTGCCTGAAAACGGAAACTTTCACAACCATCTTCCTCTCCAGCCACCGCCGACCCTGGCTTCTTCATTCATGCTTCATTTATCACTTATTGGTTCTCAAGATGCATTGCATTATAGATTGCGTGTCTGATGCCACATTCGATGGCACACTTGTCAAGGGCAGCGATTAAAACAAATATCTTCATACTTTATTTTTAGAGCGGTTTTAGGATCACAGCAAAATCGAGTAGAATCACAAAGAGTTCTCATACATGTTCTGCTTCAAAATGGGCACAGCCTCCCCTACCCATTGACATCCCCCACCAGAGAGGTACATGTGCTACAATGAACCCACAGTGAAACATCATTATCACCCAAAGTCCGTAGTTTACATTAGGGCTGACGCTCTGTGGTGCACATTCTGTGGGTTTGGACAAATTAGAATGACATGTATCTGCCATTATACTATCATACAGAACAGTTTTACTGTCCTGAAGATTCTTCATGCTCTACCCATTTATCCCTCCCTCCCCCCTTCGCCTGGGTAGAGATTCTTCTTAACTTATCTTTGGAATGAAACGCAATAACTGACATGCTTGCCTCCAAATACATGTTTTTAGATGTGTGGTTGAATGAATGAAAGAAGGAAATAGACAAATTAGAGAGAATCAGGGCATCTTTGTCATTGTCTCTGTTTCAGTATTTATCCGCACTATTCTCTTCTACTCAGAAGACCCCCCCACACAAACCTGCCTATTATTGAGATACTAATTCCCACCTTTTCCATTAAATGGAAGTCAAGAGTGAGTTCTGGATACTTTTAAGACATATTTTATGAATGATCTATGTAATTCAATGCGCCACAGGTATATTTTTCGCCCTATGTCTGGATTCCTCAGGGGATGGAATTATATTTTTATGTGGTGGGTAGTTTTTATTCCCTCACTTTTTATGAGCAAGAAGTACTTTCATAAATACTGCCTTTCACTTGGGGTTGTAGACAGTGGCCAGGGAACAGAGAGGTTTGCTGGTCAATAAACAATTCACAGTCTCAGTCTCTTTTGCATCAATTCAGCTAACTGTCTAGGACAGAAAATTATTGGGAACTAATTAAAAACATAGCAAGGAAGTAAATTTTTACAGATTTGAACTTGCAGTAGTTTCCATAAAAAGCCATAGAAGGTTGCCAAATTGTTGTTAAAATAATCTAACTTCTCTTTGAGCTAGCAGAAGTTATTTATAAAACACTTATCATCCTTTTCCAAGTATTATACATTCCAAACTGCATCCTTGGTGTTATTTTGTTTTCATTTAAACCTAAGAAGAAAATGTTACATGGTTACTGATTTTGAAGACATCACAATTCCTTATTCCCTCAAAATAGTTGTCATAAGGGAAGATTAATTTACATTTTTAAAAAAATGCATTCATTTAGTTTTGACCACATAGGAAGATATGTTTATCTGGGGGATAATAGTTTTGTGTTTGTGTACATATAAAACCGTTTAGCACAAATGTCAGTTTTTCATCAAGGTCAATTCACTGGGATACTTTTCTATAGCTTGAGGGATTTCTGGGAAAAAGTGCTTTGAGGGGGTTTGAATTTGGGTTTTATGAATCAGGAGCTATGAAACATCTGCTTTAATAATGATCAGCACCCATTGGAATGATGATCAAGAAACTTAGCCCAAAAATATTTAAAAATCATGTTCCTTTTTTTAGTTAAGGTAAGGTTCTAGTCATTCATATAATGGTGGCAGTCTTAACAGCTATGCTGGATAATCTGTCAATATCGACTGAGTAATAATACTCTTCCGTCTTGGAATAATACTATAGAGGGTAATATTCTGAAAGAAAACAGTGTATTCAATAAACGATATCTTTAAAATATACTTCTGAGCATACTCCTCATTATGATCTTGTAATTGATACCAGTTTTAAGTTGCCATCTCAATTCATGTTCACTAAACTAATTTCAACTCTTAAAAGGTAAACTGAGTGATTAGGTTCATGGCAGTTCTATTTTTATTCACAGATAATGCCTCTGAGGTAGCAATTACTGCTCCAGGAACTAGTAACCATAGAAACAGCTCCACAGGCCCAACACCTGACTGCTCACCTCCTTCCCCCGACACTGCCCTCAAAAACATTGTAAAAGTCATTCGACCCCAGGTAAGTGCCCAGAATGACATTATCTGCACTATAACGTATTTTGTTTTCAAATCAGTGCATGCGAAACGTACAATGCAATGCCTGGCCTATTTTATGATCTATAAATTGATTTTTAGGTTAAAAGAAGGGGCTTGGAGGGGGTGTGTTCTTCCCTTAGAGTGGATGGTAGACATCGAAATGTGTATTAGATTCTGGAAAAATGAATTTGTACATTACACGAAAAAACAAGTGAAGCTTAGAAAAAGGGCTGTTTCACACCATCTTCCTTTCATAACATTTTAATAATTATGCTCCAATTATTGAGCCATTACCTGTTTTTGGCTCCTTTTGTCTGTATTTCTCTGAACATGCTGCTTTATTTGTAGTCACTTCTCTGAACTTCAGCCCAATTTGCTTTTACACGTTTCCTTTAAATTCTCTGTTCCCTATGGTTTCTAACTAATTTTGCCCGTGTTTGATATTGTACATCTCATTGCTCCTTATTTCCCTCCAGCGCTCACTTTCACCTCACGGCCTCCCTCTACCCTTTGTTCTTTTTTCCCATTCCTGTCATTTGTCTGCATGCGTTTCTTTCTCTTCCCTCTTCCCTTTTTGTTGGATTTCCCAGTAGGCGGTTTGCAGGCAAGCTTTAGAAATATCATTGGGACAAGCTGTTCTGTGATATTTCATTGAAAATAGCACTTATAAAGCTGTTAGCATTATATTTTTGCCAACAGAAGAACTCAGAACATGGACTTGGTGGCGTTCTCAACCTGGCTCGTTCTGAATGGGCCTCATGAAATCCGGGATAGGGGGACTTTGGATCCAATCAGTGCTGTTCACCTTCTACTTAGCTGTATAGTAGGAACAAACCCTTTGAGCTAATTTGTAGGACAAATATGTCTTTAAAGACTGTTTTGTGAATGAGCAATGATTTCCTTTAATATCATATCTTCTTTAATATAACTCGTTTTGGATTATTTTTATTAAAATCAACATCCTCATCCATAAAATGGCATTTGAGCTTTCTATATCTACCATGGCATTTAAACTTTCTGTATCCACCTCAGTTCATAGAACACTTCCATATAGATTGTTTCATTTAACCTTCATTAAGTCCAGGGGAATGTATGGTCTATTGTTATGAATAAGGATGTTCACTCCAGACGGGCTCAGTTGTACCAGTAATTTGAAGTTCCTTTCCTTTCTTTAGTACAGTAGTGGCCTCTTCCGGTCCTGTTCAGAGGTGAGAAAAGTCCTCACGAGGTTGTACAACTTGACACACCTTTATGAGGCACTTACAGGTTCAGGGGCAGTTGGGCACAGGACCATTTTACAAGTGTCCCAATGCACAGAGGAGAAACATGTCTTCAAAAATGCTTTCTTTCTCTTCCAGGAAATTTCATTTAGTTCATTTGCTTTAAGAAATAACCTCATTAACCCCAGAGTTAGATGCTAAATGCCATATCTATTGCCACCAGTTCTCTTATTGTATAAAGCTGTTTTGGGGGTTATTGTGCAGCTACTCCACTCCCAGGACTTTTAACTACTTAGGGAGGAGATTGCCCTACATATGAGTTGATAAAATCCATTGCCAAACATGCTTACTTTTTATACTAATATAAATTCTCTAGTGTAATTGTTTCGGTCATTCAGTGAATGAAAAACAGATTCATTTCTACATACCTGTAATCTAAGCAACACTAAGGAAACTTACTCTATAAATCCTTCTTTACATATATTTTTTTTAATTTTTGATGATTATATTTTGATAAATTTTGGAGAAAGGCAAAGGTGTCATTAAAGCCAGAAATTCCACCTTGACTCTATTCCTCAGTTTTGTCCATTATTAAATGCTTATGAAGGTAATGAACTCCACCTTCCTTTCTTAGCTGTTATAGTAATGATTTGAGGAGGAAAAAAAATCCAGGAAACTAAGGATTATGGCATTTACATTAGAACCAGTGCAGCCTGTAAGTATACATGTAATAGGACAATGGCAGCTAAGGTATGTAATTGGGAAAGGATATAACCTCAGTTGGGCTACTTTTCTTTTCACCTCAGAGACTTTGGTGCATTACGTATCTCTCCTTGTGACTCCTGATCTCCTGGGGCTCCTTATTCATTGAAGAGAGCAGGGAACAGAGAATTTAATTGGAAATAATTATGAGGGAGTGTTGGGGTAGGACTCGTGACTGTGGAAAAGGGTTTGGAGACTAGAGAGTATGGGCGGGGGCAGCCAGATGGATAGAACAAGGGGCTCCCTGGTGTGTTCTGACGAGTCCAGGTGTGTTAGCAATGAAGAATGGTCCAGAACTAACTGTTCCAAAGAAAAGATAATTATTGGTTGGCTTATATAAAAGCCTATATTTTGATCACAAGTTTAATCCTTTAAAGTGTTTGGTAACTCTGGCTTTCTGTATGGAAACTCAAGAAATGGGGAGTTAGCTTGACTTGTGGGGATTAAAACACTTTTTAAATTTACGAGAGATTAATAACGTAGTTGAAATGATCATTTCCCTCTTAAAACTGGCTATGAGCCTTGACAATAAAAATGTAAATGCTGCTGTATTCATGAGTCTACATTCCTTTGCCAGGGCATTGGCACATGGGTCCAGTCTCATTGTGAGAATGATATAGAGTCCGGGAGAGATAAAACATCACTTTCATGTCATTCACTGCATATAGGTACTACTTGGAGCAAGCTCAGTTACTTTCCCTTCACCTTTTGCCTGCCTTTATCTAGTCTACTTTTCATCACTCTACCTACACACATAAAATTTCCATTGTAGCCAGGACTTCGGCAAGGAGTCCTTGCATTCAATATGAGGTTGGGCTGATTATACATTGCATGTTTCTAATTTCTGTGTTAATTACTTGGAAGCTACAGACTTTGCAGTGTTTTGTTGAGTTTGATTTTATTTGGCATGTTTATTAACTCACTAAGTCACAGCTGTTAGTTCTGCGTCCCGGGTTTGATCTTACCTTTGCTTCTTTGGACTCTTTCATGTCTTAACATTTTCCAGCTTGTGAAACATTCTATTTTGAATTCATAGAGATTGAAATATTTATATACTTACTGGCTTCTCTTTGTTTTTCTCTAGTATATTAACCCCCAGGGCTGAGTTTCTCTATTAGGATGAATTCACAGAGCTGCGTTTATTTACCTATACTTGAAAATTAAATTATTTTTAAACTTGAACAAATATTACCTTTGACATAAAATTTGAGGTAGGTCTATTGACATGCCAGTCTTCTTCTTTCTACTAAATAATATGTTACTTGCAATGGTTTCTTTAGTGTTTTTCTAGTGAAGCATCTATATTTCTTCCTAATTGAAGAAGAAAATGCAGTCTGATGAATTTTGACAGTTGCATATCTATGTATAACCCCATGCAAAACAAGATATAGGACACTGACCTCACTCTAGAAAATCATCTCTTGGCTCTTTCCAATGGCTCTTTCCAACTGGGGCTCGCCCCAATTCCCGCCTAAGAGAGAGCTTTTTTCTGATTTTTATCTCCACCGATTAGGATTTCCTGTTCTTGTTGACTCTATAGAAATGGAATCCTACAGTGTGTTTGTGTGTTTTGAATGTCAATGTCTGGCTTCTTTCACTGAATATAATGTTTTGGGAATTCACATGTGTTTTTATTTGTTTGTTTTTTTGATAAGTAGTATTCCAGGGCATTAATATGATACTATTCATCCATTTTCCTGTTGCTTGATAATTGTGTTGCTTCCTGTTGCTGGCTATTTTGAATGAATGTGCTGTGAGTGATAGGCTTTTTATAGATATAAATTCAAGGTTTTTTATAGATATAAGTTTTCATATGAATGCCGGAGTGGAATTGTTCGTTCACAGGGTAATGGAGTGGAATTGTTCGTTCTACAGGGTAGATCAGTAGCTAACTTTAAAAGAAACTGCCCAAGGCTTTTCCAAAGTAGTTGTTGCATTGTATAATCCCCAACAGAAGTGTGTGCGAATTTCAGTTTCTCCATGTTTTTGTGAACATTTGGTATATTAGACATTTGTTTATTTTGGGCATTCATATGGGTGTGAAAAGATTTCTTATTACGGTTTTAATTTGCATTTTCCTGTTGACTAATGGTGTTAAGCACCTTTCTTGTGGTTATCGACCATTCTTGTATGTTCTTTTGATAAGTTTCTGTTCAAGTCTCTTTAATGGGATTGTTCAACTTTCTGATTGTTAATTTATACTAATTCTTTGTAAACTCTTCTATAATTCCAAAATACATGGGTCCTTTGTGATTTTTATGCACTGCAAATATTTTTTCTAGTCTGTGATTTGCCTATGTATTTTTAATGGTGGGTTTTGATAGAGTATTTTAATTTTGATGAGATAAGGTTTATCAATTTTTATTTCATAGTTTGCACTTTCTCTGTTTTGTCCAGGTTGTGAATATGCACTCCCATATTTTTTCTAAATACTTTCTGGTTCTGGCTTTTACATTTACTTTCATGATCTATCTCAAATTGTTTTTGTAGGATGTGATGTAAGAGTTGAAATTCATTTTTTTTCTTACATGGAAAAAGACTTTCCACATTGGGTTGACTTAAATGCTTCAGTATTGTATATTGCTTTCGCTTTCAATTGTTCATTGTTGGTGTATAGAAATGCAGTTGAATTATTCTTGTGTCCTGCCACCTGCATAATTTTATTGAAAAGCTATATTAGTTCCTTTTAAAATTATTTTTAATGGTTCTCTCCTGTCATCTGAGAATAATGATGGTCTTATGTTTTCTTTTTTTAGTCTTTAGGTCTATTATTATTTATTAATTTATTATTGTACTGCTGTGACTGCAGTGCACCTGTGCATGGAACTGGTAAAACCCAAAATCTTTGCCTTATTTGCTAACTTTGAGGGAAAACATTCAGTATTTCAGCATTAAGTATGATATAACCTATTTTTATCATATGTATCCTTCTAGTGGAGTTTGCTGAGAGTCTGCAGCATAAAAGGTTGCTGAAGTTTTTCAGTTTTTTTTCTATGTATAATTAGATGATCATATGATTTTTCCTCCTTTGTTCTGTTGATGTGATAAATTACATTGTTTTATTTTTTAATGTTAACCCAACTTTGCATTTCTGGGATAAATATAACTTGGTTATGATTTTTATTCTTTTTGCATAGTACTTGATGTAAGAGACACTTTGGATAAAGTGTAAAGCAATGGGCTAGAGATGGATTAGATATCAGGGAAATTGATTAGAGGTATTAGATATAAGGGAGTTAAAGATGACTAATAATCTGGTCCTGGTTGGCTGGGATTTTGAAATGACCTTAATAAATACAAGAAAAACGAGTAGAAATTAATTTTGATGAGAAGATGGTGGCATGATAAAAAATTTTAATAAAGTTACTGAGCATGAGCCATGATATACAAATTAGAAATATTGGATCTCTGGTGAGAGGCAAAAGCTTAAGGTGATGATTTTAGTCATTTATACAATTAGATGGTAAAGGGAGATAGTATTAAAGATAGAATGCTGGAAATGTTTACACTTAAGGAATATAGTTAATATTTGTTGAGTATATAATATAACTTAATTTTCATGATTTTTTGTAATGGATATTATCTTTATTTTATATATGAAGAAATTAGAAATCAGTAAATTTATGTAACTTCTTTCAATATACTTTAGAAAAAAGACTTTAGCAAAAAGAGAGAGGGAAGGGGCAGCGAGAGATATAAAACAAGGAAGACAAACCATTATCATAAATATAAAGAAAGAAAAGAAAATCGAAGAAGAGATTAATCAACATTGGCCAAACTTGTTAGGATGCAGAGCTGAAGGGAGCTCAAAATGTCACTTCATTTGATGGCCATAAGGATAAAAACCTTCAAGAAAGCAATTTAACTCAAGTGGAGAAGGTAGAAGCTGAAAATGCAGAGTTGAGGAGTCGGAGGAAAAACAATGCACTGATTGTAGATAAATCTTTTGAATAATTTGGAGGCAAAAGGAAAGTAGTATGGCAGGGTATTGAAGGACAGTCAGAACTGAAAAAACTGGTTTCTTTAAAAAAGTTTTGGGATGCAGGAAATTAAATCTGGGTGTAGAGTATGGGAAAGAGAAGACTAAAAGTTGATGGGAAAAATGTAAGTGATGGGGTCTGAAATGTCAAATTTATAATAATTAGCTGCAAAATTCAAACACTGGCATTCCTGGAGTGTTTGGATAAGGAATTAATTGATAAAGCACTGGATTTGGGGGCTGCACCCTTGATGGTGGTTCTAGGTAGATGGACTTTTCTGCTCCTCCTTTTCCATGACACAAATTATGTCTAAAATAACAGAAGAGGATGCTTGAGAAGTGACCCACAGTCAAGGCAGAAAAGAGAGCCTATTTTGACACAGTATCACAGATAAATCACCCAAATAGGTGCTTAATACTGAACACTGTAATTACATATTTTAATGAACGTAGATGGAGACCAACAGAAAGTCCACCTGGAATTTGGAAATTCTGATAATCCTGAGGGTCCAGATCCCACCACATACTTTAAATCTCAGCCACAGTAGAACTGGACAAAGTCAAGGGACCTGGCTGCACTCTTTCACAGCTAAGGGGGGACCCTGTCAAAAAGAAGCAAAGAGACCATAGGGGTACAGAAAAGAGAGGAAAAGCCAAGGGCCCGGTTCTCCAGGAGCCCAAGGGGGATGATCTGAAGAAAGACGAGCTGCCCCTGAACTTCTATCCACAATGGACTCTGTTTAAATCAGGCAAGAACTCAACCTGAAGGAAATGAGTATTTTGGATATTCTGCTGGACTTTTTGTGTGCTTAATGAGCTAACAATAAAGCAATTTCATGATGATCCATACAATCTCTCCCTTTCATTATTAAGAGCTTAGAACTTGGGCTATATACAATTCTTGCCAAATCTAGAATAACATTTTACTGGGCACTGCGGGGTTATAGAGTACATATGCTAAATGTTAAAATTAGAAATGAGAGTGGGTATGTAAAAAGCAGAAGTGTATAACTCAGAAAGAGTACAGAATATTGTATCAGGTTGCAGCCAAAAATAGATAAGGAATAAAAAAGAACTTTTAAAAGACAACCTTTTAAAATATTTTTATTATTGGGTACCAAGCCACTTATTTCTATTATTGAGCATGTGTTTCATTTATTTCTTGTAAAAACTCTACAAGGTAGGTGCTTTTTTAAATTTTACTGATTGGGTCTGAGACTTGAAGAAGTTGAATAATTTCCCCCGTGTTACACAGCCACTGACTGGAAGAACTCTGGTCTCCCAACTCTAGTAGTCTGTTCATGTTAATTAGCTCATCAGGGAGAAAATAATGAAGATGGAACATCTGTATTCCAGAGGGATGATGAAGTTTGAGAGGAGACTGATAGGTTGGAGAAAGGAAGAAGAGCAGAAACATAGATGGCCATAGTTTATAGCCTGAAGGAGGAAACCCAAGAAGACTGTATTCAGTAATTTGGAGCCTTGCAACCAAAGCTAAGTGAGAAGTGGGGGCTAAAAACAGAAAAATACTAAAATAACAGAAACCAATCTTAGATGACAAAGAACAATTTGGAAAGGAGTCAAAAATTGTCAATGACTCCAACAATCGACCAGTATTCCTCAACAAATTAGAATATCCTGGGCAGCTTTTAAAAAAAATGCCTGGGCCATACCCCACACCAAGTAATCAGTATCTCTAAATATTTAATTTTAGTATTGCTGGTGTTCTTGAATAGGATGGTCTACAAAACTCATGAAACATATGCAAAATTTTGCTGGTTGGGCCTTTTCTAGGAATTCATTTCTAACCAGGCTTCTGTCACACACCCTCTGTGTAATCTTTCTGACCCTTCAGTTCATCTGCAAAGTGGGGATGGTGTTTGCTTTGCTTCCTTCTCAGGGATGTAGCAAAGCTCAGCTCTGATAAAATGCGCCATGGTGCTGTGTAAACTGTAAAGCCCCATAGCAACCCAGCTTCCTATCCTAGTGGCAATTAGAAAAGTAGTGTTTGCCCACATTTGAAATAGAACTTTCGAGAGACAATCCTCACTCTCGCTGTCTCTCATCCACAAGTGGCTCCGGCAGTGGCAACTTTGGCTTTTAGGAAATGTATTTGGAAGCCTTTTTAAGTTGCTTGAATCATTTGAATCTACCTAAGATGATGCTGCTCAGCTGAGGGGTGGGTCCAACCCCCAGCATTTCATTCCTCAGGTGTCTGCATAAGAGAGCTACAGGGATATGAGCTCCTGATATTTGGGATGTGAGAGAAGCCAATGAAGATAAAAGACACAGAGCTGGGTCAGGCCGAGCCAGCGTGGGGAAGGGAAGAGCCAGAATCCAGAAAGCACCCAGTACAATCTGCATCATTTATTGATGACTATAATCCCCATAATTCTTCATACATATGCCAGTGGAATATTATTCATCTTCATTTCTTTTGATGAAGCTCAGCTGGATTTATCCACTAGGAAAATGGGGAATTATTTGTTACTGACACTTCCTACATGTAAAAACAAAATCATCTCCTTTTCTAAGCATAAACTATAATTCTCTGAATTTTGGGCACACAGTGTTATTGACAGCAGCAGACCTTGTTAAGTAGGTGTTTTCTTTTGTTATTCAGGCTTTTTCTTCCACATACATAAATATCTCAGTGAATGCCATTCCTTGGCCTTTCTCCCCAGAACATCTTGAGGCAGTTGGAATGAGAATGCATACATGAAAATTTCTCTAGGAAAAATTTCCTTAGAAAATAAAATGTCCAGAAAGTAGAGTTGGCATTATTGTTTTATTTATTTTTTTGGGTGGGGGAGATGTTCATTATGTCTATTTTTTAAATTTTTTGAATTTTTTATTTTAATTGTTGTTCAAGTACAGTTTTCTGTCCTTCACCCCCATCCCATCTCAACCCCTAGCCCTCACCTTCTCCCTCCCATCTCCACCCTCACTTGTTATTGTCCACATGTCCTCTATACTAGTTCCTGCAAACGCTCCCCCTTCACCTGAAATTCCCTCCCCTCTCCCCTCTGGTCACTGTCAGCCTGTTCTCTATTTCAGTGTCTTTGGTTGTATTTTGCTTGCTTGTTTGTTTTGTTGTTTAGATTCCTGTTAAAGGTGAGATCATATGGTATTTGTCTCTCACTGTCTGGCTTATTTCACTCAGCATAATGCTCTCCATCTCCAGTTCCATCCCTGCTGTTGCAAAGGGTAGGAGCTCCTTCTTTCTTTCTGCTGCACAGAATTGCATTGTTTTAAATGTCTAAATGGGAACTAGAATATGAAATCTAACACCATCCCTTCTGTTGGTCAGTTGTTATTGGCTTGCACTGGGTAAAGGTTAAAGCCCACAATTGCCTCTGCCTCTAAATTCACGGAAACCCGTTTGACCACATGATGAATAGTATACCCAATGTATGAATCTGAAGCTGATCACTTCAACTTCCTAATCTTGCCCATTCTAAATTATGGAATTTAGCTATGAACGTACCCCAGAGCACATAGTTACTTTGTTTATTCATCCATTCAGCAAACAGAGTTGAGTGCCTGCTGTATGCTGGGCATCATGCATTCACAGATAAAAATGACCTAAAACCACCTTTAGTCAGCTGCGGAAGACTGTGCTCTAAACAGATAACATTTGGAATTTCACTGGTGGAATTGATTGATTGAATGATTAATCCCAGGGATTATCCTCAGACCTCTTCTGGCAATCTACACTCACTCCCTCGGTGCTCACATCCAGTTCCAGAGCTTTAAATGCTTTTAAATGCTGTCTGTATGCTGATGACTCCTAAATTTGTATCTCCAGCCCCAACTGCTTCCCTGAACTCTAGACTCACATTGAGCCAGTGACTCTAGATCTCAGGTGAATGTCTCAAAAGCATCTCAAACTAAACATGTGTAGCACTGAGCTCTGTATTCCAGTTAGTGGCAGCTCAGGCTGGCCGACAGGACCCTGTCCTTGTTTCTGTTCTTTTTCTCACACTCTTCCATCCGATCCATCAGAAAACCTTGTAGGCCAACAATTCTCAACTATGGTTCTGGACCCCTTGGCAGTTTGAAAGAGCCTTTCAGAAGGTCTGTGAGATCAGAACTGTTTTCATAACAACGCAGACATGTTGCCTTTTCCACTTTTACTTGTGCACGAGTGCTGGATGGAGTTCTCTGTCATTGCAAGGGCGGGGTATACAATGACGTCATAGCTCTGATGGCTAATGAAATGTGCACTTGTATAATGTTTTGAAAGTATCTCAGTTTTAATTTTAACATACTAAATATTTACAGATATAACCCTCATGTACAAAGACTCTTTAATGTTCTCAGTAATTTTTCAGAGTATGACATAGCCCTGAGTTCAAAAAGTTTAAAAATTGTCCCTCTGGCCTGTTTTGAAAAGTGTGTCTTGAATCAGGACCTTCTTACCATCTCTCTACTGTCACTCTCGTATAAGCCATTAATTTTCTCTGCCTTGACTTTTGAAAGAGCCTCTTACCTTGTTTCCAGGCCATGACTGCTGTGCCCTTATTATTCTTTCACAAATTGGCAGATGGACCTACACGAGCATAAAT
>CM052539.1:14862730-14890322 GCA_028533065.1 Trachops cirrhosus
TTCCATTATCCTTTGCATAATTACTTCCTGCTATTCTTAAACTGGAAAAAATCATTTAAAATATTTTTTAAAAAGAAATTGGTATATAAAGCTGGTCTTAATTTTAATTTTGGACACATTTGAATTTTACATGAGCATCTTTGATATAATAATGCATAAATATTTGAAATACCTAATTCAAAAAATATTTTTTGCAAGAAAGTCATGACAATTTAAAGCTGAGAGAAGCTTCTGTGAGAATAAACTTCATGATTTGGAGGCAAATGTTGTCCAGGTTTTTATCTACATTCCATCCAGAGCAACTTAATGCTTTTATTGAATAAAACTAGAATGAAAACCAAAACTTTTATTACCCTCTCATGTCTATATGTAGTCTTTCCAATTCAGATTTGAATAACAGATTTGTATGCAGAAATGATATGGAGAAACATAGGTTACATATTTTCCACTTTAAAATCTTAACACTTATGCTTATATATATTAAATACTAGGTATACTGTTTTATAATTTGTCTCTTTCAATAGAACATGAGTATACATATTAATCCGTAGCCAAATATCTTTATATAAAAATGAAATGAATTGCAATAAAAGCATAAAATATACAGATATAAAAAATGTCTGCCTTTCAACACTGAGTGACTGCAGGGTTTGATATTGATACAAAGTAGAATTGGATTCCATTTGTTCCTGTTTTCCACCCACTTGTATTTTCTTCAGCAGCCTTTAGAACAATGATTTTTTAAAAAACGCTGTCAATAGACTGAAGAGTAGGAAAATTGCTCACTGATAAAAATGTGAGAAACTCAAGAGCTATTAGGCTCCAGCCCCACCTGTACTTTGTCACTTCTTCTTGCTTTACCCATAGTGTGGTGACCTGGGGGAAAATGCAATTTCAAATTCTTCACAGCTTTTAATTTCAGCTCTCTAATCTGTTCACTGTGAGACTATCTCTAAATCTCAAGTCCACCATAGAATGGAAAGAGTAATAGCTACTTTTAATACCAATGTTATAGGCTTAAATGAGATAACAAATCTCGGGGTTCCTAGAAGTGTGTTGCCCCCCTACATACTTGATACTTACTCACACCCACATTAACTTTCTTGGGTGGTCGTGCATTTCCCTCCCTGTCTGCGTTTGTCTAGAATCTGTACTGTAGAAGAATGGTATTTTGCCTACCCAAAGATAAAAAGTTCTCCATCTCTTAATCATATCAACTATTATATTGGTAACCCCGAATAAGTGAGTAAATAAGTAAATAACTATACTCCATATTAAAGGTTTTTTCTTTTACTGAAAAAGAAAAAATATAAATCATTTTCTATTTGTATAACATTTATAACAAAAGTTTAATAACATTTACCCCTACTGAGTTTTTGTCTAGACACCTTCAAATCCCTTCTCTATACTTTGTAAAAAGTGATCAAGACAGAAAAATATGAGAAATTGTAACTCAAAATGGTGAACTGATCCCAACTGTTTACATCTCCTCCTTCCTGACATCCAATTAAAATGGTAAAATAAATACAGAAATAAGAATAATTTCATAGCAGTGATGAAAAGCAGAGGGTGGTAGTATTAGAGGCACTCAGGAACTCCTGAAACTTCAGCCAAAAAGAGAGGAACGAAGCTCAATGAACAAGTAAATGACCTCTGAGAAAACACTTAATGCAGGAAGAAGATTGTAATAGGTATCTTCAGAAAGACGTGAGAAGTCATTGAATTCATGAAATTAAGAAGAGGCTATTTTTAAAATGGAATTCCTTTTTGAAAAATCAAAGTAGTATCATTACACCTAAAGTCACAATAAAATGCTTAAAAGTTTCACCCCCTCCCTCATTTGTTTACTGAGGTATCCTCGGAGCCTAGGATAGTGGCCGAAACATGGCTGATGGTCGGTAGTATTTTTAAAAACAAATTAATGGAAGTGCTTTGGAACACCAAATGTAGATACTCTCAAAATATAAAATAAGAAGGGCCAGAGAAATCCAATACCCATTTACTAGAAGCCCTAGACGTAGGAGAAGCCACAGCAGTAACAGAGAATACGGTATAGCAGAGTCCAAAAGTGGAAAGCCAGTCTGTCTTTGGAAATTCAGACATAGTATTTAGAATATTCAGAATAATAAAGGCGGCCTTTTGGATCAGTGAAGAAATGATGGTATTGGGACAATATGCTATCATTTTAAGGAAAAATACTTCGAATTTTTTTTCACCATATACCAGATACACAAAATATTCTAGGTTGATTGACATTCTAAAAGAAAATACTACTGGCCTAGCTTGCAATTTTTACCATTCATCTCCATCCCAGTTTTTAAAAGTATTTAAGAAAGCATCTAATTTATTACCATTGACTGGAAAGGATATTGATTTAATATTGATGTAATTTATCAATGGGCCAGTGTCTGGGAAGTGTATCATTTCCAAATATTTTTGTTGATGTCACTTGCTAGTTTTCTGACATCCAGCCAGCTTCTCTTGGAACTCGTTCTGAACTTCAGTTTTGCTTGAATAATTTAATACTGCCATTGACTTTTGCCAGCACCACTTTTTCTTTGTACTGACAACAGAATATTTCTCTAGTCCTACTTGACATTTTATTAGGAGGTTGATGAAGTCCCTTCACAATTAAATTAAGTGAATTCAAATGATTTGAAATCCAAGTAAGTGGGTTTTTAAATATCCATTAGTTTAAATAATTTGAAAATAACACAGGAGGAAACATGAAAGTGGATATTTGAAACTTACATTCCAATCCAGAAAAAACTTGGAAGTAAATATACACATTACCTAGATGGCATCTTAGTCAGGAGTTAGGGATTATCATTTTGCTCATAAATGAATCATATTTATCTGGGTTACAAAATGCCATGAAATTCTTAATGCTGTATCAGAATATATTATTTCATGTATATCTTTATAGAACATAAGGATATCCTTATGATAATAGGTTCTAATGAAGAGAATCTAAAGTAAGGGTAGGAAGTGCATGCCATCCTGTGTGTGACTCCGGTAAATTCACGTGTCAGCCCCTTTCAGGCAATAACGTAAAGCACTGGCTCCATGGAGATGGGACCCGTGCAGTCTCATTGGGCACCACCCTCAGAAGGGCCTCATTCCTGGGGTTAATGCTTCTGGTTAGCTATCTGAACATTTAATGAATTTGTTTTCTAAGTGAAGTCTGGGAAAATGAAGCATGAGCTGGGGCTTGGAGCCCTGGATCATCTGTGGTTCACCTGCCAACCATCTCCCCACCTTATTGGGTGGGTTTCTTAGTCACCTGGGCTCCCAACCAGTCCAGCAATGGCTGCCATGGCAGTGAGACCCTGAGCATGAGGTCAGGTATACATGCTAAGTTGTTGCAGGGTGGAGCCCTTGGGTGCTTGTGGGAGTCTGCTCTCATCCTGTGACTGTCACCATTTTTCCTGTAAAGGACCAAAGAATAAAATAGTTCAGACTTTGTGGTTACACTGTCTGCTGGAACTAGTCAACTCTGCTGCGGGAGTATGAAAGCAGCCATAGACCACATATAAACAAATGGGTGTGTATATAGTCCAATAAAACTTTACTTAGGGACACTGAAATTTGAGTTTTATACAGTATTTACCTATCGCTAATATTATCTTCCCTTTGCTTTTTTCTCCAATCATTAAAAAATATAAAAACTATTTTTAGCTCATAGGCTTTACAAAAGTAGCCAGAAGCCTGGATTTGGGCCCTGATCTGCTAACTCTGGTTAAGCTAACGTGTGGGAGCAAGTTCTTGGGAAAATAGGGAGATAGGAGTGCTGGACCCCAGGCGAGGGAGATAGTTTAAAGGAGGACTCGCAGTGAACACAAGTGCAACCCGTTGACACATCGAAACTCGGAAAATTCCATTTGTAAGTTCATCATTTTTGTGGAAACATTTCTTCATTCTTATATTGAATGACTTGGCAGGATGCCATCAGAATAGTTTTTAAAAAATGTATTAAAATCAAAGTAGATATTCCAGGCCCGTCTCCATTTTTAATAATGCTACTACCTCTTTGTTCTTTTCTCCCACTGCTGTTATTTCATTTCTCCACATAGACATCTCTGCAGTCCTGCCTCTGTGCTTCGTGTCCTGAGGCACCATTCACTCGTATCTGGATGGGAACACAAAGCCCTTCCTTCTGTTTGAAGACCTTCTGCTTCCTACTTAATGTAGTCCTGAGTAAATCACGTAACCTCCCTGAGCCACTGATTTCTGTGCTAGTGAGGCTACACAGTGTTAGCTGACACAGCGGACAAACCCAGAACCTCAGTGGATCACCGTAAAGGAGGTTTTACTTCAATCTCTACAAGGTCCTGTGTGGGTTGCAAGACCTCCTCCATTTTGGAATGGCATCACCTGAAGAGTCAGAGACGCATGCAGAAGGCTCACTTCTGCTGCCAGTCAGTTGTTCAGAATTAGTTACGTGTCTGCAACCCACAGGCACAGAAGGCTGGGAAATAAAAGGGAACCTATGCTTACGGTTTTGTTGAGCACCAAAATGATGTGTAAAATGATCCCTTACAACAGGGGTTGACCAGTGTTTTTCTCTAAAGGACCAGAGTGTAGATATTTTAGGTTCTGGGTAGTATGACCTCCATCTCTACTTCTCTACTCTGCCATTATAACGTGAGAAAAAAAGTATGGGCATAGATGTGTTCCATCAAAATGAAGAGGCATAGATGTGTTCAAATAAAACTTTATTTTCAGAAACAAGAGGCAGGCCAGATGTGGCCACAGGCTATAGTTTGCTGACCCTTTTTTAAAGCATAGTTAGCATACAATGATTCTCATTTTTCATCACCTCAGATACTCAGAGAGCTTTGGGCAATGACTCTCTCCTCTGTGTTCCTTGAACTGGCTAGTAACTGACAGACAGTTCTGAAGAAGCAAATAAGAAAAGAATGAGGTCAGATGATCTTTGATCAATGGTTTCTTCCCTTCCAATTTCTATTAGCCTTCCTCCAGATATTTTATTTGAAGCTATGCTGCAGTGAGGTCATAGCACTCTGCTCAAAGAAAGAAATGGAAATATAATTTGGATTTGCATAACCACATATTAGACAGTCTACACTGAGTCCCGAGAGCATGCAAGCATATATCTTTCACGCTTCTGAATAGGAGTGTATACATTTGTGTTTCCTATTAAAAAACTTATCTTCTTGCATTTACCCAAATGAGAAATCTGAGTCACCCTAGACTCCTTCCTTAAAAATCAACCTTCCCATCCAATCAGATGCCAAGAGCTAACTCATTTGCATGTCCTAAAAACATCTGCTATCTCTACCCTAATGCCACTGTTTTACTTCAGGACCTCATTAAGTCATGGCTGGAATTCTGTAACATCCTCCTAATTAGTCTTTCTTCCTCAAGTCCAGGCCTGACCACTCTGTTCTCTAAATTGCTATGGTAGGTTTATTAAAATGCAAACTCAACTATGAAATCCTTGCTTGGAAATCATTCAGTGTTTTTTATATTATTATTATTATTATTATTTTAATTGAATTTACTGAGGTGACATTGGTTAATAAAATTATATAGGTTTCAGGTGTACAATTTTATAATACATCAACTGTACATTGTATTGTGTGTTCATCACCCCAAGCCAAATCTCCCATCACCATTTATCCTGCCTTTACTCTCTTCTACCTCCCCCACACCCCTTTCTCTCTGGTAAGCACCATACTGTTGTCTGTGTCTATGAGAACTTTTTTTGCTTTTTCATTCAGTGGTTTAGTAAATTGTTCAAGTTAAAGACCAAACTTGTTAACATGGCATTTACAGGCCTTCATGATTTGGCCCTTGCAACTCACAGTATCTCACGTCTCGAGCCCAGCACTTCCTGCACACACTCTGCACTTCGCCATCCTGCACTAGTTACTTTGTGCTTTCCTTCTCCGCATCCTCTTGCATCTGCCTACTACACGCCTACCACCTCTGCTCCGTCAGGGTTCCACCCAGCCATCAGTCACCTCCTCGTGGAGGCCTTTCTTGATCCCCTGCATAAACCAGAGACCCACCTTTGGGCTCCCTTTGCATTCTGTGCCTCCGTGTATCACAGCCCTTTGTACTGCACTGCGCTGTGCTGTACTGAAACATAATTTGTGGATGGCTTGTCCCTCCCCTCATGCCCCATTCCTCCTCCAGTAAAAGTCTGTTTTCACCTGGGCAACAGAAACAATGTCTTATTTATCTGTTCGTATCACAGTGCTTACCATGGTATTCACAGATGGGTCACTAAAGCAAATATTTGTAGAATGAATTAATGTAACAAAAACAAAATAATAATAACCTATTTGCTTTCGTGCTTGCATAACAAATTGTGTTTTTAATGTAAATAGAACTTTGGGTGGTCAGGGTTCAGAAACATGTATTTAAGAAATATTTAAAAGCAAAGAAGTTGTATACATCAGTGAGCTTGAACTTTATAAAATTTATGAGAAGGAAAATGATACAGATTTAGTTTTTGCCTATATACAAAGTGAAACAAAAACACAACACAATAAAACAAAACCAGGGCGATAGGCATACCTGTGTTTTCATTGCAGCCAGTGTCACAGTTCATGACGTTGATGACTGTTAGATAGTCTAGTGGAAAGAACACTGAATGTAAATTGAGATTCAGTAGCCTCAAGGACAGACGTTTCATGAGAAATCAGGACTGACATCGAACCCTGTTATTTCATACTTCAAAAGCACCTGAGTCCCGTGGGTACTGATTTGAATTCTATTACTTAGTTGATGTGTCACAATAATAAATGACTTGCATTTTCTCGTGTAACAGTATTTATGCCTTTCAACCTCTTTCATTAAAAATACTGCATTGGTGACAGAATAAAGCATATTGTGATCGTTTGTACCCTTTATTTAAAAAATAACTGTAAAATACATATATTTTCAATTTCATTGTCTATTTTAGATTATAGGCTGAATGATTTCTGCTTTAAAAAACATGAACTACAAGAGACAAGGTCACTTGAGTATTATGTAGGGAAATAATCTGTGAAATACAGTGATTAAATTAACAAGTATTTGAGGGCAGTGGAAATGTCAGTAAACCAAAAGTTTATTGTACTTTGGGGGAATAAATTTATCATAAAGAAATTACAGCTCATGTCTTTTAATTATTGTGAGATTGTTAATATTTCAGGAATATGAATGAGAAAAATAAAAAGTTAAAATACTTGGGTTGATTCTTGAGAAGTGTACACAATTCTGAGAACCAAAAAGACTGCAAATTGTTTTGAAGGACTAGGTTAGAAGCTCTGCTAGGCAGCAAAAAGAGTGAACATAATTAAAACTGTGGGAAAAAGTAGAGAACTGCTATAGGGAACAATCCATTACTGACAAAGGGTATAGATTTCATCTGACATCACTCCATGATTTCAACTCTACTTGCTATTTGGGGATTAATTAAAATCCTTAACAAAGAAAATTAAAGTTTACTACAAATACCAAGTAGATTGTTAGATCCTGGAAAATGTTCTATGTAACTTGACTTAATTCTGATGATAAAATTTCACCATCTGGTACTGGGGACAGTATCAAATTCCACCAACTCCTTGGGCTATACAATGAATCAAAAAAAAAATGGAATTGCTCTAACAATGCTTCAGTGTTGTGAGGGCCCTTTTATTGTTAGATTTTATATCTTCGGGTTTTTTTTTAAATTTTATTATTTATTTTTAGAGAGAGAAGAGGGAGGGAGAAAGAGAGGGAGAGAAGCATCAATGTGAGAAACTGATCAGGTGCCTCTTGGCTGCACCCCAACTGGGGACTAAACCCGCAGCCCAAGCATGTGCCCTGACTGGGAACGGAATGGGCGGCCTTTTTACTTTGCGGGATGCGGCCCAACCAACTGAGCCACACAGGTCAGGGCAGGTTTATGTTTAATAAATGTTAGTTGATTGAAAGGCGACTTATAATGGTAACTTTCCAAATTGGTCACTAAGAGAAAATCTGTGCACTATAGTTTTACATTCTTCTGGGGAAATCTAACAAAAAGTCTAAGTTATTTCATCAACTATGCCATAGTATTTTTGAGCAAATATTTTTTCATTATTTAATTTATTAAGGGATTATTTAGCATTTCTCTGTAAAGGAGAATTATATTTTAAATATAAAAACCAGATAGTTTAACTGAGAAAGTCATCGCTTAGATTACATTGATGGGGAGATTGGGCTGAAGATGAACATGATTGTATTAATACTGTCGTCACGCTCATTTATTTTAGCCTAAACAACGAACCTCTATTGTGTCTTCTCTGGATTATCATCGAACGAATCACAACCAAGAATATTTTGAAATCAACACATCTGCAGGGTGTACAAGCTTTCCTTCCAGCCCTCCTGTTAGTCCACCCACCTCTTCCGTGGGAACCACAGAGGTCAAGAACGAGGGAACTGGCCGTGCAGGTAAAGCAGTTCACTTTATGCAGCTATATTTTTGAATTTTTAAGGCTAAAGCCTTTATGATTTAAACAAGAGGAATCTTTCATACCAACTGCATTGTGTTCTTCATTCCCCTACATGTGTGGCAATATAGTGCTTTATGATTTTTGTCAGTTTCCGTATAATATTCTTTTTGAATACATGAATGGCCTTTTGGGTATTAGATATTAAAGATGATTATAACCTAGAGATGTTCTCCTGCTGCTGCTATCTACCCCTCTGCACACAGGGGTATCAACTCATCAATATATGACATCTAGCTCTGAGGCTAGAGAGCCTGTTTCAAGGTTATCTGGTAAGATGAAGTTGGACTGTGTAGCCTAAGTGGGCTATCAGTCGACTCAAACCAAAGTGAACTTAGAGAAGAGGGGTGAGAAGCACTAAGGCTGGGGGTGAGGGGAAGGTTAGAAGAGTAACCACAGCCCCTAGTAAAACATGCCTGGTTCCATCCAATCGGATTTGCAATGCTTCCCTTCCTTGGGGGCCAGGAGCTAATAACTGGTGGACAGAAATGTGTAGTAAAATGACAGCAAACTCACAATTATTAACAACCACACCTGAAACAAAAACAAGAAGAAACTAAGCAAACAACTAGAACAGGAACAGAACCACAGAAATGGAGAACACATGGAGGTTATCAACAGGGGAGTGGGAGGAGGAGAGAGGGGGGAAAGGTACAGAGAATAAGTAGCATGGATGGTAGGTAGAAAATAGACAGGGGGAGGGCAAGAATAGTAGGAGACATGTAGAAGCTAAAGAACTTATGACACATGGACATGAACTAAAGGGGGGAATGTGGGTGAGAGAAGGTGTTCAGGGTGGAGGGGAATGAAGGGGGGATAATAGGACAACTGTAATAGCATAATCAATAAAATATATTAAAAAAAAGAAATATGAGAATAGGGCCTAAAGAATATTTTCTCTTTATATCTAATTTAAAGTAAATTAGCCATCCAACTACATTTCTTCAAAGAGATATGATTTTAAAACCCTATAAATATGATCAATATGAATTTGAGAATCAAAAATTGTCTGTGTGTATTCCATGTAATTATTGTCCAGAATGAGTGTGCGTATGACTATGTGAAAGTATAGACATGTACTCATTTAAGTCCTTTACTCTGACTCTACTTTTAAGAACACTGATAAAAGCATTCCAAAAATATAGCCAGAGAGTTATTTTTCCCTAGGAAAAGCACTAAGATTTTTTTAAGTAATGATGAATGGAAGTGGTGAGACTGCTATTCAGTGGAAGCTATAATCCAATCTTTCTATGGCAACCAGAGTGATATTCATAAAATGTAAATCAAAGTATGTCATTGTCATGCTTAAAACGCTAAATGGCTTCTCGTGGAACTTGGAGTAAAATCTAGCTCCTTCCTATGGCACTGAAGTTCAGTGTAACCTTGCTGCTGACTAGCTCTTTAACCTAACTCCTCCTGGATCATCTTGGCCTTCTTTGCGAGGCCTTCTGGCCCTGTGGCTTTTGTACTTTGGTCTCATTCTTCAAATTTTCATGTGACTGAGTGTCATTTGGGTTTTGGCTCATATGCACTTCCTTATATTGCTTTTCCAGATCACCATATCTTAAGGAGAAAATTCAATGTGATGATAATTATAGTAACAAAGATGTGAAAAGAACAATAATAATAACATTAATAAACAATAACTATTTAAGCAAATGCTTAGTTTTCATGTTTTAATATTAAATTTAATTTATCAAATTTTAAATATTTAATGCACTGAATGCAATATATTCAATATTAATAAGCAATAAGTATTTACACAAATACTTAACACTCTGCTTCATACACTGTTTTAGGCACTTTATATATTAACTCATTTAAACCTCATAACTGTTACATGAATTGGGTGCTGTTATTTGTGGACAAGGAAACACAGAAAGAGGATAAATAACTAAGTAACAGCCCATAATAACAGAGCTGGGATTCAAACTTCGTGGCAGACCCCATGTTCTTAACCATTTTCAGCATTGCTCTAGCTACTTTGGTCAAATCATCCTGTTTTCTTTTTTCCATAGCATTTACTATGTAAAATTATATCATTCACTTGTTCACTTATTTATTGTCTTCTCTTCTCTTTCTAGAATTGTTAGCTAGAATGGGTGGGTCCCTGACACACTGTAGGCTAAGTTTGTTTACTAACTATGAGATTGAACTTCTTACCTAGCTATGAAACTTTATCTCTTTATGCTATAGTTTTCTTATCTACAGAATTAACAATTATTTAATTAGATTAGCTTACCCTGTAGTGCAGTAATGCATATAAAGTGACTAGTACTGTGTCTGCTACATAGTGTGAAATAAATGTGAGTAACTATTCGTAGTATTCATTAGGATATTAATGGAACCTGGTGGGTGCGTTTAATGCCTGTCTGCCATGCAGCAGATACAGTTTTACAGGAAAGGAAAGATGGGACATGATTTGTAAATAAAAGTGGTATGTGAACCCCAGGAGGGGTTGTAGGCATATAATTCTTAATTAATACTTACTTGAGTGTCTCATTCCAGATTAAAATCTTAAAATGGGAGAAATGACTCTGGTACTTGCATTTAGGAAAATCTTTCTCAGCTTTCTTTCTCAGCTTTAGTTAGTGTGCTAATTGTTTTGGGGAGGTTTTGGATGATTAATTTGAAAGTTTTCAACAATCTGTTAAGGGAGATAATATTTATTTGTAGACTAAATGTATAGGTCTAGTGCCCTCTCTCCACTCTGACCCCAGAGACATGGGACAAGGACACACACTTGACCGCTGTCAGGGCTTCAGTGGCACCACCTGAAATGTGTGGGGAAACTGTCATTTTCCACACATTTCAAAATTGGTATTTTCAGGTCTGACCTTTGAACAGAACCCAAATCCAACCTTTAATGGTTGAAATAGTTTCAAATCACATGTTACTATGGTTTCATACTATAATATGTCACCTGCGTGGTGCATCAAAAATTTTAGAGTGAACTGATATTTATTATTAATGTGGAAAGACCAGGCTGATTCATTTCACATCAGAAAGTAAAACTTTGAAGGTCAGTATTTATCTACCTGAAAAAGTGGCATTGTATTGTCTTGCACACAGGTGTTTTGTTATACTTTGCATTTGAGGTCCTGCATGTGCCGGCAATGCCACATGGAACACATCGAACGAAGATGAGCTCCAGACTCAGTTCTGTCACTGATTTCCTAGGCATTTTCCACCAAATCACTTAATTCTCTGACCTTCAGTTTGCTCCTCTGGAAAGGAAAATAATATCTACCCTTTGGGTAGTTGTAGTAAAAATGACCTTATTTATCTGAATGGGTTTGTAAACTATGAAAACCAATAACCTTCTTTAATACTAACATTATTGTTTAATATTACTTTTTCTGTAATATTATTATTTGAAAACTGTAGTAGTTTTAAGATAGAAAGAACCTACTATAGGTCTGTACTTATGCCAAGCTAGCTGACCTTTTCTTCAATTAAAAGTAAAATCTTAGTTAACAGATAAATCTACATTTTATTTTATAAGTGATTGCATACCCAAAATAATTAATTCTGACAAAATATTGTTTAATAGAATGATGACTAATACTCCCTCAAATGTGAATTATATGCTGCAAAACAGTTTAAATAAGTGACCCAATGAATTTACATAACAGAGGGTAATTTCAAAGGTAGTTTGAACTGTAATTAAAGCTTCTCACTTGTAAGGCACTATGTTGTGTAACCTGAGTATCAATTTATAAGTTATCAAAAAAATATGGTTAAAAGGGAAAACCTTTGGGGTTGGTTACACAGACTTGGGGATGAGACGAAGGGGTTTGCATTTAACTAGAAAGATCACTTTACTATTAACATGTAGTAGATAGACTCAAGATGAGGCAAAACTGGAGTGTGGAGAAACAGTGTCATCGGCAATGACAACGTGTAAACGGGTTTGAGAGATACAAGGAAAGAGTGATCAACAGGTTACAGCAGCTGATCGATGTGCGACAGTGATGGTGAAAAGTTCAAGGAAGGATCTAAAGTTTCTGCTTTAACCAGAGAAGCCAAATTGGACTGCCATTCCCTGAAATATGGAATATTTGTTAAGTAAGAAGGAGGGAGCCAGATCGTATAGGACCTAGTAGTTTTAATGTCCTTATAAGGCCATTATAATGTCCTTATAAGGCCATTATATTTAAAGCCATTATAAGGACTTTGGCTTTCACTCAAGTGAAATAAAGAGCTAATTATAAAGGTCTTTCAGAAAAGTGACATAATACAACTTCTCGTTATGAGGACACTACTCTGTTGTGTTGAGAATGGACTCTGAAAGGGGAGCAAGAGTGGGATCAGGATGGCCCCTTAGGAGGCTATGTAAGCAAGATGCTATGTAAGTCAGGAGGCTATGTAAGTAAGTAACCACTCCACTGCAGTAAGATGGCAGGTGCAGGAAGCTCAGGTCACAGGTGAGCAACAGTGGAGGCATAGTGAAACAGATGGACCTTAGACATATTTTTAAGGTAGATCCAATAGATTTTATGGTAGAGTGGTTATAGTGTGTGAGAAAAAAAAAGAATTAAGGGAAACTGCCAGATTTTTGTCCTAAACAACTACGAGAATGGATTTGCTATCATCTGACATGTGAGAGATTGTCCGAAGAGCACATTTGGTGAACAGGGAGAAATGCCAGGAGTTCATTTTGTTTGAGATGCCCATTAGGTATCTGAATAGATGTGTCGATGAGGCAAATGAAGGTGCAGCTGGAAGAGATAAGTGTGAATATCATCACTATACAGATGATCTGGAGTGAATGTGGATACAGAAGCAAAACCTGAGCTTCATGGAAGAGGTGTAAAAGGAAACACCAGCAGAAGAGACTGGGAAGGAACAACCTGTGAGGTAGGAGGAAATCTGGTGAATGTCATGTCCTAAATTCAGATGAAAAAAGTTAAGAAGGAGGGAGTGATCATCTTTGTCAGGTGTAGCTGGTAAGTGGAGTAGGTTGTAGACTGAGTTAGAATTGACTAGCAGATTTAACAATGTGGAGATCACTGCTGACTTTGACTAGAGAAATTTGGTTGAAATTGGTTGGTCAAAAGCCCAACACAATGGGTTTAAGACAGAAAAAGAGAAGAGGACTTAGAGCAAATATAAACTGCCTTTTCAAAAACTGTCTTCCAAGGAAAATTATGAAATTACAATGAAAGAGGAGGAAGAGAGAATGAGTTCTATTAACTAGGAGGAGAGATTGGCTTTAGACCGGAGCATGTGAAGCAGGCGAGATGTTTCTGGTGTGGGTACAAATGCTGGAAAAGGACCTACATGGTGAGAATCAGTGGAAGATCTGCCTCTTCTGATAGTTTCCATCAGTTGAGAACAAAGATGGCGGAGGAGGTGTGGCATTGAGGAAAGAGACGTGGGAATGAAAGAATTGTTTAGGATACAGACAATGAATGGACCCGGGGTCGGGGTGGGGATGGTGTGATTGTCTAGCAGCTTTAAGGGCCCATGTGAGGTTTATGTTAATAAAGTTAGATTAGCCAGTGTTGTTCTGTTTTTCTGCAGTCCCGTTCAGATGGCAGGGGGCATGGGTGCAGAGTATTCAGAGTGTTGAATTTCACATAGGTTGTGGTTTTGTCAGATAGTTGTATTGAAGTGATTAAAGGGCAAAAAATAAGAATGCAAGAGAATGAGAGTAATGTTTGACCACAGAAGTTGAGATGGAGAAGTAGGTGAAGGAGGACAACAAAGGGAAAAGGTAACAGGGAGAAATCAAGAGCATCCTTGGATTGGAGATTCCAGTGGGTCCCAGGACTGCCGGAGTCAAGGTATTAAGGAACTGGGCTGGGTGGAAAAGGTGACGGGCGTCAGAAGTACAAATTCCAGTCACAAAATAGTCATGGGGATTAATAGGGAATATAGTCAATAATATTATAATAACTGTGTGTGGTGCCATGCGGGTTAATAAATAGACTTATTCAGAGGTTGGGAGATTGCTTCATAAATTATATAAAGTCTAACCACTATGTTATACACCTGAAACTAATATAAAATAATATTGAATGTCAACTATAATTGGAAAAATAAAAATTAAAAAAATAGGTGGGCTGAAATGATAGGAGGTAGGTTCAGAGAGGGGGATGCATGTGAATCCAGGAATGATTATAATTATTGGTAATCACAGGATCTTAAGACCATGGGAGTGAGCAGCTGAGTGAGCCTCTCCCCACACAAATTACTCTTAACTACTGTTGTTAAATAAGTACAGTTTTTAGAAGAATCATTTGATATAAAGAACCATATTTATTTCTACATCAATCTCCATTCAAAACACTTAAATTAATCTTTCCCTTTACTTAACAAATTATGATACAAATGAACTTCACCTGAGTTTACCTCTTCTACACTTTGGTCCACTCTTCCTTGAAGTGGGGTTTGGCTGCTTGTCGCTTTGATATATGACCCAAAGATCTGTGTTGAAGGAAGTGGGTTTTTATTAACAGGGTTCCAACTGGGGGTAGGGGGCCAGGGAGGCTGAGAACACTCCTGCTCTGAGCCCCTGTCCGCCATGAGACCTAGAACTTCTCTTGCTCCCCAAAAGTCTAGAAGCCAAAACCATGCCCAAAAGTTCCCCATGTCCTTATCTGTCCTTAAGTTGGTCATGCAAACAGATCTCTGTCCTCTCTGGAATGTGCACTCGTAGGTTTCAGAGCCACCATCTTGCAGCATCTCTCCCCTTCAGGATCCGGGGTGCGCTGTTCTCAGCCTCCATGTAACAGACCAGGACCCATGTGCCGTGCTACACTGGGTCATAGTGTCACAGAGACTGGAGCTCAGGGAGGCACCCATCCCTGCATGGGACCCCGCCTCCAGGAGTGGGCTTCCATCCATGTGGGATCTAAGCCCCTGGTGGACTCGGCATCTGCCAGTCCCACAAGTGCTCCTGTCCATGTGGGGAGCAAGGGCCAGAGACCAGAGCACCCAAGCACACCTGCGACCAAAAGTCTCAAACCAAAACTGCACGAGCCAAGAGAGAGCCAAGAGCCTGCACCCAGTGCCAAAAACCAGAGCAGATTTCTCCCCACCCCTTGTTTAAAATGTCCTCTCCTGGAATCCCACGCACTCCAGAAGCCAGTGGGAGTGTCCAGCTTTTTAACCAATGGCCATGTTTGTCTTTGCCCCCTTTTCCAGGCTTGGGCAGAAGCCTCCAGTCACCCCGGGCAGGTCATCCAGCCCCCACAGCTCACACAAACACTGAGTAGTCCTGTCACAAGCTAGTAGCCCCAAGGCTGAGTGTGGGCTATTAAGCCCTGTCTCTGGTTTCAGTTTGAGGAGCTCTCTGCCCCACCTCCTGTAAACTGCATTGTGTTTACACTACAAACCTCTCGCCTTGGGCACTTCCCCCTTTTCAGGCAGCTCCTCCCTTCAGAAGGCAAACTGCTTTCATCTGCTACCTTGGCACCCTTTCCACCCCCTGCCTTTCCCAGCAAGAAGGGGAGCAGTCTCTGTGCTGGATTTGGGGGTCACCTGCCCAAATTGGGGTCCCTTGCTTTCCACTGAGTTCTGTTCCAACCTATCCTGTTACAGTTCCAAGACCTCTCATGTTGTTCCCCAGATGCCAAGGGCCTCCCCAGAGTGATATTCCGTTCAGGGTCATCCCTCATGGGCCCTCTGTGATCTTGACCACCATGCATCTCCTCCTGTGACCTCTGAATGACCCGAGAGCCTAGCTAATAAGGTATTTCTGTCTATTGCTTACCCCAATGGTTGCCGAGATGTTCTTTTCCTTCTAGTAACAGTTGTTTAAAATAGAGGTCGTGGAATTCTGGATCTATTTTAAAGGTAGAGGGAACAATTTTGGTTGGATTGAGTTGTAGGGTATGAGAAAATGAAAGACAACAAAGATGTGACTCAGGATTTTTGGCCCGTTTTACCTTTGAAAGGATGGACTTGATATTAGTTGAGATGAGAAGCTCAGCTCTGGTCTTTTTAATATGAAACACTCTTGGTTATCCAAGTAGATAAGCTGAGTAGATAGTTAAGACAATGATTTTTTTTTTAAGTGGTATACAGTAGGGTGGGAGGAAGCTATGTGATACTTTTATATTTATCCAAGTAAAGGGTATCAGCTTTAAAAGACTGAGAAACACATGTACAGTAAAATGACAACAAACAATTATTAACAATCACACCTAAAACAAAAACAAAAACAAACTAAGCCAACAACTAGAACAGGAACAGAACCACAGAAATGGAGATCACATGGAGAGTTAGCAACAGGGGAGTGGGAGGAGGAGAGAGGGGGAAAAGGTACGGAGAATAAGTCGCATGGATGGTAGGTAGAAAATAGACAGGGGGAGGGCAAGAATAGTATGGGAAATGTAGAAGCTAAAGAACTTATGACACATGGACATGAGCTAAAGGGGGGAATGTGGGTGGGAGGGGGTGTTCAGGGTGGAAGGGAGTGAAGGGGGGGAAACTGGGACAACTGTAATAGCATAATCAATAAAATATACTTTTAAAAAATAAAAATAAAAGACTGAGAAACAGTGCTTTAGCCCACAATGAGTGCCTTAGCCCACAATGAGTGCCTTACGAGTTTTGAGTTCCTCAATGAAAATGTCCCAGAGAGGTGTGTTGTGAATTACTGAGGGAAAAGAAGCTGAGGATCACCAGTATTAAAAAATGCTTCCCCCTTATGGAAAGTTGTTTCCAGAAAGCTCCATATATATCAAGAATTTTGTTGGCTAGCACCTTTGGGCACCTGCTAAGGAATTTAACTATTCTGGGTAAATAATTATCTCCAGTCTCGTTAGTAGTTTCAAACCATCACCTCCTGCGGGAGAAAACTGATGGGAGAGGGGAGATCTAAAAAGGGTAGTGGAAAAGTACTTCTTTCTAAATAGGAGCAATAAGGAAAACAAAAGCTTTTCAGGGCTTAGCAGCATAGGATGCTTTTCTGAAAAGGGAGAAGAAACATTAGAAAAGAACTAAAATTAGAACAGAGAAGGTGGCGTGGACCTTTCACGCTGCTTGGGGACTGCCAGAAAGGCAAATGAAGGCCTTCTTTTTAATTAGTTCCTGTGGACTGGAAATAGACCTCGTGAAGCTGGGATGGTGTTATTCCAGCAGCCGCTGGGTGCGGGCAGCTGAGGGGGGCTTTGCTCTTTAGCCAGCAGGAAGGCCAAAGCCAGGTGCTGAGATGATCTTTAAGCTCCAAGCTCAGATTCAGAGTGAGCTGATATGGAGGAAGTTAAGGATTAGTGAGAATAATGTGTATTTATATCTTCAAACTTTAGGTTTGTTTAAAAAATTATGTGCAGTAAATAAGTTACCTGAATTATTTATTGTCACATTCAGTACTTTAAATTGACTAAGTTTTAGATAGCCAAAAGTAAAGTGTTTTTATATCAGATATCATATATATATAATAGTAAAAATATATTCTTACCAGTTCTTGATAAATCATGAAATGCCTCTTCCTTGCTTCCTTTTCCCGGTCCCCTCTGGTATCATGTAACTCTTCTTCAGTGCCTTTCTGTGCACATTTTACATCACATAGAAGACAAGACAGAGGTTAGTAAATGCTTACCAAAAAAAGAAAATGTGCACTGTTTTTCTGTACTTAAAAATATGCAAATATATTACATAGTTAGATGTTGGAGTAATATGATTGAGTTAGTACATACAATCTGGTGGGAACTTGTTATTCTGAGTGAAATTAGTTGAAATAAGACTGGGTTTATTCGGCCAGCATACCATCAGTGTATGTACTCAGTGTGCGGCATTATGAGAACGTCCATGGTGCTGTGAGAGTATCTGAGAGTGTGACTGATCTCACGTGGGGGTCTGCAAAGCTTGCAGAGGAGAAACAAATTTATTTGTCCAAATGCAGCCATACTGAGGCCATGGAGGGAGTAAAAGTCCCGTTGCGCAACGCCTCGTACGTGGTGTTCAGGATTTTGGTCTGTATCCTGAGATAAAACCTTAAGAGCAATGAGAATTCATTGGCAGGTTTGTAAGCAGAGAGAAATCATCTAATTTCCTTTTACTATCTGATCTTTCCTATTTTTTTTTCTGTGCACTAAAATTGAAGTCTTCCTTCGAGAGTGACCAGTGAGGGCAAAGATCAGACAATTAAGGAGAAAGTTTGAGTTAGCTTTTTGTTTAAACCCCTGGCAAATGGTTGGTGTGTAGGGCCTGAGGTTAGCTTGGAAGAAGGGACAGTAGGGGATGGGTCCGGCCAGAGCCAGCTCTTTTTGGCTGGTTCACTTCACCTTATCTGCCATTGGTAAGGTGGGCTCTCTACGCCTGCCACATCTGCTATCTGGCCACCCTAACCCCCGAGGACCCCTTCTGAAGGCCACAGGAATCTCTGGGTCTCATTCATAATTAAGGAAACTACGCAAGGCTCAGAGAAATTGATACTCAAGACCTTGCTAGTCCATACCGTGTAGCACCACCAAGTTCATCAGAAGTGGCCGTGCCCAGAATCTCACTGGGAGTTGGAGTGTGGTTCCCTCTTTCCTTGTGTTCTCCTGTCACCTATTTATTTCACTTTAACTGCTCCAGGCAAAAGCCCAGAGAGGAAAGTTTAGGACACCCATGCAGAACTACTTCCCTATCCCTCCTATTAAAATTACTCTGAGTTTTCTGCCTCTTCTGAGCATTAAATCTCTAGTGTAGACCTAGGGGAAGACAGGTTTCCAACAGAACTCAGGAATGGAAACATAGCAATATCTTTTTTAAAAAATACCACTCTAATAAAAAAAATGCATGAACGTAACATGTGCTTAATCAATGTAGTTTCATCAATGCTTAGTGACTGTGACCATTAGGATGACGGGTATTGCTGTTATTCCTGGGCAGAGCGCAGAGCCCAGGCCCTAAGAATTCAGAAGAAATGCAGAGCAGCCAGCGGCTGGAGGTCCAGCCGGGAAACCGGAATCTTAAATCCACAGAGTTGCGGGGAAGCAGCAGGCCGACCTACGGATGAGCAGAGCTGGGGTTTCCATTTGTTCTGTGCTCCAGTTTTCTGTGTCCCGGGGTGGGAGGGAGGGTCCCTGCTGGGGAGAGCCAGGCTTCTGCATGTGCCGATCCATCCAGAGTGAGCAGCGGAGGTGGGAGAGGAACCACTTCGAAGCTTTTGTGTTCTAAGTCTTTTTTTTCTAGTTTAATCTTTTATTAACTCAATTTTCTCTTGCTTTTACCTTCCGTTAATTTGTGTGAAAATATAACTGCTTTGTTAGCTGAAATTTTCTTTGCAATTCAAATTCAGTGCTGCATATATCTTCTCTCTAATTATCTTGTCTACTTTGGTTTGCTCGATAGTTTTTCTCTCCTGATTTTCTCTATCAGACTGCTTACAGCTCTTGAAAAATCTCCCTGTTATCACTTACATCTGTGTGATGGATGAATGATCATTAGAGCTAAATGTAAAATGGTGAAAGAAAAGCTGACCATATATATCCATATATACATGGATATATATACATATGAAAAAGCTGGGTATTTCCAGGTCCTTGCTACCCTCAGTTGAAAACAGTTTCCAAACTGCTAGACCTTTTCCTCTATTTACATCTTCTATCTCTACAGTCTACTTTTGGGAGATCACTTCCCCCACTTCCCCCGGCTTTCTATTACATCTGTCAGTGTCAGGCTGGCGCATTGTGTGGTGTCTACCTGGGCCCGAGCAGGCTTCTCTTTCACGCGTCATGCCACTGTGAGCCAGCCCAGGGCAGAACTTGTTCCAGACATTCCCCTGCTTAACTTCCTCCCTACCTGATAACCTGATTGCCCCCGTCTGCCTGGCTCTGGGCTGTAGTGATTTCAACTTCTCTACTTGACTCTTGCTTGGCATGTATGATAGGCAGCAGTCTAAGATGGATCCACCATTCATGCGCTCCTGTATCCATACCTTTGCGTGAATCCCCTCTCTCCACCTTTGAGTGTGTGTGTGAGACCTGTCACTTGCTACTAGCCAATGGCAAAGGTGATAGGGTATCGCTCGCATAGTCATGATACATTTTATGGCAAAGGTAAAGGAATTCAGAAGGTCTAATCAAGGTCTTTAATTACTTTAATTTACTCAAAATTTTGAGAGGTTATCTTCTGTGGCTTGAAATAAACAAGTGATTCCTTTAAATAAGGGTCTTGCAGTTAGCAACCTGAAGTGGCAGACTCCGTCTCCATGGCTGGCTTTGTTACCCAACCACCCAACCACCACCAGTGCGAGGGCCACACCCTGAGGCTCCTGGAGGTTCCTGGCCTGGCTGACACCTGCAGGGCAGCAGATGAGATGACCCCTTATGGAAGAACCAGTTAAGACATGCCCAGACTCCCAGCTCTGTGAGATAATAGAAGGTTTTGTTGGAAGCCACTAAGTGTATTGTAATTTGTTCCACAGAGATAGAAAATGAACACAGTGTCTAATGTTCACCTGATTTGGCAGAAAGGGAGACTTTCTCTCTACCTGCTTTGGCCTAAGGAACCTCCCTGATCAGCACTGGTCCCTTGCTGTTCCTGAGAATGCAGACAAAATCGAGAGAGAAGAATTTGAAAAGTGTCCCCTTCACCCCACATCCCCAAGCCCAGCTTGGTTAATGCACTTATACATATCCATCCCACCATTTTCAGTAGCCACTAAGTTGAGAAACTAAAACTCTAGGTGTGAAATCTTAAGACAAACCCGATGGTAGGAAACTACATTAGGACATACAGACTTGAAATTCTTAAATGAGTGATGGTTCCCAACTGGGCCTCCGTCCTCCAGGACCTGGCTTTTTCTCAGCTTTTTCTCAAAGCCAGCAGGGTTAGTTTTCTCAAGCAGATACCTGATCGTGCCTCTCCACTGCTTCACAGCCTCCTATGTCTTGTCTCCGTCTGTATGAGAAGGCCTGAATGCCTTAGCATGCCCAACAAAGTCCCTGATAATCTGGCTGCAACTTTCTCTTTACTTCCACCCCAATCCCCCATGTACTCCTAAGTACATTGTCCTTGGAGTTCATGGTTCCTGATTTTAAGTACGTTTCCATCAGTTTGAACTGCCTCTCCGTCTAATTTAACTGGTAAACTTCAGTTCTTGTATGGAACTGGGCTAAAGATCATCGCATTGGTGGAGCCTTCTGTAGCTCCAGAAAGTCTTTTGTCCCTGTGCCTCCCTCCGCACTCTTAACACACTTGGACTATTAGTTATTTTATATAAAAATATTTGTTTATGTATCTGTGAGGTCCTTAAATGCAGGGACCCTTTCTCAATGAAGTTGTAGCCCCAGCACCTGGTATACGATAGGTGCCCAGTAAGTGGTAAGTGATTGAGTAACTGAACATTTGCTTGGCTGGACTTGTGTCACCTACTGTGTGCCTATTTCCGTCTACGCAGTAAGGCCAGGCCAACTTTCCTCTTAACTCTGTTGCTTCCTTCTGAGCCATGGAGCCCACCTTTCATTGGTCATTTCCTAAAATGCCTCAGAGAGAAATGCCATCTTTAATGTAAACTTTTTGTTACATAATTGATCTCATTTCACAGATGAAAAGATAGCAGTTATTTACATTGGGAGGCTCTTCAGTTTTTGTACATAATTATAGGGTAGTTGACCCAGCATTGCCGAAATTATTTGTATCACTCTAGAAAGCATTATGTCTGCAATGTGCACTAATTTCCTTCCCCTGTTTATTCTAGTGGACCAATGTCTAAGACTTAATTTTTTAAATGGCAGGAAAAACTTTAGAGATCTCTGTTCTTTCACAAGGTCAAAGCGAGTGTCTTCTTTCCCAGAACTGCCTGTTTTCCGCCACTGCTTTTGCTAGCTCCTGCATTAGCCATGTGTGAGCTTGAAAATCTCCTATTAGGATCTGGAGCCTTGAGAACAAGAGCTTTTAACGTATTAGTAGTGACCAAAATCCAATGTGCAGAATGGATACCACTGACGGAATTCTCACCTCTGGTAAGCAGTTCACAGGATCGAGAGTGACCTCTCAACTTGCGTGCGTTTGTGGGTCTTCCAAATCATTGTTCTCCTTCCTTAGAAAAACTGATGGCATATAGTAGGAGGCCAAATATGCTGCAAAGAAGCAACATTTATTCCAGAGTCAAGGATGTAATTTTTGTATTATCCACCCTTTTAAGTCTGAAACAAGTCTATTGTATGTCTGTGCTCTTTCTGTTAGCACAGATGTCTGGTTTCTCTTTATTAACTCCGATAAGCAAGAGTTGACTAATAATAGATTTCAGATTTCCTTCTAGAAAGCACATAGCACATGTGAAAGGAAGCATTATTAACTAAACAAACCTCTCAGTTCCTAACAATTAACATTTTGACAAGCTGTTGTCTTAGATGAAGAATTTAGATCATATAGTACATCAGTTCAAAGTGTTTTTTATATTTTTTCTTGATTTGAATATCAAGTAAATAGTTCTTATTTTCATGAAAATGTAAAAGAAACCTTCAGTTCTATTTTAGTCTCCTAATCCATCGATGTGCTGTAGGCCATTAATTTGTAACTGGGTTTTGTTTCTACTATTAATTATAAATAATATGTCAAGTTCTGGAAGCTAAGTAGTTTGCTATGCACTAGCAATGTATTTGTTCCCTGAAGTTGCCATATAGAAAATTAACGCCAAAATATCAAATTTGAAATGAACCTGAACCATTTCCTCATTCCTCATATTTGGCATATTGCCTTTCAGGGAATTATTAGATATTCTTTGAAATTTATCTTTAATATATTTATGTAAAACCAGATGTTTATTATTGGATAAAAGCTGCTGTTGTATGTTCACTGTATACCATCTTAGCAACCTCAAGCATATGAGCCATTATCTTTGAGACCTTAATTACAGTTGGTTAAAAATAAATACAAAACTATACATAAAATTAAACAAAAGTTATATTACCAAATTTATTATTAATACTAGATAAAGTTCATTCATTTATTTAACAAATACTCATTTAGTACTTACAAAGTACTAACACCCAGGCAAAATGCTGGGTATACAATAATGAAAAAGACATGGTCCCTTCTCTGAAAAACTATGTGGTAAACAAATAATTAAAATCTAATGTTATTACATTAGTATAATGTGAACTTAGAGACAAGGGCATATAAATCCTCCTAGAAAAGTCAGACAGAGGTGGTTTCACAGAACAAGTAATGCTTACCCTATGGCTTGAATTAGTCAAATGGATGTTAACGCAATATGATGAGAAGAGAAAGAAAATGAAAAAGGAAAAGAAAGCAGAGCCTTGGAACCAGAGATATTTGGACTTAAGTCCTTGTTTCATCACATACTGTAATATTTAGGAAAATGATAACCTTTCAGAGGCACATTTTTTTCTTTTGCAATAATGGAGGTGGCCAAACCTAGCATAGGACTTAGGACATGATAGGCAATCAAAAAATATTGTCCCTTGGTCCTGGCCAGTGTGGCTCAGTTGGTTGGAACATTGTCCCATAAATCAAAATGCCATGGGTTTAATTTCCAGTCAGGACACGTGCCTGGGTTGCGGTTCACTCCCAGGTTGGGGTGCGTACAAGAGGCAACTGGTTAATGTTTCTCATGTTGATGTGTTTCTCCCTCCCTCTCCCTGTCTCTAAAACCAACTAACCTGTCCTCAGGGGAGGGTTAAAAAAAAAAAAGTAATAATAATAATAAATATTGTCTCTTTTCACCTACTTTCAGTCTCTTGATAATCTTGTAGGTAAAGTGGTATGATAACCATTTTAAAGATGAGGACAGTAGGTTCACAATGGTAAGGAGACTTAATGAGTAAGTTAGTAGTAGAGCTAGGACTAGAACCTACATCTTCTGTCCCACCATGCTGCAACAAGGACTCCAGGCTTTTCCCATGCATTTAGTTATTTATTCAGCCAATAAATATTTCTTAAGCATCTATTATGTGCCAGATATGTCACTGTACACAGATAACACAGTGGGGGTCAAATAGATAAAGTCTGCCCTCATTGAGCAAGGAGTCCATCAGAGAAGGCAGACTTTCTGCCACCAATTTCATTATGTCCTAATGAGTGCTATGCAGGGGCACAGTTACGTGCTCTAGGGTGTGCTCGGCAAGAAAACTGACTCTAATTGAGGAGGTCTGAGAAGTCCTGTGACGGGAAGTAATATTTCTGTCAAGATCTAAACAGTGAGCAGGAGTTATCAGGACAGAGAAGATTTTTCCAATGGCAGGAGGTTTGGCAAAGATGTCACTGAGAACATGCTATGTTCAAGGAACTGGAACTGATCCAGGACAGCAGGATCAGAGAGCGTGAGTGAAAGATTGGCATGAGGTTAGCAGAGACAGGCTGCAGGTCTGTACGGCCATCTTAAAGAGCCGGGATTTCATTCTAAGGGCAAAGGGTGTTGCTGTTTCTGCACTGTGTAAAAAGCCTGACCTGGGGGAAGTCGGGTCTGAAATCTGACTCATTCTTTGCTTATCTCAGAGCAGGGATGGAAGCCCAGACAGGCTTGCTGTGGCCCTCGTGGGAAACCACACAAGGTTTTAAGCAGCAAAATGATGTCTGGTTTGCATTTGTCCAAGTTCACTATAGCCATGCTGTGGCTTCTCTTAGAGGGGGCAAGGCAGTAGAAGTGAGACTTGGCTTAGGTGAGTCAATGCAATGGCAGCTTAGATCTGGGCTGTGGCTCTGGGGAAGAAGGGAAATAAGGTATTTGAGATGTAGAATTTATAGGGCTTACGAGGACTATGGAAGGTAAAGGTGAAGGGGCTGGAAGGAGACAGGGATGAGGGATGTTTCTCACTCTCCTGCTTGGGCAGAAAACCACGGGAGCCTTGGGCACATTATCTAAGACTTTTATGTTGAGAAAAAGCTCCTGGACTTATTCCATGGTGTGAAGGTGCCAAAGTCAGCTGGAATAGAGGGGACAATAACAGCATTTAAAAGTCCTTGGGGCCAGCAGGCGCGACATTAACACAAAGTAATGTTCTCTTTAATTCTTTCTCCTCCCTCCCTCCCTCTCTTTCTCTCTCTTTCTTTTTTCTTTTCTTTTCTTTTCTTTACTTTCCTCTTCCTCTTCCTCTTCCCCTTTCTTCCTTCCTTCCTTTCTCTCTCTCTCTCTCTCTTTCTTTCTTTCTCTCTCTCTCTCTCTCTCTCTCTCTTTCTCTCTCTTCCTTTCTTCCTTTCTTCCTTTCTTCTTCTTTCTTTCTCCTCCCTCCCTTCCTCCCTCCCTTCCTTCTTTCTTTCTGGAAAAACTGCATCCCATTTTTATCTTCATTGTACTTCTTAGGCCTTTGTATGTTCCCATTTGGCTGAATTTGTTCTACAGAGATATTAGTTGTTACCTGACTTTGGTTTTAATTTAAAAGGGGATAAAATCTGTACTTATGATGAAGATTGGGCATGTGGGCACCTGATTCATTTCCCTGGGTGGCACTGTGACTCACCTCATTAAAGTCGTTTTGCTTTGAAATGACTGATTCTTTATCGATTTCGAATGTTCTCTGCCCTGTATGTAAACAATAAGATAAATTTCTGTCATGGGTCATTCAGTGCTCTTCATCTCCACTATGAGTCAGATGTTTTGCATTTCAAAACATTATCCTGCCTATAATTTTCCTCTTTATAAATTATATGCAGAAAACTTGTACCAACGACAGATTTTCATTTACTGACTTTTCAGATTAGTATCTGTAAAATAGGTTCTGGTTGTTTTGCTATAATTTAGTGAGCAGTTTTATGACCAACAATAAGGTACTGTTTTATTTGTTTTATTGTCACTATCTAAACATCAAGGTGCCTCATGAGATACAAACACAATTATCTGTAATGAAATTCAAATACTGATGATTAAGTCACAGAAAAAGCCTTCCCCCATCCCCATCCTGCCCCTTAATCCCTTGTCTACCTCTAGTTACAGTAGGATTCCTCCCTTTCACATTCAGCCTCCTGGAGAGAGTTGTCTACACTTCCTGGATTCACTTTTTCATCTGTCGGTCACTCCCCAAAAACCATGCCACTGATTGCCCTGAAATCTCAGTTAGGTTCCCAGGATTGTCTATTCCTAAATATAATGGATGAAGTCTTTATCTTACTTGACAAAACTGCTTCACTTAACCTGTGGGACCCTCTTTGCGTGTGGCCCTGTGACACCACACTCTGCCAATCTTCCTTCCACCTCTGTAGTCTTTATCTGGTTCTTTTGAATACCTTTGTGAGGACCTCCACCCCACCCACTCCTACCAACTTACTGTTCCTCAGGGCTCAGATCTGGACTCGCTCCTCTTCTCCTCTCACTCCACAGATGGCCCTGCGGTGATCTCAGACACGCCTGGGGCTCTATTGCTCAATCATACGCTGATGTTCCTCAAAGTTTTATCTCCAGCCCAAACTGGAGTTTGATACCTCTGAATTCATCTTTCTTTTTGACCGCTCCACTTAGATGTCCCACCAGTACCTCAAAGTCAACGTGGCTGTGTTAGTTTCCCAGGGCTGCTGCAAAACAGTCCCACAGACTAGGTGTCCTAAAACAATAGAAATCGATTTTCTCACTGTTCTGGATGCTAGATGTTTGAAATCAAAGTGTGAGCAGGGAGGGCCATTCTATCTATGATGCTTTCAGGAAGAATTCGTCCTTGCCTCTTGAGTTGCTAGGTACTCCTTGGTTTGTGGCGGCATAATCTCAATCTCTGTGTCCATCTACTCATGGCCTTCTTCTCTGTGTCTCTGCGTCCTTTCCTCTCCTTATAAACACAGCAGTCATTGGGTTTAGGGCCCATCCTAAGTGCCTCTGTGTGTGTTGTTTTTACTCTATCATGAGCTCAGTGATTACAGAGATGATGCCTTTCTGCTGGGATCTCTGGCACTAAGTACAGTGCCAGTAAATGAATTGTTACCTAATATTTTTTTAAAAGAAGAATGAAGAAAAGAAGTAAAGCAATTAATTAACAGAACTATTCTGAAAAAAAATTAAGCAACCCAAAGTAAGTTTAAGTGTGAATTTGTAAAATGTGGCCAAAAAGAATTTTTCTGGTCAGTATACTAACAAAATACATTAAGTCAGTCAAACTTTAAGTTCACTCAAGACCTTCTTTTCTACTGTAACAAATATCCATGGTTCCATGGATGCTGGAAAATACAATTATGTTGCTCACAGCCTAGTTCATAACTTGTTCTTTCTGCCC
>CM052539.1:14890422-14916802 GCA_028533065.1 Trachops cirrhosus
AAAGATTTTATTTATTTATCTTCAGAGGGGAAGGGAAGGAGAGAGGGAGAGAAATATCAATGTATGGTTGCTTCCTGTGCATTCCCTGCTGGGAACTGGCCTGCAACCCAGGCATGTGCCCTGACTGGGAATCGAACCGTGATCTCTTGGTTCACAGGCCCGCGCTTAATCCACTAAGCTACACCAGCCAGGGCTGCCCCTTCTTTATTAAAGAAAAAGTTCTGCTTTTTTTGGTATGACAAGGTGTGACATTGTTTCCTAAATATTTCTTGAACATATCTCCTAAAAGACAAAGTTAAGCAATTACTAGCATTTTAATTACAAAAAAGAAAGAAAGAAAATGAAAAGAAAGGGGGAAAAATATATCCTAACAAAATGCCTTTATTTTTTTCACTTCGTAATCAAATTCTGCTAATTTTTTATTAAATATTTTTATTTTTGTTGTATTACACTTTGTTGTCCCAATTTTCCCCCTTTGTTCTCCTCTGCCCAGGCTCCCCCAACCCCACTCCCACAGTTGATCCCCACACTGTGGTCCATGTCCATGTCTGTGGGTCATTCATACATGTTCCTTGACTAGTCCCTTCCTGTACTTCCTACCTGTATCCCCCTCAACGCTCCCCTCTGGTCACTGTCAGTGTGTTCCTTGTTTCCATGCCCCTGGTTCTATTGTTTGTTTTGTTCATTAGGTTCCTTCTATAGGTGAGATCATATGGTATTTGTCTTTCACCACCTGATTTATTTCACTTAGCTTAATATTCTCTGGTTCCATCCATGCTCTCACAAAGGATAGGAGCTCCTTTCTTCCTGCTGCATAGTATCCCATTGTGTAAATGTACTACAGTTTTCTGATCCACTCATTTACTGATGGGCACTTGGCTATTGTAAATAACACTGCTATGAACATTGGGGTGCATAGGTTCTTTTGAATTGGTGTCTCAGGATTCTTAGGGTATAATCCCAGCAGTGGAAACGCCGAGTCAAAAGACAGTTCCGTTTTTAGGTTTTTGAGGAAATTCCCTACTGTTTCCCACAGTGGCTGCACCAGTCTGCATTCCCACCAACAGTGCACCAGGGTTCCCTTTTTTTCACATCCTCACCAGCACGTGTTGTTTGTTGATTTGTTCATGATGGCCATTCTGACTTGTATATCCTAATAAAATCTCTTTAGATAGCCTGAAAGAAAGGCATTGTTTGTAATGTGTATCTGCTTACTGTTGTGAAATATTTAGACCTCTCTACAGCTGGTGAAAGCTCTGAATTAGTATTAAGGCAACCAAGAACTTAAACGGGATCAGACATGCTGTATTACATCGACTTTGCCTACATTAAAAATCTTTCTCCCATGAGAGGATCTGTGATAGACCCCCGTGCCTGCAGTTATTGGAAATGCCCTTGCTGTAACTCAGTCAGACTAGTTCCTATAGATGATGAGAGAAGAGTGGAAGTGCCTCCCTTTCTCGCAGCATTCATTATGCAAGCTAATGAGGATTACTCCAGGGGGCTCATTGTATTCTTTGCAGGAAGGCAAGTCCTCAGAAGAAATTCTAAGTATTAGTATTTCTCTCTTCTTTGCTTTAGTGTTACTTGATGGTATTGGATTCATGCAACTTTTAGAACACATAATTATAATCCTGAGTAATTAAACAGAAAAAGTCAACTGCAGTTGATTTAGTTAGGAAAATGTCTTGGCATAACAGTGAGTCGGGTTAGATTTATTGTCACTAAATTATCCTAAGTAGACACTAGCATTTACAGCTCAGTATTTATTGTTCTTCATCTATTTTTAGTTCATTTTGACAAATTCAAGACAGAAGATTCTAGCTTTACTGTATTGTGTATTGTGTGGGGCCCTTATGTAACCACTTTTAAAGCCTCACGTAGCAATTTTCTTCACTCAACAAGAGGCATTTCTGAATTTCAAATAATTTTAGAATACTTAAAATGGATTCTTTTATTTCAGCAATGAAAGTTGTCATTTTTTCATTCAGATTTGTACAGGTAAATCATCTCCATTATTATTATGAAGTGTTCTACATGTTTTTGCATATATTACCTCATTTAATCCTTATGACAATAGTGCCTAGGCAAGAACACCTGTGATCTGTGATTTCTCAGTGGGTCTGTAAAGCACAGAGCCTTTAACTGACTTGCCCACATTCGTACGGTTGGCGGAGAATGGGTATGGGGTTGTCTCCCATACATCCTGACTGGGGGGTCCATGCTCTTAACATCATGTTATCCTGCATCTCAACGATCTCATTATGTAACTGTAAAATACTTTACAAAGTTTGTACCCCCTTTACTTTTACTTACTATAATTGTTATTGATTCCCATAAACTTGATCCCTTACTTCAGAAATCTTAAGAGTTGTACGCGGGTCTAGAGAAGCAGACCTTTCCTTCCTCTGATTTTCCCCAAAGGCTGGCCGTGTTTTTGTATGTTTAGGGAGTGTGTTACAGAAGTGCTTTTCCCTTCATTCAGTCTGTATTTACGGAGCACTTCTTTTGCTTCAGTCATTGTTAGTTACTGAGATACAGACATAAAAGTCTCAGCCCTTACCTGAAAGAAATTCAAGAGTCCATTACATTTTGCTTAGTGGAGAGAGGGATAAAACAGTGTCTCTAGTTTGTTCGTTTGTTTCTTTTTGCTTTGTTTTGTTTTTTACAGATGAGTTCAGGTTCCTATGTTACTGCATTTGTTCATTCAAAAAGTGTTTGCTAAGCACTTCGGCTGTGCCTGGCACTGTGCTAAGGGCCGGGCATGGTGGTGAGCCTGAGTCTCGCCTGTGGCTGCCAGAGTGCAGGGAAGAACTGTCTGCCAGCTTCACAAAAGGGAACAGGTAGTATGCCAGTTTCCTGATGAAATGCCGCTGCTTCCATCCTTCCTCTGCACCGCATATACTGTCCTGAGGGCACACACTTTTTGCTCAGAAATATCTGTATGGATTGTCACCAGGTAGGTCCAGAACTAAGTCAGGCAGTTACATGTCAGACAACATATAGGGGTCCTTCCCATGTATTAACTCATTCAGCTTAATCCACACACTAATTCTTTCATAGGCATTATCACTGATTAACAGATGGGAAAACAAAAGGATTAAGTAACTTTCCATGGTCCATGGTAATACGTGACAATTTTTAAAAGAAGGCAAACCTGCTTTGCTCTCAAATGTACACCTTCTGGTGGCAGCTGGCTAGTTATTTTTTTCTTGCCCTCATGTACAGACAGAAATAAAGCTGAGGAATGAGGGTCCAGGATCTGTGTGCTCTTCTGTTAAAAAAGTGGAATTAACTTCACAGTCTCTTTTTAGAAGAGATGTTTCCGTTACTATTGCTGTGCAACAAGGCATCCCAAAACTTAATAGATTAAACTAACAGGGATAATTATATCATCTTAAAGTTTTCATGACTCAGAAATTCAGAACAGTCTTCGCTGGTTGACATCTTGCGATTCTTATGCAGTCCTAGTCAGACAGTAGCTGGAGCTGGAACAGGGTGGGGCTGTAGGAGTTGGAGACAGGCCCTGCGTCTTTTTTTTAGGCCGTCCCTGGGCATCTCCATGAGGTCTCCCTTCAGGGGCTAGCTTGAGTTTCCTCAAAGCATGTTGCTGTCAGGGCAGCTGACTACTTGCATGGTGGTGCAGGGCTCCGTTGCGAGTGTTCCAAATGCAAGGTGGCAGTAACATTGTCTTTCTGATGGCGTCAGAAGGTACAGCATCACTTCTGCACCATTCTGTTGGTTATCCGTGAGTCACGTATCTATCCAGATTCAGTTGAAGGGAAATTGGACTCCACTTCATGCTGGGGAAGTGGCAAGTCTCTCGATGAACACGTAGGATTGGAGATAGAGTTGTGGCTGTCCCTATAAAATACAGTCTGCCTTTATAATTCGCACAAGCAAAATATGCTTGCCTCTGCTCAAGATTCTTCAGAAATTTCATTCTGTTTAACATTAGTCTCAGGCTTGGTTCGTCATTTAATTAGGTCCAGGTGCAGCTGAGTCTCCTAAGACAAAGCGGCTCATGCAAAGCACAAGCAAAGCACTGGCACACCATTCCTCGTGGCTGGAAGTCCTGTGAACCGAAGACACGATATCTGCTACCCACATACGCATCATATAATGATTAGATAAGCACAGATCAATCAAAATAAAAACTTCCATTAAAAAGAGATGGAAAAGTCATAGGACTGTAGAAACTCTGAGTCCAGCCAGGTACATGTTGCCGGTCCTGTGAGTAGGGCTTAGTCCTTCTCTCTGCGAGTCGTTCTCCGTGGTTCTTGGCTCTGCCTTCCAGGGTCTTATCCCCTCTGATTCATCTGTGTTTTCATAATAAGTGACCTATGTATAAAAATACATAATCTCAGTTTGATTCTTGCTCATACTAGTCCTAGTGTCCAAAGGCCTTCTTTCATTTTGTACTATTTCTGTTCCTTTTATTTTTATTTTTTCTTTATTTTTATTCTTAACACTGTTACAGATGTCCTCATTGCCCCTCCATTTCCCCACCTTTTATTTTTAATCTGGCAGTGTTTTTGTTTTTTTTTTTACCAGTATAATTCTTAAAAACTGTGTGGGTTTTTAGGAATCTTATTGGCTGTCATTCTACTAGACAAAAGCTACAGTCACAAATCTCTTAAAGCCCATACTTCTCTAACAGATTAACAGCTGTCAGAGGGGAGGGGGATTGCATATGGGGCTAGGTGAAAAAAAAGGAAAGGAATTAAGCAAAAAAAAAAAAAAAAAAAAAAAAAACCAAACCCTCATAGACACAGACAACAGTGTGGTGATTACCAGAGGGAAAGGCGGGAGGTAGGAGAGGGTAGAGGGGAACTAAATGGTGATGGAAGGAGACTTGACTTGGGGTGGTGAACAGAAATATAATATGCAAATCATGTATTACACAATAGAATGGTACACCAGAAATCTATATAATTTTATTAACCAATGTTGCCCTAATAAATTTAATAACAAGGTTAAAAAAAAACATAATCCTTTTCTACTTTTTGGTTTCCTTGTGAGTCTGCTGAGGGGCAACATCCTTAAGATGCTTAAAAGCCCTATATTATTTAGGACCTTATGAGGCTTGCCTTCATGGTCCTCAAGAGCCTTTTTTACTTCTTAAATATTCTAAGTAGTAATAGCCTTAGATCTTTTTGAAGTCTTCCCTGATCCCCAAGTGATCTGACAGTCTTCCCTGGATTTGATCTTTGGCTTAATTAGAGAATTGCTGGCGAGACAGAGAGGCTGGAAGTGGCCCGTCTGTACCATTGCCCCATGAAGTTGCCCTGCATTTCCTTACCTAGCTGGGGAAGTTACGGGTCCTCACAAGCGAGCCATGAACTTGCCCAGTTTAAGGGGACGGGACAGGGCTGTAGTTATGAATGGGAACTTTGCAAAATTCTGGAAGAACCTACGGAATGGGCAACATTATTGTAACCATCTGTGGAAAATGCAATTTAATACAACATGATGAAGCATTTTTTAAAAATGGACTGGTATTTAAACAAGCAAATATCTTAAAAGTAGTCACCTTGGGAAGATATATGCTTTTTCTTAATAGTTTGTTTTTCTGTACATCATTTTTGGGAACTCAATTTTTGAAGCTCCTTTAGAAAAGTTTGAAAAGGTTCGTTATGGCTGAATACTACAAACTACTATCACAATTTGCTGATAAAGAAGAACACTTTTATGATAGTTTACTTTTCCTTGCCCTGATTTCAGTTTCCAGACTCTGGAATTTTCACTGATGATCTCTTTGTATCCCATGGAATTCAGTCTACAGTGCTTGCCTCAAGGGTTTCTTCATACACCAGCCACACAAAAGCCTGGGTACAATAGCGTGCTTTGCTCAAGAATGATATCCTAGAGAACAATGACCGAGTGCTTTACCCATTCAGTGCTTCAGCTCATTCAAAAGTTAGATGAGGATATATGTGTGGGTGGCATATGTTGAGTGAAGGATGTCTTAGATTAAATGAACACGTAAACTTCTCTCATCAGAACCATCAACATGCCTATGATTTAATGATCCCACCCAGAGCCACGGTGGGATTCAGCAGTGTGTTTTCTGGACAAACTCTGCAATCACTTGGCTGTGTGACTTTTTCTTTCTGGGTTGTTGTTGTTGTTTTTTGTTTTGTTTTTCTTCTTTTTGTGTGACTTTTCAAAAGCCTTTGCGACTTCATTTTAACTTGCTGAAGTGAGCGGAGATAAAATTTCCATCAAGAATTATTTGTTGAATATCTTCTATTTACAAGGCATGCTTGTGCAATTTAATGTTACAGCAATTTTAATCATGGCATGGCTTGTTGTAGGAGAGTAGTGCCTTGCTTGGACCATGCAATTTACTTTTATAGAGAAGATTTCTAAGATTACTCACTGTGACCTGGATGCACAGGTGACATACTTCTGAGAGGCCCTGTCACCGACACACTTGCACGTATAAAGCAGTAATCAGGATTCCTTTTCTGAGCAAAAACTCTTAACAAAATAATTTGAGTCTTTCATATCTTACCATTTCCACAATCCCTACAAATCAAAGCACTATCTGAACATTCCCAGACAAAGCGAACTTGGAATTAAAACAACTATAAAACTGCCCCTTCCGAACAACCATTTGTTTATGGTTAACAGCTGTACTCACCTGAGTGTGCACCAGAGTCTGGGGGAAAAGCACATTAAATTCCCAGATGGATGAATTTAATGCTAATGGATTTAATGCAGCATTTTAAAATGTCATTCTACCCATAGAATATTTTTTAGCAGACTCAAAGTTTGGCATGAAATTGCTTTTTCATATGCATTAAGTTCTGATGAATGTCTGAGGTCATAATTGAGTCAAGAAAGAAAGGATTTTCTATTAAGTAAAATGCTAAAGTTCAGAAGTTTATTTTTGTACACCAAGTGCTTTGACAATCCATGTATTCACCTGTCATTTCTCTCATTTTGCAGTTGAGAGCATTTGAAATGCACATGTATGAAATTCCTTCATTTAAATTTTTTCTTTGGTTGTACTTCGTATCTTACTTCCAAGTGACAATATTCCACAGTATAGTTCCTCGTTTTCTTGGTATCTTTCACTGCTAACACCTAAGGATTTAGAGGAAGAAGGAGGAAGTTAAGGTTCTCTTCTTAGGTCCTGGAGCTTTGGATATATTACTTGATTTCAGTTTTCTCTTTCCTATTTTTACTTTCCTCAGCTATCATGTATGGAAAGCAACACCACTCCAGTCATTCCTCTGAAAATAGTTTCAAGTTCAAATAGTTAATTACAAAGTTCATCTCTGTCCCACTTAGGAGTTATCCTATTTAAAGCTTAGTTTACTTATATTAGCGTTTTAGTTTATTATACCTTTGCAAAACAACTGGAAATGTGATTAGTCATTATTTTGCAGATTTGAGTCAGGGAATTTGCATTTAGGATTTAAGAACTATGATTCTATTGCTATTAATAACAATGATTCCTTTTATCGAGTTTTCACTATGGGTGAATCACCAGGCTTGTTGAATTGTCCTATCTCATCTCTCTAAGAATCTAGGGGGCGTGCTGTACTAAAAGCCACATTTCACAGATAAGAAAAATGAGACATGTCCCAGGTCAACAATGTGAAAGCGGCAGACCTGAGATGGAGTTCGGATTTGTCAGGCTCTAAAACCGGTACCCTTCACCACGATGGCATGTATCTGTGGTTCTCAGCTGGGAGTGATTGTGCCCTCCTTCCCCAGGGAAACCTGGACCACTGAGGGGGTTGCTACTGGCAGCTAGTGACGGCAGATCGGGGAGGCTGAAAACGTCCTACCATGCACGGAACAGCCCCCCACAGCGAAGAATTATCCAGCTCCTCATGTCAGTAGCCCCAAGGTGGGAACACCCTGATACACCCAAACGCTTTTCTGAGCCAACTAATGGATTGTCCCAAAATTTTGCCTTTGTTTACCATATAGCCTTCAAGATAAAGCCTATCCAAATTTGTAGACTGCGTTTGAACTTGAGCTTATTGACTCCAGAAAACAAGAGTATGTTCCATTGTAAAGTAGCCATCTTTATTGTATGGCAACAGAAAACATATTTTTAAAAATTCATAAACATTTATAATTTGCAATTTAATCAAGTATCCAAGTCAAATTTGTATTAAACTTATATTCAAAACCCATAAGCAGCAAAACAGCATATCAGAAAGACAAAAAGTTATGTGAATTTATGTCTTTAAAATGAAGTTAAGAAAGTGTTCATTGCTGTACTTTTTTTTTTCAGCTAGAAAAGTCAATATTTTTTCCATTGATTTATGTATTTTCCAGGATCCTCTATACTTATGTAGGTCACATGATTCATTCTAGAAATTCCAACCAGTGGTCTCAATCAGCACTCTCTGGATTAAAACAACCTTGTTTAGATCAGTTTCTCTCAAGCACTGGCAGCCTAATAATGTAAGTGCAAATGCCTCACTAGATATGCAAGTTGGTGAAGCTGGCATTTTTGTTTTTATTTTTGTTTTAATTTTTATTGTTGACACTGTTATAGATGTTCCCATTCCCCAACTCCTTTTCTACCACTGCCTGCCCTCTCCCCCTTTCCCTCTGGGCGTCCCCACACTGTTGTCTGTGTCTGTGGGTCATGCATGTGTGTTCTTCGGCTGATCCCTTCATCTTCTTTCATCCAGCCCTGCTCCTCCGCTCCCCTCTGGCAGCTGTCAGTCTGTTCCATGTATCCCTGCCTCTGGTTCTGTTTTGCTCGCCAGTTTATTTTGCCCATTAGATTCTATGACTTTATCAACTAAGGAAACAGCACACTGATTTATATTCCGGTTTAGTATTCTGGACCAGAGGTCCAGTCCATTTCTAATCAAAGCCCTTCTCTACCATTTTGTAGAAAGTCTCCATTCTTTAATCCTGTGTACAATTTATCAAAGTCAGAGTTTTCTTTCTTACTTTTCCAGATCATAAAAGAGACCTATTCTTTGGTCTGAATGTATCATTAGGGTTGTAATATTACAAGCAATGACATCACCAGGCTTCAAAAGGAAGAGTAACTAGAGCAACGAGAGATATCTATGGAGCATAGACTGATGAAAAAAGAATCTTCAAGACCCTCCTCTTGTTGAGATAAATCAACGTAAAAAACTCCAATCTTTGTGTCACTCAGTTCCCATTCCATGGAGCATCTGATTTTCCTTGGTTGGGCCAAATCCGCTCTCTTGGCCAGGAGAGGACAGAGCAGTGTGCCTGACTGGGACTCTCACCCATCTCCTAGGGAAGGGGGCGTTTCTCAGACAGAAATCACAATGTTGTTACCAGATGAAGGAAGCTTCTAGTCAAGTGGAAACAGTAGCTGCCCACTACATGGGCACTCCTTTTCTTTGCTCCCAATTATTTTGAAACCCTGAGAAATATGTTTTGCATCTTCTCATGTTCATACTGTACCTCTTGGTGCTTCTATTCTACCAAATCTTTGCTACTACATGCACATAATGGCCCATTCCTGCCCTCCCCTTGTGTTACCCCATAGTCACTCCTTTTCCCCACTACCTCCTCCTCTGTGGAAATCCAAGGATAGGCACTGGGTGGATGTAAAACTAGTATAATGAAGGTAAAGCTGTAGGTGAAATTTAATCATTGCCTTCCTGTGTATTTGAGATGTTTTTCACGCTATGTTTTGTGGCACTTCAGAATGCCATGCTGTATCTTACAGATTATGTTTGCTTTCAGTACAGACCCTCACAATTATATCCATGACTGATTCCAATGTCACTCAGAAATTAGGGAATGAAATCAGAGAAAGAGTACAGCCAGAATAATGTAGAAGGCACGCACCAGGAGAATGCAGACATTCAAATATTCTGATGAGACATAATTCTTAATTTCAAAATCACCACTATAGTGGAAAAAACTGCAGGCAATAATAGTGCATCAGAACCCCTGGCCACAGTACCAGAGCAGAAATGCCAAAAGCTGAGAAAAATCTGACACACTGTACTTTTTCAGTAAACCCTTATGCAGAACCAGAAACTATTATGATATAAAAATAATGTGAGTTCTGCATGTGCATGTTGAGAAGGAAACTGATACATAGTGGTTTGTCCATGTATGATAAAAGCCTCTTTAACACCCCTGTTTAGGATTTGAAATGATGAGAAAACATATCATAAAATACCATTTACAAAGAAAGGAATTTCAAAAAGCAGAGATAATGAAACATTTTCCCTCTATAAACATCTTATTTTTCCCTGAAATCACAAACAGCTGTAGTATATTCTAATTACAACTGAATCATAAGAAACTCAGCATGATAAGAACCCTACGTGGTATCAGTACGGTGCAAGTTGATTTTAAATGCTCAAGTTGTATGTAATTCGGGTGTTATTCACACTCAGGTCATCAATTTTAGAGAAATAATACTAGTGTTAATTTGGGTCATGTGTTAATGTAGCTAAATATCTTTAGCATTGTGAAATATTTTCATAAATGCCAAAGCGTTATTAGTTCAGATGCTGCTTGTTAAGAGTTTCTGATGATCATATTCTGGTGGAATTTACCTTTGCATTATCAGTGCAAATGGAAAGTACTTTCCAGAGAAATGTTTCTTTAATAATAAGGGCCATCTATTTTCAGACACCAATCTAGCAGCACACATCTGTTCTTTACATATGAGATGATAAAAATGAAGAATTGGGAAGGTCCTTACAGATGGAGAAGTATATCAAGAGGGTAAATTTACTTCTCTGATAAATAGGCTAGCAACTAACTCATCTGATCTTGTCCTTGTCTTTGTTAACATACTTCTTCTCATGAATCTTATCTCTGACATTGTGAATTTACAGGCTCAGGGACTAGGCAACATTTAGTTGTACTCTCCCTTGTTCATCAATCTGTCACCAAGGGTCCAGGACGCCCCGTGAGCCCAATCTTGTGATAAGCAGGTAGAGAGAACACACAGTACTGTACGTTACCCTCAGCGCCTGTGCTGCTTAGATAAGGACAACTGGAGTTGAACCTGGAGAACAGTACAAAGCCCTATGTAGGTAGGAGGTAGATTAGGACAGACAGTCTCTAAATGCCACCTAAAGTGAGCTAACTCTGAAAAGGCACCAGGGTCATTTCACAGAGAGCCACTTCAGCTACCTTCAGATTTTTCCTGGGACCCACAGCCAGACACTGGATTGCGAAACGTGAGAACAACAGGGAACTCTTAAGCCCCGTTTATCCTTGTCACTTAGATGAATCTTCCTTTCCACTTAAACTTCAAAATGCCTAAGTATTTTTGTCTCTTCTTCAACCTTAGAATTAGTTATATCCCAGTACTTATGTTATTTCAATACACAGTCCCCACCCCACAAGATTCTGATAAATTATGGTCATTGTAAAAGGCACTAAAATGTTATGAGACTGTGATAATTACATTTCAGACCTGTGAAATTTTCAGCTAGTCCATTAAAGTAATATTTCTTTTTTACCCTGAAACTAGTGTGTGGTGAGGTCAGGTCTTATTAACGGACCATTCCCTTTTACCCAGAGGGCAAAGGCTGTCTGGGACTGGGAAAGTGAACTGTGACTATATAATTTTAAATAAATTTGCTGACTATCTGTTGCCTGTCTTTTAAAGAGATTCTTAGAACTCAGCTGGATTTATTGGCTTTCCTAGGTTTCTGTCTGGTTCTTTTATGCCCTTTTGCTTGGAATCTCAGCCTGAATCCTTCCCAGGGATGCATCTCCTCAGTGGCATTTGCTTCTCCTCTGGACTGCTCTGTGTTGTCCCTTTCACCATGTTCCATAAGCCATAATATTAATAGCTGAGGTAGACTCTCCATGGCCAACATCACTGCTCACTGCTACCTGGTTTTTGAAGTCATGACCAAATGCCCTAGATCCATAGATCTTAGTCTAGCTGGCTTCATTGTCAGCAGTGACATCCAAGACAGCTCCCAGTGCCTTTTGGCTCTAGAAGGTGAATCTAGAACCACCCTCATCTCCATACCATCAGCTGACGCAGACCAAGCACTTGTGTGACTCTTTAAATAGTCTTAGGACAGGATAATTGTGTCCCACTAACTCCCTGCATGCTCAAGTCTTCTTTAGGCTCAGTCATATCTCATCTTCCATTTGTACAATGCTTTTAACCACATTTTTATTACAAAAAAAATTTAAACAGAAAAGTTAAAAAATAGTGTAATGGATGTGTGCCCACCATCCAACAGCCTATAGTCAACAGCTAACATTTGTCATATTTGGTCTATCATCTATTTGTCTGTCTATCTATTATCTATCTATCATCTATCTTGTTGAATCATTTAAAAATAAATTTCAGAGATAATGCTATTCCTAAATATTTCAGCATGCATACAGAAAAAGGTCATTCTCCTACATAACTGTAATACTCTTTAACACGTAAGGTAATTAGTAATAATTTTTAAATCAACTAGTATCTGTCAATTTATCTAATCGACCAATCTACCCAATTTACCCAATTTTCCCTAAAATACTCTTACAACTGTTTTTTTCAAACCAGGTTTCAATCAAAATTCACATATTTGGGGGGGGGGTTGCTACATCACTTTTACTTTCTACTAATGTAGAACAATCCCCCAGCATTATTTTTCATCATACTGACTTTTTTATGAGATTTAGCTGACTGCCTTATAAAATATCTGACATTATTTTTGTCCGATTGTTTTCTTGTTGGGTTTTCATAACACGGTCATTTATACCCTGTATTTCCTATAACCTGGAAGTTAGATCGAAGGTCTTATTCGGGTTAAAATGTTTGCAAGAATATTTCTTAGGTGAGTCTGAGCATCTCACATTGCATCACGTCAGGAGGCACAGAAATGTCAGGTTTCCCCTCTACTGGTCATGCAGAATTGATCGTTTTGGCAGTTACTACCAGATCTCTTCATTGTCAAGGTCTGCTTTTCCCTTTGCAATTAGCAAGTAAACTGTGAGATGAATGAACTTTTGGGAGTGGCACCATGCATTTTCAAATGACATTTCACATAAGAGTTTGTTGTGCTTTGATGATCCTTTATGGGTCCTATTGTTTCAGTGGAATTGCAAAATTGTGATTCTTTTATAATATCATTTCTTCTGCATTTATGCAGCGGTCCGCAATCTTTTTGACAGTAGGGACCAGTTTCATGGAAGACAGTTTTCCCATGGATGTGGGGAGACAAGCAGGGATGGTTTCAGGATGATTCAAGCTCATTACATTCAAGCTTACCTCCTCCTGTTCAGCTCAGACTGGTCCATGGCCTGGGGGTTAGGGACCCCTGATTTATGGGCTGTTAATTTTTTATAGAGAGCTTTCCACAGTAAAGTGCACATGAACAACAGCTTCTCCCCAAAACGCAGAGGAATTCTGAATTATTTTTCTTTAGTTATTATAAACTTTTAAGGTAAATAGTTGGTATGTTAGTTACCACCAGTAGTGATAAACCTATTCGTCCTCTACCTTCCCCCAACTGACAGTGTTCTCTCTCCCTTTCTCTCATTTTCTTTCTCTTTCTCTCTCTGAGAACCACTGTGGACTTGCGAAGTTTTAGATATTTAGTGTTTTACAACAATAGTTGGTAATGCCAGTAAATTTTTAAAATTATATACGTACATACATACATATATACATATGAAATATATAATATTTCATATGATGTTTCTAATGAAAATTAATGCTGTAGGATTTTAATTTTTATTTTATAATGAGAATTTTGGTTCCTAAGATATTTACTTATTTGTTTCACCCTATTATATAAAATAGGTTCTAAGTTACAATACTAATGACTACTACTAGTAATAAAACTAATGAGTGAAATTTAACATTTAGTTGAAGTGCTTTTTGAGCTTAGGATATATTTTAAGATGAAAGTCTTAAAAATATAATCAGAATACTATGTCAAAAGTCACTTGCAATTATTTTCTTTCTGAGTTGTATTATTAATTTAAAATAGAATTAGGTTTATTTATTTTTGTTTCTTTTCAATTTCAGGGTTTAACTTTTTCTATTTTTAAAAACTTTTAATAGATAAGATATTTACATAGTTCAAAAGTCAAAATCATCTAAAAAGAAAGATGCACTCAGGAAATTCTTACTTCCTGCCAGCTACTCACTACTTCATTCTTCCTCTTCATTTGCTATAGGTCACCATTTTTTAAAGTTGGATCTTTGCCACACGTATGTACACACACACACACGCACACACGTTGACCTGCACACATACACGTATATCTACACACGGTGTTCTGCACCTTGCTTTTTTTAACCTAACAATACATCCTGAATGTGATGCCATATCAAAGCATAGCGACAGTCTTCATTTCCTTGAAGGTCCGCAGAGTACTTCAATGGGTGTGTGTGTGTCACAGTTTATTCCGCCATCCCCACTGATGGACGCCTGAATTCCTTCAGCCTTCTGCTGTTACGAAAAAAACAATCAGTAGATAATCTCACGCATATGTTGTTTTATATGTGTGGAACTATGTCTCTTTGGAAAGATTCCTAGAAATGAGATTCTGAGGTCAAAGGAAAACATGAAGACAGCTGTGTTAGATGTTGTTAAATCCCCCTTCGCAGGGGTTGTGCCGGTCAGGAATGCATGCCTGACCGAGTTGTTCTAAATGTCTGCATACGTGCCAGTCTGGACAGGTGAGAACTTTCTCAGTGTAGCAAGAGCCATTTGTCTCTCCTCTTATCAACTGTCCATGTATTTTGCCCAATTTTCTATTTAGGTCTTGAACTTTTCCTTCAGTATTTTCAGGTCCTCTTCTGTATCAGATCAGGGTAGTGGTTCTCAGCTGGAGGATTTTGCCACCCTCACTGCTCCCCTGCCTGCACCATTTGGCAATGTCTGGAAGCACTTTTGGTTGTCACACCTGGAGAGGAGGTGCTGCTGCTGGGTGCATGGAGGCCAAAGATGCTGCTAAGCATTCTGCAATGCACGGGACAGCCCCGCAACAAAGAATTATCTAGCCCCAGATGTTACTAGTGCTGAGATGGAGAAACACTGGATTAGGCCTGTGTCTGTGATACAAATTGCAAATATTTGTCCTCTGGTTTTGCTTATAATAGAATGCTTTTTCTTTTCGAGGTAGTGCAATTTCTCACTCTTTCCTGTCATTGCTTCTGTATTTTAAGTCATAGTTAGAAAGGCCCTGCCAACTCTCAGGTTATAATAGAATTCACTGTTTTCTTTTTAGAACTTGGGTGCTTTTATATTTCATGTTTATGCAAAATTAATCTGAGAATTAATCTTGATATAATAATGAGTCAGGTAGGATTCAATTTTTTGTTTTTTCTAAATGACTATCAAGCCGCACCAATACCACTTATTCTAAAGGTCATCTCTCACCTCAGTGATTTGAGCTGCCAACTTTATCATGTAACCAATTTCCATATATACCTGACTCTATTCCTGGGCTTTCTATTTTTCATTGTCCTTCTGTCTATTCATGTGCCAATACCACACTGTTTTAATTATAGAAGCTTTACAACAGGGGGAACATGAAGCGGGCGGTTGGTTGGTTATGTAGATGATGGAAGAGTAGAAAAGCCAGATGGGGTGGGGGGGTGCAGTGAGGTGACCTAGAGACTAGCAAAGGCAGGAAGCCATCAGCTTTGCTAAGCTGAGAGACAAAAGGAGATGGTGGCGTTATTCAAGTCCAGGGACCAACAGAACCAAATACATAATAATGGAACCATGGAAAAGAAATAGTTACTAATGTGGATACTTCCCAGGGCAGAAAGAGAGGGGTAGAAATACCCCTGGCTTCTCCCTACCTTACATTTTCCAGTCTCATAAGAGCTTCTCATTAGCTAATCAAGTCTACCTGGAAACCAGCTGACCTGGAATTTTGGAGAAACAGCCCATGTATTCTCACTCATGTCAAACACAAGACAAGTGTCAGAGCTCTGGGCTACCAACCATCTGTCACTCACCCTTAGGCATGAGCTGTGGGCCTGTGCATTAGCTCTCACCGGTATGGGTTTGATCACTGTGCCACCTCCAGTCTGCAGCACTTGGGAACGGCAGAGACTGCAGGAAGCTTCCTTGGCCCTGTGCACTCCCAACCAGTGGCACCCAGGACGCTCACCTCAGTCCCTCTGCAGGCTCCATGTCACGTGTCAGGCGGTCTTCTGGGGATAGCCATGCTGCCAGCCTCCAAGACCTTTGAAGACTCTTGCTCAGCGTTGCCAGTGGGCCCTTCTGACCAGTGGTCGCCAACTGATGCAGTGATATTGGGCTCCCAAGGGGCAGGTTTGAGCCACGATGAAGGAGGAATGACATTTCTTTTGTGCCAACAGAACATCCCTTCTTACATCGCCCCCAGGCCCCTTGCCCTCCTTCCCTCTGGGCAGCAGTTTGCAGGAGGTGAGGGTAGAGACAACATCAAAAGTAATCGCACGTTTAAGAGTGCAGGATTTTGGCCTAAATAGTTCAAGAGAAATATGGTTGGAAGCTATGTGGGGTTTGTGCTATAAAATTGAAATCAGTAAATTTAATATGACCAGAAAATAATCATTCTCGTTTCGTGGAACAATCTGTGAATGACTTGCATTGTGGTCATCATTAACAGAGCGTGGTGACAATATTGAGAGGGTCACTGGAGTCAGAATCCACAGGTGGCCTGAGAAGTGTTGCAGTGTCAGGAGCAATGATGTAGCCAGCATTAATACATGGGATTAGGACTGCAGGTACAAGGGGCATGTGTTGTTGAAATATGTACATGATCAAAAGGGCTGTGACAATAGCAATAACCATATTGGCACCTTTTCCTCATGCTGGGAGACATGAAATTGGCTAGTAATGGCACATATGATAATAAAGAACATGAAAATATGAATCTGAACAGGTTGAGGTAGCGCCCAGACACCATAATGAATTTTTATGTGCACGGATTGTACAATAAACAATGTAATTAATTACCTTTCCTCCACCCATTGTTTCTTTGTTAAATCACTATCCTTCACACAGGTCCATGCTGTCTGAAATACATTTAAATCAAACTCTTTACATAGACAGGAGTCCCATAGAAACAACATATTTTCCTGGGGCCTTGAATACCTTATGGGTAGTCCTGGCAGAACCTTCTTTTGGGGCAAAATGCTTGTTGATTCCTTGTGTTTTACTGTTATGGGAAACTTGCCTCACTCCCTCTTATACATGTACTTTTCCTTCTCCCCACCTTGTTGGTTTTAGATGATTATTTTTCCCACTTAGATGTGAGTCGACTCAGTCCAAATTATACTCTGACATGAATTATGAGAATTTTATTTGCACTACTTGAATTGATCTAAAATATCTGTTGAATGATGACAGAGGGGTTCAGTTAGGATGCTCAGGTTATCCTATGAGAATTGAAACTCAAGGGTAAATTCAGACTTTTGTGGGGCTTGGAGCTTATATAACTTTGGAGGCCCTGTTTAAGAAGAATAGTAGGTACGGGACTCTGGAAGGTTCTGGTAAATCAGAGGTCCTGAAGCTTAAGTAACGTGAGCTTCATGGTAAATCTGTCGTTGCAGGAATGATGATTTAAAAAAAAATTCAATGCAAAATATTACCTATCTCTTATAAATTTTACCTTATTAAATGTCAACCTCTAAGATCCTATATTTGTTACACTAACTCTGTTATTCATTCCTCTTTGGTTCATGCCCCTTGTAAATTAGGATTATAATCTATATTATGTTTAAATCACTATAAACAATAATGAGTAAGTCAATAGAAGATGTTACTAAATAGGTTTTATTGAAGTATTTGTTACTAAGGGAAATAATCTCTTCCCTCCTTCCCTACCCAGTTTCTAGTTTGTCTTTTAAAGTTGAACTTCCTGCCATACTACACTCATCTTTTTTACTAAAAGTGGAAATTGGGAAGTCTGCTAAAGATTTATTATTAGCTAGGTAACTGAACATATGTCTTTATCTGCATTGGCCATAGAGAGGTGAGAGGAAAATTCCCTGAATCTTTGTAAAATCTTTAATGATTTAAGAGAAGATTTGACAGTTTCCAATAATTCTTCCACTTTCTAATAACTCTCAGACATCTTTGAGATGTACATTTTGGCTCTAGTAGAATATATAATTATTTAATCTAAGATCAACTTACTTTGGTTATGTATCTCAAAATTCCCTTCATTTAATAATGAAATATGAATAAGATAAGAAAGACATCTTAGGAGTTCATTATTTTCATCCTCCTGGACCCTTACTGTGATAAAATATATCTTTTAGAGGTTATTGAACTCTTCAGAGGAGAAAATGTAGAAATAAGCAGATAAATTAATTCTATTAAGGTGTGTGACTATAAAAATTATACTGAGGCTCAGTAGAAGAAAAACCTACTTAGAAATAAACTTTCAAGGACTTAATAGAAATTGCATTTTAAAATATGTGATATAATGTGTTAGAAGACCATGCTAATAAGAAAAATTCATGTTCTTGTTTAATTTCTGTTTCTAACTAGCTGTGTAACTTTGGATGTGATATTTAGTATTTTTCAATCTTTGGCTATGACCTGAAAAGATGTTTTCCTTCCTTCCATTCATTAGAATGTGCTTTAACATGAAAAGTTGGAATTACGAAATCATATTTCCTGACCTTCACTCACTTACTTTGGGCAAAGAATTTTATGTCTCTAGGCCTCAGTTGTCTTCTCTGTAAGGACTGGCAGGTAACTGAAGCTCATCCACTGTGGGCAGTTATAAGGTGTTATGGTGTCAAGTCGCTTTCCAGGCACAGATAAGATTGCTAAGCACGCAGCTACCATAATGCCCTCCACTTTCGAACAAGCTGATAGATTCCAGCAATACGCCCTTCCATTTCTCTGAGTTGTACAGTCAGGATCCTGGTGGTGCTTTAGGATATTGTCTACAGTGATGGTGGTTATTAGGATTTTCTTTATAAGTATTCCAGATTTATAATATTCTTAGAAAATATCTAACTATTATATTCCCTACATAATGTACATTTTTAAATTTTATTGTTGTTCAATTATAGTTGTGCCACCTTTTTCCCCACTGCTAACCCCTACCCTGTCCCCCCCACTTCCACAGTCAATCCTCCTGCCCCCACTGTCTGTGCCCATGAGCCCTCTATTCTGTTCCTTTGCTTGCTTTGCCTTTTTTCCTGCCACTTGGAATTAGCGAGGAAGCTTGTATGTATTGACATAGGTACTTAGATAATCATCTTCTTGATTCCATATGCTAATATAAAAGAAATGTGAAGATAAAATTTAAAAGAAGAATTTACTGTTAAATTGTTTTTTGAAATTAAATGTAGTCAAATGGGTAGCATTTCTCCCACTCCCAGTGTTGTTATAAAGCATAAATAATTCACCAGTTATCCCAAAGATTATGTAATTTTACAGATTTTTAATAATGAATTTTATCCAATTAATTGGAAGACACCACACAGATATTTAAATTTGACCATTCAGACAGACAGAATTCACTGTATCATATTACAGCTAATTTATCAACCAAAACGTATTGGCCATATATTGACAGGTGCGAGATGAATGACTCCAAACTTGCCCTCTGTTCGTACCATTAATGCTTACATTCTTTATCACTTAGTTCTTAGAAATAGCTTCAGATGCATCTGTTAACTTCCCTACAAACATACCTTTCCCTCCCTTTTGTCCTATGTCCTATTTTAGCTGATCCAGTACAATGACAGGCCTCCAGGAAGGAGCAAAGGCCCTGACAATAAGGAGTTGGTTGCTTAATAAAAAGTACAACTAGTACGTGATTAGCCACGTATTGCTGTGACAACAAACCAAAAATCTTAATAACTTACAGCAATGCAGATTTATTTCTTGATCACAGGTTTGCAGGTTGGCTGGACTCTGCTGGGCAAGAATGGGCTCAGCTGGGCTTGGGGCAGTTGTTCTGTTCCATGGTCTGTTTACTCAGGGACGAGGTTCAAGAAGCAACCCCTGTTTGGGGCAGGCTGTGTATGGCTGAGAGATAATGTTAGGAGAGTGAGAAGAGGCATACAGTACTTCTTGAAGCCTCCCCTTGAATCACCACAGTGGCCCTTCCACCACATTCTGTCGGTCAAAGCATGTCACATGGCCAAGCCCTACGTCACTGGGGCAGAGATTGTACTTCATCCACAGGGAAGCGATCCTGAAGAAGGAGGTGAACAACGGTGAAGAAGTAATGCCACCTTTTATAGTGCTCACGTTATTTAGTACGAGATGTGTGGCTTTCAGAAGCCCCTACATTCACACCCATATCATTGTCTTTTCATGCACAAGGTAGACCCAGAGAATTTTAGCATTTTAGAGGTGAAGGGACTTGGAAGAGTTGGTAATCTTGTTGCTTCATTATACAGATAAAATAGTGTGACATTCAGTGACTCTTGCCCGTAATTAGACTGTCTTAGTGGTAAAGATAGATGTGAAACTTAGCCTACCATTCCTCACAATCCATGCATTATGCTGCCAGTTGGTTAATTATTTCATCCAGACTAGGTACTCTCTGAGAAGTGGGAAAGAAAGAAAACTCCAATTCAGAGTAGACAAGCTGAGAGTTCATCATAGCTCTCCCTCAGCTTGGAGAAATTTAATAATTCAATTGCATTTCTACTAAAATTAATTGACCACTTACAGTGAGGAGTTCTTTAAAAATCAATAGGAAAAGCACCTATATGTCAATAGAAAATTGGGTAAATAAAATAGACTATTTGAAGAACATACTTAATTGGACAAACATGTTCTATCTCACTAATAATTAAACACAAATTAAAGCCATAATAGAGTATCATATATTAAAATTAGAAAATTTAAAAATTATAGTACTTGGTGATAAGAGTTGGCAAATGCATTCTTACCATGTGCTGTGCTTGAAACGTGAACTTATACTTTTCTGTAATAATGTGATTTAGCAAGTATCAAGATCCTTAAAAAATGTTTATACTCTAAACTAGCAGATCCACTTATAGGAATTCATTCTATAACCAAAGTTCTGGTTTATAGATGAGGGTTTTTTAATGTAATTTATTAAAGTAATATTTATTAAAATCCAACTCTGAATGAGACGCTGTGCTAGGTATTAGGAGCAAACCAATGGTAAACCAAACAAGGCACTTGTATTGCTGGGACCACAAGACACATAAATAGTTGGCAAGTAGAACAGCCAATATTTAAATAAGTTACACTTTCAGTCACTGTTCTAGGTGCTTTCCATACATTAACTATTTTATTCTCCCAATGACCTAAGAAAGTACTATTGCAATCTTAGCAAAGACAGATTGTGATTTTTCTCAAGGTCACTCAGCCCACGTTGGAGATGGGATTTAAACTCAGGAGTTTAGTTAGATCCACACTGTTAACCACTGTGTAGGGATGGGTATAATGCTGGGTGCATTATTTATAGTGTTGAGAAGTTGTTCACAGTTAGAAAAAAAGTTAAAGAAATTAAGCTGCATTTAAATGATAGAATGTTATTCAGCCATGAAAAAAAAAGAGATACTTTTCAAAAAGTTTTAGGGTTATGGGAAATATTTATAACATAATATTAAATAAAGATGAATACAAATCAGCATACATAAAATACATCCAATTTTATTATTAAAAAGTGTTATACATGTGTACTATATATTTATGTATATAGAAACACATTTCCATATACATATTCATTTAACGCTTGTTTCACTCACAAGATTCTGAGTTGATGAGATGGTGCATGGTTGGTTTACACCTGTATACCTAACATTACCACTGTGCCTAGACCTAATGAATACTAAATAAGTTTAATTAAATGAATGGCAAAAAACCTCTAGAAGAATATGCACCAAAATGCTAGCAGTAATTTTCTCTCTTAATTCTGGAATTGTGGGTTATTTTAATTTTATTTGTTATACTTTGAGGTTTCCAAAATTCCCTCTAGTTAACATGTATAGAATTAACTGACTTCAGTTTTTATAGTGAAGCAGGTTGTAAAAGGAACCTGTGTTTAACAGAACTAACACCTACCTGCCTTAGATGCTTAGACATCCATGGCTGGAAGATAGAAAATTAAACCAAGTGGTCTCCAGGGCTTCCTGTGAGATACAGGTTACCTGATATATCACGTACTTACTGTTTCTCAGCTGCAAATTTCTACTCCATTGCCTGTTCCCCCAAAGTGGAGGTGAGCCCTTTAAATATTTTCTCTCGCTAGCCTAAACCATGTTAAGCTTTGTCAGTTGAGGGCACTGGAGACACGTAATAGGGAAACAGGGGATTCTCCTTCCTGGTCCAGGTGTGCTCACTAGCAGGCTCCGAAGTGCATGGTGGTCAGCAGCACCAGCAGCCTGAGTTTACCCCAGCGCCCACCTTGGGCAGTTGCATAGTGGAGTGACTCCAGTGAGACACGTCCCCATGAACAGTTTGCCCTCGCATCCTAGACAGCAGATTTCCGCCACGTTCTGGAGGGCAGATCTTCATCAACTTACTCTGGCATGGCACTTACCCAGTGTCTGCCATGCAGTGAGCCATGGCTGTGCCCTCCCTGACTTATCTGGATTGGGCTTGGGGGTAGGGGACATCATCTACCTCAGCCATAGAGTAGTAGCTGCTCCTTATATCTGCAATTCCTATACTCTGTCAATTCCCTTCTACTCCTTACTAGCCATCCCTCCATATGCCAGTCCCCTGAAAATAGTTCTTTACATATTAAACTATTCCTGTTAGCATTACTATGTGGTTTCTGTCTCCCAGGTGGACCCTGGTTGATACACCTGCATTTTGTGAATTTCGATAATTTTATCATACTTCTATCCTCCTTTCTTCACTAAAAAAAGGAAAAGGATATAACTCAAATATTGCAAGGGGTATCTTTCAAATACAGAAAAGGAGATATAAGGAAAGTCTCCTCAAAGCACATAAAATTCCAAAGGAGCAGGTCCATAGTGTAAGCTGGGTAAATATCTCTTAAGCAGTAAAGGAGGAAGTGTAAGGTATGAAAGAAAAATAGCCCCTTCTGCAATGGTAAACAGCATGAAAGCAGAGCTATTAGCAAACAAGGAATTATAGGAGGAAAACTATCAGAAGACTAAATGATATATGCAAATAAGGAATAAAATTTGAATCTCCATATAGAGACTACCAAATCAGAAAGCCAAGCAAACAGAAGTAAGCTCGCTTTTTTTCAGGGCAGTGGTGCTTATCTAATTCTGAATAATATGATTCTTTCAAATTAGTATTACCTTTTATTCAAAAAGTTATAAAAAATAGAATGAACCCAAACTTTTGTTCAGGAATAAATTTGCTACCAAAAAAATAAATAAGATTTTGCAAATGCAGATCTGCAATAATTTTTAGATGAATTACACAGAGAAATTTACACTGAAGCTAAGGAAATAATTCTAGCACATTTTAATCTGTTTCTACCAACTCTGAAAGCTGAAGCACATTTACCTTATTTTATGGGAATTATTGAGAGGATGTAGACATTCCAGTGACTTAGGTCGTAAATGGCCTGGGTTTAAAATTGGGGATGCTTGCAGTGGGGGGGTGGGTAGTAGAGGGGAGAAAATGGAGACAACTGTACTTGAACAACAATAAAAAAAAGTTTAAAAAATTGGGGATGCAAAGAAATGGTTATTTGCAAAGGTTCTGAGATAAAATTTTATCAGTTAAAGGAAATATTACATGTAAAACATTTACAATAATATACTGCATGTAATAAGCACACAATAATATTAGATATCATACTATTATTGATATTACTACAGCCAAAGTTTATATTGACCTTTTATTGGCATCACATGTTATTTATTTGTTCAAAATGCCTTTGAGTTTTTTTCCAATGAAGAAACTACTCTACAAAGAATGGTGGAAGATATAAAGATTGTGGGATATGCTTGTACCTTTCCAACTTTCTAATTCCCTGTTCCAAAGACTGTTTAAATCATGCACTTGCCTTTTACTCAACTTGAAGTCAACAAAATCTTGAGGTGTTTTTTTTTGTGCCAACTACTGTTATCTCACAGGACCCCTATAGTCTGCTTATGCCATTGATTTTGCAACCTAAATCCACTGGATAATCCGTGTTAATATTGTGGGTGTTTGGCCCAGTGGCCAGGACTCAAGGCCATTCTGGCATTTGTTGTGTTCTCTTTCCCAGTGTTGTGGCAGCCATGGATCTGACAGGCATTTATCTGGGGCACTCATTCAAAGTAAAGAGAAGTGGCTCCTATTTAATGAGTGCCGATTACATGCCAGACACTATACATAGATCACCTTCCTTAATGCTCACCATGAAGAAACACTGAGGCCCAGAGAGGTTCAACATCACACACAAAGAAAGAAAGAGAGACAAACTTTGAATCTAGATCTTTGATTTTGAAGCACATGCTATCGCCATTATTCTTATGGTTCCTAGAGTATCAGAAATCACATGAGAAACGATTGTGTATTTCCTAGACTTTACCCAAGAGTATCTGGTTCATTAGGTCTGGAGAAGAACCCAGGAATCTGTGTTTGAGAATTGCTATACTACTCCACGATGCCCCTAATGATCAGGAAAGGGTCAATGGCTCATATCAGACCCCTGTGGCATATTGCTAAAGATCTTCTTGGCTATGTAAATCCATTTATTAACATTCTCTGGATACAGTGCATCACACTGTGCTATTATTGAATTTGTATGTACCATTTAGTTCATAAGATGTTTGAGACACTTCTTTTATCTTACATGAAGCAGAAGAGAACCCAGTGCACCAGTAAGGAACTTAGCTGAAATCAAGATAATCTGCACAAACATAAATTCATCCTTTCTTTGGACTAAAATTCTAGTAACTTCAGTGGAAAAACAAATTACTTTAGTATTTAACTGGTGGTCTTCAGTACAGTAGAAAGTGGATGCCTGAAGTGGTAGAATTATAGAGAAAGAAGAGCAGGCTCTGATAAGGAAAATGGGAGTACACTGCAGGCTAAGTCCATCCTTTTCCCAGTTTCTCCGAGAGCTGGCTTTAGGGACAAGTGACGAAAGCAATAGGTTCCATCCATCAAGGATTTATGTTCTGCAGAGAAAGTGGATGGCACAGGCGCTGAAACCGTAAGGAATGGGCAGGCCCTGGCATAAGGATGGAGGATAAAGCAAGCAAAAGGAAAGAACAATGACAACATCCAGGAATTGACATGCTGCCTAAAAGAGGACAAAAGGAACTGAGACTGACCCCAGTTGTGGTGTATGACCTGGGGTCCTGGGAGAGGACATGACATTGGACCAGAATAGAGAAAGCATTAGAAGCACAATTGAAGAGATTAAATTTAATTTAATATGGCCAGAGGGACTCATTATATGATTTTGAGTAGGAAGTAACATGAGAATGTAGTATGTTAAAGGTGATTATAATTAATAGTCACTGGTATTTATTATGTTCCTACTGTATACCAGGATTATTATAGACAATACGTGCATTTACTCTCCTACATAATTTACAAGATCGATATTAGCTCAGTTTTGCCAATAAGGAAACTAAGACTTAAGAGAGACAGGAGATTCGCCAAAGGGTTCACAGTAGAATGGAGTGAACCCCCCACTTTACCCATATGTGTCTGAATCTGAAGACGCTGTTGTCCTATGCTGCCTCACATCAAATTGCTCTGGTGTGCTTGTATGATTTCTACTGGCAAGAAGCAAAACTCCACTTAGGAGAAAGGTCACCTGGGCTTGAGAACTGTGGCTCAGGGTTACATGAAATCCCTCTTTGGGAGTGGATGTTGATTTACAATTTGAATTATAATATGAAGAAATTACAACGTCAAATCCATCCCTTCATATGAATGTATTATGAAGTAAGTTTTTAAGAATTACTGAGAATCTATAGCTATAGCTATAATAGACTCTATAACTAGGATGTTTCTGGGAAAAAGTCTAGATTCTCAAGAAAAATAGCTTTCATTTCCCTCAGGAAACATTTTAGGGGACCAAAAAATAAAATTGGCCGCGAAGGTTGAGAAACTCAGTCTCCGGATGCTTATTCTTTTAAGTCGACAGTTAATAGATTTGTGAGATCTCTCTAAGTGTTTTATAAATGGTGTGATTTTTAAGTTCTGATGAGTCTTTTGCCTAATGGGAGTGGCCTCTCCAGATACCTTGATTCCTTGATAATCTATCCTTTTAGATTTCATGTAACACAAATGACAAGAGAAAATGGAAATAAGAAAGCAGGTTACGGTATGATTTCATCATAGCCATTAAAGACAAAGCAGAAAAAGCCACCATTTTTGGTGGCTGCAAGAAGGTATGGCAGGACTCAAGCTTGTGCTTTTTTCTTTTCTTTTTTTTTAAATTTTTTTATTTTAGATTATTCAGTACAGTTTCTATCTTTTATTCCCATTCCAGCCCACCCACCCATCCCTCCCCACCTCCCTTCCATTTCCAAGCCCCGTAGTTTTGT
>CM052539.1:14917302-14938037 GCA_028533065.1 Trachops cirrhosus
TACTGACACGTCCCCTAGAGCAAGGGACATAAAGGAAAGAATAAACAAATGGGATCTCATCAAAATAAAAAGCTTCTGCATGGCTAAAGAAAACAGTATTAAAATAAAAAGAGAACCAACTGTATGGGAAAACATATTCGCCAATGTGCTTTTTTCTCAAAGCCTTTCAGTACTTCTCCACCTGAGTGAGCTGTTCTCGAGCACAGATTCTCCCCTTCCAGACAGCCACCACAGAGTTTGATGTTTACGCCATTCTTATTTCTGCTTTTGTTTTAAGCACCACTGCTCCATAACATTATGGCAACATGCACATTCGTTAAAACTGAATTACATACCATGGGGCATCCAAACCAGTAGCAGAAAAATGTTTTCCACGCCAAGTGTGGCAGAATGATCCAAAAAATAATGCCCATAGCCGCATTTTATAAGCCCTGTGTAGCTCTTAGGCCATTTCCACCCAGGCACAAAGAGGACAGGTGTGAAGTAATTTAAAAGCAAACACAAACTAATTTTCTGAAGGTTATTCATGCACAAAAAGAAAATTTACAAAGCACAGTTTGCTGGCCTAGCCCAGGTACGAGAACCACAGCATTTGGTTCAGCTCTGCAGGTAATGCCAGGTGTTTTTTTAAAGGTCTGCGCACCCTTTTGAAGGATTTGCATTTCTGGATCAGAATGAAAAGAGACCCACTTCCTTTCTTTCCCTTATATGTCTGTCCCCATCCACCATAGGAACACAGAGACACTATTTTCACCGACTCTCTCTGCTGCCTGGGTCAAGTGATTTAACCTGGTTGAAGGTCAGGTTCCTCTCCTTTAAAATGAAAGGGTTGAGTTAAAAATGATGGCTCTCTAAAGTCCTTTATACTCTTCAAGTCCCATGATTCTTTCTGACACAGTTTAGAACCTTTGTATTCTTCTGTTCTCTTTATAATATATTTCACAACTCAAACCTTTACCTCATAAACTAAACTAAACTAACATCACTTTCCATTGTTCCTCTACACTATCTCTTGAATTACAGCCCACTCTCTAAACTGTCCTATCTCTCTTCTAATGAACATGACCTTGCCTAAAGGAAGTGTCCTGCATTTCCTCCTGTCATCAAGTGCCCAGGTTAGACAGGACTGGAGAGAAAGGAGCGAATCCTCAGGCCCCTGGATCTTGCGCATCTGATGCTTCATATTCCTCTATGGAGCCTTCGGCACGGTGACAATTTGACTCTACCCCAACCAATGCCACTGGCAGATACCTTGGAGAGGAGATGAATTAGGATCATCTTATCTGACACCTGAAAGTGGTTCTATTTTTAAATCACCCCTAAAGTTATTAAAATTATTTGTTCTAAACACAGACATTTCCAGGTTGTCTTTTCTGGAACTGAAAGGACATGGTCCACAGCCCACAAATGTCAAAATAAACAATTTCATCTGTTCTAAGAATTAGCTTAAATGCCTTGCTCCTTTTTAATCCATTTGAAAACAGTAGTGATTACCATGAGAAAAGTGCTGCCTATTTAAGAGGTAATTATAAGGATATGAAATTGACAACAAAATTAGTGCCCTTAGTTTTTTAAAATCATATTAGCACTTGCACAGTAGACTGGATAAATCTCTTTCCTATTGCTTATAGCTAATTAAAATATACATTTGGAATACAAAAAAGTGACTGATCATATGCAAATATTATTTGCAGGAGATAAAATTATTGTGCATAGAAAATCACCTCTAAGAAAATTAGATACAGGGGTTTATTTAGTTTATGGAGTTGCCCAAAGTAATGGTTTCTCAAGCAGACTAGAGAAAATGGTTAAAACCAGTGGTAGGTAAGAGTTTATTTTTTAGGAAGTTATAAATTTTTAATAGCTAGGGCTTAACTAAAGGAAAACAAAATATAAAACCATGAATGTGTTTGTCTTTGCCAGAATTGAATGTTCTTATAAAATTTTATTTTTAAGGAACCAGTGTTTATCATTTCAACCTGCTCTCACACAGCATGCCTGCAATTCTTCAAATTCGTATATTCCATAAACCTGAGATCCTCTTAGCATGCAGCAGACGTAACGCTAGGCAGTGGCAATACTATTGCAAATACATGGTGTTTGCCTGAAAACATTCAATTGAGGACAGAAAACAACTGATACATTGTTATGAGTACCACAGCAGAGGGGCGTCTTAGTCAGCTCAGGCTCAGGCTGCTATGAATAACACTGTAAACTGGATGACTTATGAACAAATTTATCTCACATTTCTGGAGGCTGGGAAGTCCAAGATCGGGGTGCCAGCAGATTGGGTGCCTGGTGAGATCATACTTCCTAGTTCCCAGACAGACGTCTTTCCACTGTGTTCTCCTATGGCAGAAGGGCAAGGAGCTCTCTGAAATCTCTATTATAAGGGTACAAATTCCACTCATGAGGACTTCGCCCTCTTTATCTCACTACTTCCAAAAGACCTCACCCCTACGTACTACCATACTGAGGGATTAGTTTTCAACATAAGAATTTTGGGGATACAAATATTCAGTCCATAGTCAGGGGTGTATGAGGTGCAATGGGAGTAACTATGCGTGTCAGGAATGGGGAAACTTTCTCAGCAGTGGTAAGGGAGGCTACAAGAACGAATGTGTCAGTGGGAAAGGTAGAAAGTAATTAGGAACAGCAAAGGCAACAGCACACACACATATTCGCACATGCATGCAAAGTACTTTGTATAACTAGGACGTGGAATTTGCAGGACTAATGATGGCAGTTGAGGCAAATCAGGGAGACCAGATCAGGAATGACCTAATTAGATTCACGTGTTTGCCAGGGTAAAAAAAATTTTAAGCGCTACAACAATTCACAAGCCCCTGTGGCTTAACACAACATGACTTTATTTCTCGCACACGTAACAGTTCAGTTGAATGCAAGGTGGGCACCCTGGCATGTGTTGATTCGGGGAACCGGGCTTATTTCTCCTCACAGCACCATCAGATTCAAGAAGTGTCTAGTTAATATCAAAGGCTATGGGGAAGTCAACCCCGAAAGACCTGAAGCGTGCCCGCACTGAGTAAGGCAATGAAGAGGTCGCTGGTGAGGCTTTCAGAGGCAGGGTTGTCGGAGGGTTGGGACGGAAGCCAGACCGCGGTGGAGAGGTGAAAGGAAGGTGCAAAACAGGAGCCAGTACATACCAACTAATCTTCAAAAATCTTGGATGTGAAGACCAGAGAAAACAAGGTTTGCAGATCGAGGGAGACATGTTTGAGAAATTGATTTGTTTTTCTCTGTGTTTACCACAAGAGAGAACTGGACATGATTGTCTGCTGAGGGGAAAGAACTAGTTTAGAGGAAAAGGTTGTAGATGCTGAGAAGAAAGTGGAGTGCCAGTGTGGGCAGGAGGCCATGAGGTTCAGGGACAGATAAAGGGATCAGCCTTACACTGGAGTCCCTGTGCTTGTCCAGTAACCTGGGCAAACAGTCTAGAGAAAAAGTAACTGTAAGGCCATTTCATGAATGTGATATGACCCCCGCTCCTTGAATGTGCTTGAACAGCCAGACGTTCCATTATAGACTTAAAAGATATATATGTCACTTAATAATGTGAGTTTAACCATTACTTTGGGTTATATAATATTGTAAATCTTTGAAAAGTTTGAAAACTTGTAATAGATATTGATGGAGTAGTTTTGAGGATTCTTCCTACAAACAGAAATTAAATAGAATTGCATTTTTTATTTGACAAAATAGGTCGATTTGATTTTTTACTTGATTAAAAATATATTAAGGGACAAATCACAGTATTCTTAATGTAAGCATTGTGTGCATTTCCATTGTTTGAGAAGGAGCTTTAGGCAAAGTTCTAAAGATTGGTGTTTATTCATCAAGACACAGTGTTACCTCAATGGCAATTTAAATGCTATCTCAAAGGCCAAGTTAACCATCTGCTTAATTTTAACTATAGTAAGTTATTCTTTTCGTTTTACCATTTTACTTTCAGGTGTTAGATAATCGGGCCCATTCTACTTATCTGCATGTAGAATCCACCACATCCACAAAAGTGACTAATTCTAAAGTGGTAAGGTAGACTATCAGTATATTCTAATTAGTTCAGGGCAGTTTATCACTCTGGCCTCACTTTTCCTTTTTAAAAAATGCAGCAATGTACTGGCTTTTTTTTTGGAATTATAGAATTTCAGTGTAAAAGAAAGGCTTCGGAGGCTTCACACCTGCCCTTCGCTGGTGCATGCACACGTTCATTCAGGGCCATTTGATGAGTTCCCACCTCTTTGGTCTTATCTCTGGTCAGTTTCCTCCTTATCGTCTGTATTCCAGCCTCACTGGCCTTCTTTCTTTTCCCTCACTTTTCCCTTCATCCTCAGGCCTTCTCACACTCTATATATTTATTCCATGTGTCTGGTATTCTCGTCCCAGAGCCCGCCCCCTACTCTGGCCGGTACCTACTCATTTTACAAGTCTCTATAATTCAAGTTACTGACCTAAAAGAAATGTTCTTTACCTGTCTTCCAAAATTAGCTTAAATCCCCCATTTATATGCTCTCTTTTATGCTCTCCTATTTTCATGTATATTTTGTCATATCACATGTAATAAATGTTGTGCTTCATTAATGTGCAATTTTTTAATCTAATGACTGCCACTAAACACTAATCTTCACGTGGTTAAGAACTCGATCTGTTTTGTTCATAGCTATATTCCTAAGTCCCTAAAAGAGTACCTGACACATAGTAAATATTCAACAAAAAGTTGTTGAATGAAAGAAAATGGTACCCAGTGTTTCATAATGAAAGATACTTACTGATTCAGAAAGACTCTTATCCCTCAGAAACTCATACTCTACTAAAAGAGAGGTCGTATAAACAAGTAGCTATTAATATCATAGTGACTAAGAAGGCAAAAGTTGGATTAAAATGCCTGGGTTGAAATCCTCCCATACTAACATTTAGCAAAGAACATAATTTACCTGGAGCTCTGTTTCCTCATCTATAAAATGGGAAAAGTTATGCTACCTACTTGCAGATAATACAGATTTCCTTACTCATTTCCCATTCCGGTTGCATTAAATCTCACCTTCTTGCCATAGAGCCTCAAAAAAAAATCCCAAAACAAAACAAAAAATCAACCACACTTTATTTCTAGATTTTCTTGAAGCTAAGTTTCTACTTGGAACTTGGTTCTACTGAGCAAACTTAGAGGCAGAAGGAAGCTGAGAAGGCAGCCAGCCACATTGTGTAACAGTCACGGTGGTAGTGATGTCTGGTTCGTTTAGGACAATTTCAGTGGAATGTCGTAAATATAGGCTTGGGTACTGATCCTCAGGCGTGACACCAATGAGCAGTTCTTCTAGAATGGTCAGGTAGTAGCTTTATTTCTGGATGCCTTGTTTCTTTCAGCTTGCTTCTCTAGCCTTCCAAAGATTCGGTGAGCTACTTAATACGTTGTATAAATTCATTATTTGTGTTTCAGACAGCTAAAGGGGATTCTGTAGTCTGCAACAATGACTTCCGTGAGAGCTATTCTCTAATAGTTTGCTGAAAGTGTTCAGTGTAAATGGAAGCTTTGTCCTTGAGATGTGAATGTAAAGACTGTAGCACATCAAACTAAGACAACCAATACATATTTCAAACAACCTAATATTACTTTCTCTGATTTTATATCAATGTCCTTCCCCAAAATTCCTTGAGGAGTCAATTTTTTCATTGATGACATGTATATTTAGGTATAGGTGAAGTTTTGACAAGTGCTCAATTAAGTTGCTGCAAGAGAGAGAGAAAGCTAGAAAAATACACTGCTTATGTTATAAATTATTTTGTTCTTCATGTTTATCTGTAATTTATTATTTCTCAGAAATAAATACATGACACATATATCTTTTAAAAGACAAGTCTTTCAGCTAGAAATCTCCCCACATTGGTATTGCCCTTTCATTTTTTTAAATAAAAGTCCTCACATGCACTAATCTCATGACAACCCTAGAAGGCATGTAGTGATATTGCCGTTACACAATATACAAACTGAAGCCAGGAAGGACCAGTCATTTGCAGGGTAAGAACTTGAATGCAAGTCTTTGGCCTCTAAGTCATGTGCTCACTTGCTTTACCACAGCTGATCAGCGGTTCATTGAGAGCAGCTCTCTGTAAAATGAAATAAATTTTGGTTATCAGGGCCAAATGAAAGAGTTAAGAGGCTTGGTTTTCTAGGTTTAGGTTTTCATATGCTATGAGTCCATGTTCCCTAGCAACACCACACAGATCCATATAAAGGAACTTTCAAATACTATTTATAGTAAGTTCTTTTTTCCCCCTACAGTGCCACTTCACTCAAAGGCATGATTACTGAAGAGAAAATGAGCTTTAAATATTTTAAGTAATGTTTCTAAGAGGACACCATGGTATTTAGCCAAATGAATGTTGTTCATAATATTGCTTAGACTTATTTAAAATTCTGTAGGGCCTCGCTTTATTTTTTTCTCACTGCTACACTGATTTTAAAATGTGGTTATTATCAATGGCTATTAGAATTCAATGTTCATAGCAATGAGAACATTAGCAATTGTCCTGAAATAAAATGGACAGAGTCTTTTAAAATTTTTTTCTATATGTGTATGTATATATTTGTTCATGTATGAGCAGATATATATGTGTGTTTATGTAAGTTTATGTGTGTACCTTTGCACACACACACGTACATTAAGATGCAGTGTTTGATTCCTAATGGCAAGATTTATACCTTATGTGTGTTATGTGTTCTACTTAGAAAATCCTTTCTCTAAGCAAGACTTTTAGCTAATAATATCAGAACTCAGAGGGCTATAAAAATTAACTGGTCATCACCATAAGAATACAAGAACATTTCAACATGTGGAAATTTATTAATGTCAACAAATTGGAGGAGAAAATGTGTATTTATTCTGGTAGGGATAATAAGATGCATTTGATAAAATTCCACACTTATAAGATTAAAAATAGGTTTAACAAGCTATGAATAAAAGATAATGTCTTTAAACAGATAAAAATTACCTGTCTAAAACATATGGAAAAATACATTACTGCTTATATTTCAATATACTAGGGTCATGACCAATGCAATAAGATAAGAAGAAGAAATAAGAAGCATAACAGTTATAGGGAAGACACAAACTGAAATTACATGTGGTCTACATGGTTGTATCCATACAATGTCCAAAGGAAGATACACACTATGATGGAGTTCAGCAAAATTGCTAGATAAAAGACTGATATACAAACACTAGTGACATTTCTATATGCCATCTCTTAGTATGAAATACCCCTACTTTGCAATAATAATAAATATATAAATGCCTAGGCATACAAGATGTGCAAGATCTTTGTGGAAAAAATGACAAAACCTTTGTGAAAGATATGAAAGATGTGAACAAATTAAGCAACGGGCTATATCCAAAATGTGCTAAGTCAACAGCATTCAGATGGCATTTATCTCCAATTTAAACTCTAAAAAATTTAAACTTTAAAAAATTTAAATTTTAAAGTCATTATAATAGTTCAACAGAATCTTTTGTGGGATGTGACAAGCAGATACTAAAATTAATGAAAAAGACTCAAAGAGCCAGATACCAAATCTTATCCTGAAACCATAGTAATAAAGATGACATGGAATTGATGGAAATATAGACAAAGTGATGATGACATGGAAAAGGGAGCTTAGGAATAAAAGTGTGCATAAATGGAAATTTAAGAACAAACACTTGCATAGCCCCTAGTCAGTATAACCAAACTTTATTTTATAATATTTGCCTAATTAAATAAAAATAAAGCCCCTCATGAAACTCTTTGCCAATCCAGTTCATGGAAAATGATAGACAACACATTCAGGGATGGAGGTAGGGGAAACAAATTAGAAGGTGATACACAAGAAGCTTTAAATGTCTGTAAAATATTATATCTTAAGAATCTCAGACAAAGTCATAAAGTTGTGTGATAGCTGTATTGATTCTTACTCTCTATATTTTTCTACAGAATTATAGTATTAAAATCTTTTTTAAAGTGTTCATGTAAAAACAAGTTAAATAGTTTCCTTTAGTTCCCATATGGGTAATTGAGCCATAAGTATTCATTTGGTCATTCAATCATTTGTTTAATACACTGCCAGCAGAAGGTGAGCTAGGTGGATAGAGAGCAAGGTTTAGTTGATGCTCAGTTGTTTGAAGTACTGGTCTTGGGATTCCTCCATTGGAAAGAGTACTGAACCAGTGATTGAAAAACATGGATTTTCTAGTCTCACCTCTGACATAAATTGATGATGTGACTGACCTTGGGGCAATACTTAGCCTCTAGAACTCGCCTTCCACTAGAGTTAAATAAAAAGGCTGGACTAGATCATCTTTGAGGCAGTAACCCTCATGTGTACCTCATGAGGCTGTGGAGGGCACAGTACACAAGAATCAGTAGCAGGATGGGAATAAAGAACCACTTAATTAACAGCTCCATGTGAATACCCATTAACTGTTGGTGAAGAATTTGAAGAAATTCTGGATTAGAGCACAAGACTGCCTCTGGTTCTTCCCACCTTGCCCTCACAACACCCTCCAAATGTCTAAATTATGGGTCTAAAATCTAAATTATGGCTCCAAAAATGCTTGTGTGTAGTTAAAATGTAACATGAAAGTAGAAATGATGCCCCAAAGTGTGGTTCAATATTTGTTATGGAAATAGAAGTTAAAGAGAAATGGATTTCCACTCAACAAGTGAGGATGCTTTGCCAGTTATATAGGCTTCCATTAAAGGAATTCACTGCCCCAGGAAGAAATGAGTTCTCCCTTACTGGTGTCTGAATATTTACAGCAGAAAAGCTACCCAGTGATTCAGATCTTAAAGGGAGAGTTGGATTGGTTGATTTTTAAGATCCTTTTCCACAGCAGACTTCTTTGAGTGCAGGAAAATTTTCTTGGTTTTCCAAACTTTACTGAGTACTGATGCATGCGGAAAGAATTCCCTAAGACAGAGAAGTGACTTATTTTTAATTTATTTAAAAATGGAATTTATTGGGGTGACATGGGTTAATAAAGCTAAATAGGCTTCAGTTGTACAATTCTACTTGTATTGCATGTTCATCACCCAAGTCAAGTCTCCTTCCATCACCATTTATCCCCCCTTTACCTTTTTCTACCTCCCCCAGCCCCTTTTCCCTCTGGTAATCACCATGTTGTTGTCTGTGTCTATGAGGGGTTTTTTTTGTTTGTTTTTTCTTAACCCCTTCACCTTTTTCACCCAGCCCTGCCACTCCAGTCCCTGCTGACGGCTGTCATATGGAGAACTAACTTCTGATTTCAGCTGTAGAATATTACTTAGCTTCCCAAGAAGAATTTCAATGAAACAAAAGTTCCTTATTGTGTCTATATTTTCAAGGACTCTGATAGTCTAAATCATCATATTTTCTCTCTTTCTCTTTAGAAATATTGATAGTTTTTAATCTATCCTTGGATAGGAACTATCCAAGGAACTGCAAGGAACTACTTTCTGATCTAAGATACTGCCACAGGTCTTCATCCTGTAGCTGGTAGGCATCACAATTCTAGGTAAATAGTACTTCATGACTGTTACATTGTCCAAAGCTTTTGCCATCGATTTAGTGATAGTCCTTGAAACATGAGTTAAAGAATTAGGAAACAATTTAATTTCATTAAATTGAAAATTTAAGCACAATCTACACCGAAAAAATATACAGAAAGACACTCTCAAAAAGTGTGCGATATGTAAAATAGGTACATTAACCTTTTAGTGAATTCAAGGGAATCTCAGAGTACAATTTTTTTTTTTTTTTTGCTAAAGATTCAAGATGAATTCCTAGCAAATTTAGAGATGAACAAATTAAAACAGACAACTGAACTATAACATTTAATACATTATAAATGACCAGTGCCAGACATATTCCCTGAGCCTAGATAGGCTGAGGTCACGCAGAAAAACCAGGCAGTTCTCAATTACCTATTGATACATGAGCCCAGGGTGGCATTAAAAAAGTGTATTGTTAGAATCCAAGAATATCTCATTTTATCCATTATTGTCATTGTCCTTTGAACCAAATCTCTCTGTAAAGCTGTCAGCAAGAACAGCATTGTCACAAGCTATTTTCACTTCCCAACTCATTCTGAGAGGCAAAAGCTAAGTAAAACTAAATACTGAGAGGGAGAGAGAAGAGTCGGGAATCAGCACTGCACAGGAAGTACTCAGCTAACAGAAAAACAGAGATTAGGGAGAGCAAGAAACAGCCCTCTGCTCAAGGCCTGTTCTGGCCCCTTAATTTCAAATAGTCTCCATCTTCTACTTTGCATTATTTTTTGTCATACACTTATCAATATTGAAATTGTTTGATTACTATTTTATTGTTTATTTACCCCTCTAGCATGAGTACAGGCACCTTGTGTAGTCACTGCTGAGACCCCAGTGGGGGTCAGTACAGAACAACCCTGTTATGCAGTAAACCCTCAATATTTGTTCTAGGTAGATAGATATATTTATTGAAATGGTGTCTGGATCAATTAATTGATGGGTGACTAGACCCCCACATAGGAGTTGGCTAAGAAAGTAATTCAACTGTTTTTCTTCTTGAAACAAGACATCTAATCTAGAATGAATGGCCAGGTGACTGACAAGCCACATCTCATCCATGACGGGTTCTCTAAATTTTCAAAGTGTAAAATATTTCAGATCAGAAATAACTGAAGTGCACATTTTCTGTGATATGGCGCTCTCAGAGGTTGCTTTATTGCCACATAAAAATATTACGTGACTTTTATTCAAACATGACCATTCTGAGCGGAGTGTGCATTTGCTAAGATTGCTTAATAATCAGGTGGCTCTTCTGCACATTTCACAGAGGCAGATGTTGGAGCCCAGTTAGCCTAAACGTGATTACTGATCTCTGCGCCTCTCATGGCACTAGAGTTTTAAGGCCTTCTGAGATTTAGAATGATAGCTTTTAATGTCATCTTCACTTTTAGCATGGTTTGATTTCTATGAAATGCATTTTATTGATTAGATGAGTGACAAGAGACAAGTTAAACTAAATTAGTTTGTGTCCATAACTTCATACTTCATTATGTAAGAGGGGGAAAGCCAAATCTATATTACCAAATTTGATTCTTTTGGTCACTTAACAACTAGTTTTTTTGTTTGTTTGTTTGTTTGTTTGTTTTTTGCTTGAACTATGTGATAGGCAACACTAGAAAAGCCATTGAATGAAAGGGAATTAGAAGGATGCTTAAATGGAATTTTCTCCCAAGCCATTGTAATAATTTGTATACCTGATATGTCATCGGAAAACAGTGTTTCACTCACCCTTCATTCATCCCCTCTGTAAAAATCTGCATAGCATAACCCTGCAGTGGCATCTGAAAAGTGTTTTCAAGGGCAATCAGAGAAACTTACTTTAATTGAGCCTTCTTGACATCGATAGTCAAATAAAATGAAATGGTAGGGTTGCTGTTGTTTTACTGGAAGTCAGACGGATACATTTTCTGTACAATATATGCATTCCCAGGAGGAAAAGATGTAAAGCACATTTTAGAAAATAGTTTTATGTGTTTAATATGTAAAAGGATGTTACTATTTAAATAACAATGCTGTGGCAAAATTTCTTGGTAAATCAAGCGATTCGTTTGTCATGTAAATAGTCAACACCTCATTTATTCTGAAAAATCTGATAAAATCTTTTCGCAGTGGAACAAATCTTCACTCTTGTCTCATCAGAGCGAGAAATCTACACCGTGTGACTCTCGTCTTTGTGCAGAGGCTGATGCAGAGTTAAGAGCTCAGTACCTTCGTTACACCTGCGCTCTGCACGTCAGCTAAGAACACTGTCACTTGCACCCGTTTCCCTACCTGTTCGGCCTGCCCTTCCCACTGCACTTGAAGGACTTCTGCCTTTTCTCCATTTTAAAATGCAGTTCCTACTTGGCTGCCTCAGTCACTTTATTTGACCCTAGTCTCTTTCATGCCTCACTCTTTGTATTTTTTATACAACATTGAACACTTCTTTATACTGCTGAACAGTTTTCATAGTTTTTGTGAATTTTGGTGTTTTCTTTTTACTGTTGTGGTTATGTTTTCTTTTTCCCAAGAGTTTATCTTCTCCTCTATCTGATTTTCAAACTTCATCAGGGTAAATATAAGTCTATTTGGCTCACCCAGTGCCTGGCTCATAGTATATATTCAATGGTTTTGAATGAACCAATGACTAAGTAAATATATTATGTACATTTAATATATATATGTATTTTAGTAAATTATACATCTTTTAGTAAGTACATACATATTAATAGATACACATGTTTTAGTAGATACATACGTGTATTTTAATAAATACACAGTAATAAGCCTTTTATCACATGATCTCCCATTACTTCATTTCCATAATCCTAAAATGGTACACCAAACGCATTGTAATACATAACTCCTATTAGTGTGTCTTTGTTCCCTCATTGTATGAGTGATAGCTCTACCCACACCGTGAGAAGAGAGCTCAGTGTTTCACAGATTTTTTGATCTGGTTACCACCTAGCACTCACTTTTTCATTTTCCCAGCCTTTATATCCACATTAAACTCTCAACAAAACTACACAACCAAAGTATACATCTAAATTTTCACATCATGCACCAGACCAGACCAAGACTCACCCACAGAGAGAGCAAGCAAAAGGAAAGTTATGTACATTTTATCTCCCTCTTATACCTACTGAGTTTGGAACACATTTTACTTCCTAAAATTCTCTACGATGGGTGGTATGAACCATTTTATTTTTCTCTAGCTTCCATTTAATGGGAAAGTAATTTCTAAATATGTAAGTAAAACAAAATTCTACTGCCACCAAAAGGTAGATGCTCCATGGGGTTTATTATCATTGGCTTTGATCTGTGTATTTTGGTTTTGTGGGGGTTTTTTCTTTTGCAAGCCTGAACTTCTGCGATACTCTAATCTCAGCAGATGTTTAATAAACAGGAGAAATCAAAAACCCAATATAATGTGTCATCCACTTACATTTTGTGTTGGAATGATACTTTGTGTATAATTACCTTTAATTCATGGCCTTCCAAAATGACAATGCACTGCATTTGTCACTGTTAACAACCACTCATTAGATCGATCTGCAGGTCTGTATGAAAAGCATTTGGGCATCTTACAGGAATTCCTTCTTCAGGCCTAACTCTTTTTGGGATTTTAATACTCTTCATTAGATTTTTAGTTTTTGCTCCTCTTACTATAGATTTTTTCCTCCTAATAAGTTAAGACATTTTCATTTTCCTAAAGCATACTCATTGTCACACTGGTACCTAGATTCCATCATCTGTTAGGCTGAACCATTTCCATCACACTATTAGCATTCATTGTGACTTGTCTCAGAATTGGTTTGATTACAGCCATCTCCACTGACCAGAAAGGCAAATTCAATCAACAGATTGAAGGAACTGTGATTTTCCCACCAAGAATAGTAACAGCAATAAATTCAGATCACTTATTGTCCCTCTCGAGGAAAAGCAAGAAAATAAAGCAAGTGCCCATCACTGTAACTGCGTAGCCAGCAGGATGTCAGCATCCAGTATCAAAAGGAAAATACAGTGTGCTTAACAAAAAAAAAAGCAAAAAAATTTTTTAATTACTTATGAGGAAAACTAGTTTTTTTTCAGTTGATTAATCATTTTTTCCTAAATATGGGCATGCATATAGATATGTCCTAAATTCATTGTGAGAGTTTGATCTTTGGAAAGTTGAGCAATTGCTTACTCTGAAAGGGAGGTAACTGAGGTTGGTTTACAGGATTAACAACAACAAGCACAAACAAACAAACCCATCATTCAAAAGTAATAGAAGCTTAGGAACAAAAAAAAGTAATTATAGTTTTCTTTTTTTAATTTATTATTGTTGTTCAGTTACAGTTCTCCCACCTTTTTCCCCTTTGCTCTCCCCCGTCCCACTGCCCTGGCTCCCAGTCAATGCTCCCCCCCAATTGTCTGTGCTCATGGATCTTCTATTCCTTTTTATTACAGTTTTAAAGAAAGAGTACAGTAATTTATAGAAAGGTATGTTATGAAAGTTACACCTTTATTTCATATGATATTGACATTTTTATGCTGTGTATTACCTTATAAGTTCACCTTCTCACTCTACAGAAGCTACAAACATGAAATAGAATAAAATGGCCTGTGGTCAAAATTTCAAAATAACTGAAAGGTCAGCTAGAACCTCATTTCCAGATTCACAAAGGCAGAAATTTTCTACTAATAGTTTGTTTTAAAGAACAGAAATGTCTATGAAGGCATTAAATGAACACTTTCAGCCTCATTTCCCTGGTTGCTAAAAGCCTGGAATATGAGGTTGCAAAAAATATAGAAACCATTCTTTTTTAATATTAGTATTTCCTAAGTTTAAAGTATATGTTTATGTTAATATAGTGGCTAAGTATGTATAGGGTAAGACTAAACAGTCAGGGTTAAATTAAAATTATATTCTCTTCATTTACTAATGTACTAGAGGCCAAATGATTCGTCCTATCTGGGTCTGTTTGATAAAATGCGGAAGTGAGACTCCCCACATCATAGGATTAATGCAGATAAAATGAAAGCAGGCATCTTGCCCAGTGCCTGGTGCATAAGAAACATTCAATAAATGTTAGCTGCTATAATTATACAAACCATGAGTTATGAGTTGTTATACAAACATCCTGACAGCTTTAACTCTAGAGCCTCTGGACAGTGCAGTCAGAATATGGGCAAAGAGGAAGACTGCCCAGAAAAGCCAAAGGCCTTTATTCAGAGTCTCTGTGTAATACTTTAGTGTGAAAGGACATACAAACACACACTCGCACACACGCATGCTGGCACGTGCCTCTGCACACAAACCCCTTACATGGTAAAGTAACCAAATATCATAAAAATGTAGATTAATTTTTTAAAAAGGCAGTCTTCAAGCTACAGGGAAACTTGGTTAAGAATCAGGAGATTTAGACTGATTGATCATGGAAAGTTATATTTAAACATGATTACCATGTTGCCAGTGGGAAAGCACTTCTTAGAATAATCAGAGTTAGGAAGGCTAATAATAGAACACTGCTTCTGGTTGCCTGTGAGTCACTTGGCTGAGGAAGGGGAAAGCTAAGCCCACCATACAAAGTAAGTATTGAATGAAAGCCACTTGAAAGCCATGCTGGAAAGAAATCGCCATTTTCATAATATCCAGTTCTTTCTGTTGTGGGTTTTTTTTTTCCTTCAGTCAGGGAAATGATGAAATCTATGACTTCTTAGAGGATCAGGACTCTATTTTATTCACTTCTTATCCCCATTGCCTAGCACGGCTCCCAGCACATAGTTGATGCTCAGTACAAGTTTAGTGGGTTAAATAAATGAAGGTTCTGAAAGAAGAAAGTAGCACAATGAGGAAAATTCTGTATATCACTACAAGAAATCTTGTCCCAGATTTAGGTTTTATATTTCTGTTGTATGAGCTTTATGAGGATAGAATTCTCTTTGTATATATGAACCTTGGGTAGGGCTCAATAAATTGATTTTACTGTCCTTTGTTATTTTAAACCATCTAGCACATAAATATTGCACATAATATCTAATTATTGCCTCTATTGTATAAAAACTACGACTAGTTTCTTTTCTTTTTAAATCAAATATTTTGAAAATACCTGTAATTTTTTTGTAAACCTGAAAATTTCTACTTTTTATCTGTATAATGTTTGGGAAAGATTTTATTTTTCTAGTTTATTCATCTTATCTCCCTCTTATGTGAGATCTCTTTTAAACTCTAATAACAAAGCTAATGAGCCAAATTGAAGATGTGTGGGGGTTTTTTAATCTACATTTTTGAAATACCATAATCTAGTCCAACAGACACAATCGACAACCACAGAGAGAATGGTGACTTTAAGTATCATAGATGTCCCCCAGTACGCCCAGAGAAGTAGTTTACAGTAAGTTAATATGCACTAGTTAATATTATGATGTTTCCGTACTAGTTGAATATTTACTTAGAGGCACTTTTGTCAAATAGCCAATCATTCATTTGACAAATAGTGTCAGAAACACTATTCGGTTTTAGGTATACAAGCCAAATAAGACAAGCAAGGTCTCACATTCTAAACTTGGAGAGTCAGCTAATAAGCAACCAACTAAACTAATGAACAAGATTAATTTCAGATGGTAATTAGTGCTGGAAAGTCAGTGAAACAGAATGTTTGAGGTAGAGAATTATAGAGAATGAGGGGTGTTCATTTAAATTTAGTAGTCATGGAAAGTTATCTCTTAGGGTACTATTTTTGAGCTGAAACCTGAATAGTACAAAGGACCCCATCATGGGGAAATCTGTGTAAAGAGAAAACAACAACAAAATTAAAGGTCTTAAAGTTGTAATAAACATTTATTTTTTAAAAAACTGAAAAATGTCATCTTAATCAAAACCTCAGCAGACTTTATTATAGAAATTAGCAGGCAGATCTTCAAATTATATAAGTGTAAAGGATGCATAATCGTTCAAAACAACTTTGAAAAAGTTAAAGATGCAAGACTTACACTAACCAACTTTAAGATTTATTATAAAGTCACAATCTCAAATATGGCTCAAATGAAAGAACAGATCAAAACTCCAGATAAAGAATGATGTGAAATGGTGATAGCCAACCTAGCAGATGCAGAGTTAAAACACTGGTGATAAGGATGCGTAGAGATTTCATTGAGTACAACCAATGCATAAGGGAAGAAATGAAGGCTACACTAAGTGAAATAAGGAAAAATCCACAGGAAACCAACAGTAAAGGGAAGAAAACTGGAGTTCAAATCAACAATTTGGAACATAAGTAAGAAGTAAACAATCAACCAGGACAGAATGAAGAAATAAGAATTCAAAAAAAGAAGGAGAGAATAAGAAAAGTCTGGGACATCTCCAAGTGTGCCAACATCCAAATCATAGGGACGTCAGAAGAAGAGGAAGAGCAAGAAAATTAACACTTATTTGAAAAAATTGTGAAGGAAAACTTATGCAATCTGATGAAGGAAATAGACATACAAGTCCAGGAGCACAGGGAGCCCCAAACAGTTGGACCCAAAGAGGGCCACACCAAGATACATCATAATTAAAATGTCAAAGGTTAAAGATAAAGAGAGAATTTAAAATCAGCAAAAGAAAAGAAGAAAGTTACCTACAAAGGAGTTGCCATAAGACTATCAGCTTATTTCTCAAAAGAAATTTCGCAGGCAAGAAGGGACCACAAGAAGTATTCAAAGTGCTGAAAAGCAAAGACCTACAACCAAGATTACTCTATCCAGCAAAGCTATCATTTAGAATTGAAGGGCACTGTCAGTTGTTTTTTAATTTAAAAAAGGGAGACACTGTACTTGAACAACACTAAAAATATATATATATAAAAACAAAACAAAGAATTGAAGGGCAGATAGAGTGCTTCCCAGACAAGGTAAAGCTACAGGAGTTCGTCATTGCCAAGCCCTTATTATATGAAATGTTAAAGGGATGTATTTAAGAAAAAGAAGAAGATCAAAACTATGAACAGTAAAATAACAACAAACTTGCAACTATCTTAACAACTGAATAAAAAAAAAAAAACTAAGCAAACAACTAAAACAGGAACAGAATCAGAAATGGAGATCACATGGAGGGTTATCAGTGGGGACAGAGAAGGTGAAGAATGGGAGAAAAGGTACAGGGAATAAGAAGCATAAATGGTAGATACAAAATAGATGGGAGGATAGTAAGAATAGTATAGGAAATTGAGTAGCCAAAGAATTTATATGCACAACCTATGGACATGAACTAAGTGTGGGGGCATGGCTGGAGGGAAGTGGGGTACTGGGCTGGCTGGGGCTAAGGGGAAAAATTGGAACAACTGTGATAGCATAATCAATAAAATATATTTAAAAAAATAAAGATGATGTCAAAAGCAAAAAAAAAAATAAAGTCACAATTTCTAATATTGATTAATATAAAGATAAGTGAATTGATTCATGGAATGGAATACAGAGTCCAGAAATAGATTCACATTTAGATAACCAATTGATTTTTAGCAAAGGAGCAATTTAGTGAAGAAATGAAAGTCTTTTCAACAAATATTCTTAATAAAATTGGATGTCTTTTTTTTATTAAAAAGAGTATTGATTCATACCTCACACCATGTAAAAATGAACTCAAATGGATTATAGACATAAATGTAAAGCCTATAACTCTATTTCTAGAAGAAAATGTAAAAGTAAATTTTTGTGACCTTGGATTAGGTTAAGATGTGTCTAAAAATGACATGAAAATTATAATTCATAAAGGAAAATTTGATAAACTTGGACTTGATCAAAATCAGGAATTTCTGCATTCAGGAAGACATTAAGAGGATGATAAGACCAGACGGCTGGGAGAATGCATTTCCAAATATCATATATGAGAAAAGACTTGATTCAGAATGTATAAAGAATTCTCAAATTCAATAATGATTAATTAAACAGATCAATTTTTAAATGAACAGATTACAACAGACCCCTTTCCATAGAAGATATATCAATAAGAGATAAGCATATGAAGAAATATTCAACATTACTAATCATTAGTCTAACACACACCTATAACAGTCTAAAATTTCAAATACTGGCCATACCAAATGTTGGTGAAAATGTGAAGTAACTGGAAGCCTCCTTCATTGATGGCGGATGTGTAAAATAGTATAATCCCACTGGAAAACAGTTTGGCAGTTGTTTTTAGAAGTTAAACATGTACCTACCATGTGGCCCAGCCATTTACCCCTAGGCATTTACTCCAGAGAAATGAAAGCATATGTCTATAAAAACACTTAAAACCTAGAAGCAACCCAAATATTCATCAAAGGTGAATAAATAAACAAATGTGCTATATTAATACAATGGGCTACCATTTGGTATTTTTATACACCAACAACAAACTATCAGAAAGAGAAGCCAAGAAAACAGTCCCATTTACAATTGCAACAACAACAAAAAAATAAGACACCTAAGAATAAATTTAACTAAGGACATAAAAGAACTGTATTCATAAAATTATAGGCTACTGAAGAAAGAAATGGAGGAAGATACAAATAAGTGGAAGCATATAGTGTGTTCATGGATAGAAAGAATTAACATAATTAAAATATCTCTAATACCCAAAGCAATCTATAGATTGAACACAATGCCTATAAAATACCAATGGCGTATCTCAAAGAACTAGAACGAATATTCCAAAAAATTTATATGGAATCACAAAAGACCCCAAATAGCCTCAGCAATCTTGAGAAAGAACCAAGTTGGAGGTATCATGCTACCTGATATCAAACTATACCACAGGTGCACAGTAATCAAAACAGCATGGAACTAGCATAAAAACAGGCATATAGATCAATGGAACAGAATGGAGCCCAGACATAAACCCACACCAATTAATTATTTGACAAAGGAGGCAAGAATATATAATGGGGTAAAGACAGTCTATTCAATAAATGGTGTTGGGAAAATTAGACAGATACATGCAAAAAATGAAACTAGACCACCTTCTCACACTATCCACAAGAATAAACTCAAAATAGGTTAAAGACTTACATTTAAGTTGCAGAACCATAGAAATCCTAGAAGAAAACATTGGTAGTAAAATATCTCTGATATTTCTCATAGCAATATATTTTTTTGATTTATTTCCTTGGGCCAGGGAAACAAAGCAAAAAATAAACATATGGGACTACATGAAACTAAGAAGCTTTTGAACAGCAAAGGAAACGATCAACAAAATGAAAAGACAACCCCTAAATGGGAGAATATATTGGCCAATGATACATCTGGTAAGGGGTAATTTCCAAAATTTATAAAGAATTTATACAACTCAACACCGAGAAAACAAACAATCCAATTTAAAAATGGGCAAAGGACATGAAAAGATACTTCTTCAAAGAGGACATACAAATGGCCCTGGTGTAGCTTAGTGGATTGAGCGCAGGCCTGCAAGCCAAAGCATCGCCAGTTTGATTCCCAGTCAGGGCACATGCCTGGGTTGCAGGCCATATCCCCAGGATGGGGTGTGCTAGAGGCAACCATATATTGATGTTTTACTCCCTCTCTTTTTCCTCCTTTCCCCATCGCTCTAAAAATAAATAAATAAAATCTTTTTAAAAAAAGAGGGCATACAAATGGCCAGTGGGCATGTATATAAAGATGCTCAATGTTACTAATCATCAGAGAAATGCAAATTAAAACCACAATGAGATATGACGTCACACCTGTCAGAATGGCTATCATCAATAAATCAACAAAGAACAAGTGTTGGTGAGGATATGGAGAAAAGGGAACCATGCAGCCACTGTGGGAAGCAGTATGGAGTTTCCTCAAAAAATAAAAAAGGTAACCACCTTTTGACCCAGCAATTCCACTTCTGGAAATATATCCAAAGAAGCCTCAAACACTAATTTGAAAGAATATATGCACCCTTATGTTCATTGCAGTGTTGTTTACAATCACCAAGATTTGGAAATAGCCCAGGTGCTCATCAGTAGATGAGCGGATCAAAAAACTGTGGTACATTTACACAATGGAATTCAAGTTGTCCTTAAAAAAGGGAAAAAAGAAATCTTACCTTTTGTGACAGCCTGGATGGACCTGGAGAGTATTAAGCTAAGTGAAATAATCCAGTCAGAGAAAGATAAATACCTATGATTTCATTTATATGTGAAATCTAATGAACAAAATTAAGTAACAAAATGAGAAAC
>CM052539.1:14938537-15005749 GCA_028533065.1 Trachops cirrhosus
CTAAGGTTTTCACCAGGACGGGGTCTCCAGTTGCTGGGTTGTGACGCTGTATATGGGGGTGGGGTCTGGGAAGGAATAATGGCGCTTGCTCTGCTCTCTGTAGAACCTGAGAACCTTCCGCCGCTTTCCACAAGCCAACCGGGCCCCTCTGGCACCAATTCCAGTGTGGGTGGGCCCGGGCACCTGTGGGACCTTCCTTTTCAGTCAGTGCCCCAAGGCTCTAATTCCCGGTGCTGGGACCCTGAGCTGCGCGCAGTGCCCCGCTTCACAATGGCCGCCTCACTGGGTCTGCCGGTCGCCACCTCCCAGCCTAGCCCGCCAGCCACTGACACTTGTGCACCCGGAGTCTGCCTGCTGCCGGTTTGTGCGCCCAGGGTCTGCCTGCTGGGGACTTGCGCGTGTCCCCGGTTGCTCAGGTCTCTGGTTGCTCAGGTCTCTGCTCCGCGTCCCTCACCCGACCCGACTCCGCCCCTCCTACTGGTCTGGTAGACTGAGTCTTCCGGCCAAGATGGAGGCGTAGGTAGACGCACTGTGCCCCCTCGCACAACCAAGATATGGACAACAACTATATAGAAACAAAATAACAACCAGAAATAACAGAAAATTGAAGTGCTGGAGAGTCCGACAACCAGTGAGTTGAAAATAGACTCAGTCGGCCATAGACATTTAAAAAGGATGTCAGAGGGGCCAGCCATGAGGCTCCTTAAGAGAAGATGGTCGCAGGCAGAGGGGGCTACAAGTACAGAGGCCGTCATGCGGAAGAACACTTATTTTGCTGCAGACACAGCAGGGAGCAGGCTGGCCAGCTCTAAGTAAAAAAGGAGAAGTCTGGGAGCTTGGGGGACAGAACTGGGGTAGAGTGTGCACAGGGCTGAGACCCCAGTGGCCTCAGAGACAATTATGAGGGTATTGGATTAAACCAAGAGTGAATTGGGTTTCCAGTGGAGAGTTTTGAGCAGAGGGGTGATATAATCTGACTTGGTTTCACTAGTATTACTCTGGCATCCCTGTTGAGAATGGTATGAACAGGCGCAAGGGTGAAAACTGGGAAACCAGTTAGGAGAGTATTGCAATGACCCAGGGGAAAGAGAGTGGGGGAGAAATAGGCAGGTTACAGGTGTATTTTAAAGGTAAAGCCACCAGGAGTCACTGCATGATTGGGAATGGGGTGAGAGAGAAAATGAGGCAAAAGAATGACTTCAAGGCATCTGGCTAGACAATTCTGGTTTTCAGGGGAGAAGTCACATTGAAAATAGAAAATTGGCTGTTATCATTGTTTAGGTGACATTTTAGGCCCTTGAGACTGAATGGACCCAGCAAGGAAATAAATGTAAACAGAGAAGGGAAGAGATCCAAGGGGCCACATCTGGGGCACGGCAGCACTGAGACAGTGGGCCAGGAGAGGGAGGAGCAAAGGAGAATGCCAAGGAGCACCTGTGAGGTGGGATGAGCACCAGAGGAGGCGGTATCTTGGGAGCACAATGAAAGTGTTGCGTACAGGAGGGATGGTAATCTGTGTTCACTGTATGGCTGGTGGATCAGGCAGGATAATGATAAAGGTGAGTTTATTTTAGCAATGTGGAGATTTTGCTGATGTTGACAAGGGACATTTCAGAGGAGGAGTATGGAACAGAAGCCTATCCGGAGTGGATTTAAGAGCCTAGAAGGAGAGAAATGAGAACCAGCTCCTACTCTGCAGAGTGGGAACACTGCTTTCCATATTTCCCTACTTCTTTTTTTTTTTTTTTTAATTGTTGTTCAGGTACAGTTGTCTCCATTTTCCCACCACCACTTTCCCCTGCCCCACCTACCCCAACCTCCCTCCCTCAATCCTTCCTGCCTTTGGCTTTGTCCATGGGTCCTTTATACATGTTCCTTGATGACCCTTTCTCTTCTTTCCCCTATTATTCCCCTCCCCAATCCCCTCTGGTTACTGTCAGTTTGTTCTTTATTTCAATGTCTCTGGTTCTATTTTGCTCATTTGTTTGTTTTGTTGATTAGGTTCCACTTATAAGTGAGATCACATGGTATTTGTCTTTCACCCCTGGGTTACTTCATTTAGCACAATGCTCTATAGATCCATCCATGCTGTCTTGAAGGGTAGGAGCCTCTTCTTTCTTTTTGCTGCATAGTATTCCATTGTGTAAATGTACCACAGTTTTTTGATGCACTCATTTACTGATGGACATCTAGGTTTCTTCCAGCACTTGGCTGTTGTAAATTGTGCTGCTATGAACATTGGGGTGGGTAGGTTGTTTTGAATTCGTGTTTCAGGATTCTTAGGGTATAATCCCAGCAGTGGAATTGCTGGGTCCAAAGGCAGTTCCATTTTTAGTGGTCTGAGTAAATTCCATACTGTTTTCCACAGTGGCTATGCCAGTCTGCATTCCCACCAACAGTGCACTAGGGTTCCCTTTTCTCCACAACCTCGCCAACACTTACTGTTTGTTTGTCTGTTCATGATGGCCATTCTGACCAGTGTGAAGTGGTATCTCACTGTGGTTTTAATTTACATCTCTCTGATGGCTAGTGATGCTGAGCATCCTTTCACATGTGTCTGGGTCCTCTGTAAGTCCTCCTTGGAGAAGTGTCTGTTCAGGTCCTTTGCCCATTTTTTTCATTGGGTTGTTTGTGTTCCTGAAGTGGAATCGTGTGAGTTCTTTTTATATTTTGGAGATCAAACCCTTGTCCAAGATATCATGGGCAAATATATTTTCCCATACAGTTGGTTCCCTTTTTTTCCTTTTGCTGATGTTTTCTTTAGCTGTGCAGAAGCTTTTTATTTTGATGATATTTCCTTACTTTTAAGTTAGCATTTCACTTTCTGTGCTACAGTGGTGGAAATTGCAATTTGATTGCATTTCATTTTTTCCCATCCGTGGAAAATGACATGCTGCCCCAACCTGAAAAATGCTGGGAGGCGTTTTGTGAAATGAGGATGCCATTTTTCAATACTTAGCTCAAGTGGATGTGTCCTGCTTCCATAACCAGGAGAAACCCCGACACTCAGACCCTCGCTGAGGCTGCCTGACTGCTGTTTTTGCAATGCCTTCTTTAATCAGTCCAGGGATCATATTGAAAGACAGCCATAAACGGTCCATTTTCTAAGCCATTTTACATACATTTAAAGCACATCTTGTTCTCAGTCTGGATCAGATGGAAACACAAGCAGAGGGGAGCGGTGCTACAATCCTCATCTTGTCGTTGCCATGGCTATGGCTCCCAACTCTTATAGAGGATTTTTATTTTACATGCAATATTCCTTACCATAGCAACAGCAATGTTGATTTAAAATATAACTCGCTAGATGTCATTTATGTTGAACATTTCTGTATATTTTCCATGGTGCACGTTGTTATTAGGATCACACTTTTGATGACTGTCCTGTTCTTTGGAAATGAGACGTCTCTTGGGGTGCATGTGACAAAAATCTAGGCTGCTCATTGCTAGGAGGAATAGAAAACTTACAGGATAGGTTTGAATACATTACCTTCCCAGAGCTTCTATTGAGGATGTTTGGGAGACTTTGAGTTCATGCTTGGGATAGATCCTTTGAAAATGGAATCAGAGTGATTATTCATTTTAGAGTAATGAGACATAATTTCCATCTTTTTTTATATTACAAAATTACTTTCTTTTTATTTAAAGGCTATAGATTCTATGTAGACTTATTTTTTGTTTGTTTCATTTCTCCAGGTCAATTCTTCAGTTCACTTTCATAACCAGTTGGGAGACTATCAAAACAAAAAGTGTTTTTAAAATGTTAAAACCAAAGGACCAACACACTTGAAAGCAATAGACTTGAGTTAAAGGGGTTCTTTCCTCTCTTCCCCCCAATACAGACTCTTCTGTTTGGGAAAATGCATGGATACAGTGGCTGCAGTATTACAAAGAAATACATTTTGCTAAGAGGAACAAAACCTCTTGGTTCCAAATGTAGTTACTCACTATAGGCCATTTATTCATCTGGCTCTAGGCTATGGGAATTACTCCTAGCACAGAACTCTCTTTGAAACTGCTAGCTCCCTAGGGAGTCCGAGATAGATGAGAAACTGCCCCTTTGAATTTGGCTTCTACATGGGAAACAAAGAAGTTAATGGTTGAGGGTAACAGAGGAAAGGCGTGTGGGGAAGGGTGAATGTAGCTAGCTTCCTTTGCCTGCAACAGGAGCTTCTTTCAATGCGAAGTGTGTGCCAAGACAGATCAGGCACGCTACCAAAAAGATACAATAATTTAGTAATACAGTCTGCCCAGGCAGTTTAGCAGCTGGAAACGAGGGAGCCTTGGGATTTGCTATAAATGGTGGGGAAATTGGCCCATAGCCCCTCTCCTATATTGAGCAAAGGGAGCAAGAGAAAAGATTATGAATGTGTGAAATCAGAGCCCAACAGCATGGTCTGTTCTGGTCTGGGAGTTGCCAGAACTCCAGCATTCTCTGGCTTCTGCATAACGTGCTGACTTTGGCAGAGTGTGGGGCTAATAGGGCAGGAAATAGCAGGCTTTTACCTGGATGCATTTTCTGAAAGGCAGCTGCTGATCTTAAGTTGTTTGGGGGAGGGAATTTTATTACATGCTGTATCCAAAGTCATACAGCACCCAAGCATTTCAACACCATTTGGGCTAATTTTCCAATCAGAAAAAATACCCAAAGGTCACTGCTGGTACCTGCAAAAGGACACACTGGGTGTCCTCTGAGTATTACTGGGTACTCAGTAATACTGAGTGGTACCCAGCAATGCTCAGATAAGACACCCCAGTGCACAGGATGTTGTGCCGATGCCCTAGGAAATTCTGGAGTAAGCCATAAGCACAAGCCTTGGAATGAAATGGAAAAAGGCAGACTTCAGACTAGCCAGATTTGTGGCCCACATAGGCTCCTGTATTACTAGCTATGTGATTCATTTTCATTTTACAGGTCATAAGAGATTAGTCCCCCCCTTATTCACAGGGTATACGTTCCGAGACCCTGAGTGGATGCCTAAAACCATGTATAGTGCCAAACCCTACATATAACGTTTTCTTTTATACATACATACCTATGCTAAAGTGTAATTTACAAAGTACACAGTTTCACAGATCAGTGATTCTTTCTTATTTATGTCTTAGCAACCTCAGCTTGTAATTTCTTTCTTTATTAAGTCAAGAATTTTTACCTTTTCACTCAAAGGAAGCACTTCACAGCTTCTCTTTGGCGTATGGATTGCATCACTTGTCTTGCATTTTGGGACCTTCACTAAGTTGAATAAGGGTGACTTCAACACAAGCACTACAACACCATCCAGTTCATCTGCTGGCCAGGCCGCCGCTGAGAGGTCAAAGGGTGGGTTGTTTATACGGTATCGATACACTGGGTGAAGGGGTGATTCACCACCTGGGTGGAATGGAACAGGACAGCCCAAGATTTCCTCAAGCTCCTCAGAGCACTGCACAATTTAAAACTTAAGAATTGTTTGTTTCTGGAATTTTCCATTATATTTTCAAACCATGGAAAGCGAAACCACAGATAAGAGGGGCTACTGTGATATCCACGTCAGAGACTTACGTGAGGATTCAAGTGATAGGACGACCTTGGACATAGAAAGCACACAATAAATGTTCGTTCTGTGTACCTGGCATAGAATCTTAGCCTTTATAATTTTTTAAAATAATTCCTTTCCAGGGAGTTTGCATTTACTTAATTTACTTTTATGTATTTTTGGAGACTTTCCTTGATTTTTGGCTTCTCGGAATTTAGGGAGTATAAATTCTGCATGGTTGCCTCTGTGACTCCTTGCTTGTTTGACCCTCACTAGCTCACTGCGTAGATGAGCTGGGACGACATGCTTCCTGTTCGGATGTAAATGGACACAGTAGCCGGAGCACAGGGGCTCCACGACTAGGAAAGCAAGGCAGATAAGCAGACTGCGATAAGTTCATAGAATTAGAAATGAATAAAAGTGCTTCTCCCAAATTTTTCTGATGACATGCAGCACTTCTTTAAAAACTTTTGAGACATGTTGACAGTATATATTATGGCAGAGTGTGTGGGAAAATGCATGGTACAGTGGCTGCAGTATTACAAAGAAATACATTTTGGTAAGAGGAACAAAACCTCTTGGTTCCAAATGTAGTTACTCACTATAGGCAGAGTAACTCCTTCTTCTCTTTACTCCTTCTTCTCTTTAGTTGACCTAGAATTTAAATATAAAACATGATCAATGATTAATTTGCATAGTGTCTTTTTTAGTGAATATCATAAAGTAGTTGGAATGCTTTAAAAATTACCAAACCCCCATGAATTTCAGTACTGTTCTTTATATACATTTTAGAAGGATCTTATTTACAAATGATTTGCTTTGTTTGTGTCCATAATTACAGTAAGCTTGTTCTTCATTTACATAATTCTCAAGATAATATATTGATTTGTGTACTGCATTGTACATTACACAATACTAACATGCATGGCAAGCAATTTATTATTAACTCTACCTACTTTAGTAAGGTACAAATCATTTAAAGAGTCACATTTAAAACTTTCAAGTCCTAATAAACTGGGGTTTTAAAAATTGGAATCTTTATGACTATATGTTTTAACAATAAAAAATTTTGCTGCAAAGTTATGGCAGACTGAGAGATTTTTATTCAGGAGAACAATAGGACATATATTTTGAGACACTGCCTGCTCTAACAACTTTTGCTCTCTTAAAAAAAGGGATATTAGAAGACCAGAGAGTCAGTGTTGTTCTGAGTTCAGATGTCAATAATGGTCATGCTGGGTGGACACTGCACCTTGGTTCAGTGCTAAGGTTGAGAGTCTGCATCAAGACTATTCAGGGAAACTGAAAGCAAAATATAAATCTTCTGAGGAAGAAACCATCTCTGCCCAGACTGACAAACTTCCATAGATTAAGATCAACTTGTGGAGTAACAATAAGTCATTTCTAATCACCTCAGACAGCAAACCATTGTAAGTAGATATAAGCAAAACTAACCAAGGTGTATCTAGTACCCAGTGACTATAGAATTGTTACTGCAAATTGAAAATAAAGCAGTTCTATAGAAAATGTTTAAGAAATAAAATGCCCTATCATGAAGATGAGTAAACACAAGGACTGTCAGCCCTGGCCAGTGTGGTGCAGTTGGTTGGAGCATCGTCCCGTAAACCTGAAGGTCGCGGGTTGGATTCCCAGTCCAGGTACATAGCCAGGTTGTGAGTTCATCTCCTTCCTTTCTCTCTGAAAGGAATGAAAAAATGTACTCAGATGAGGATTAGAAAAAACAATGACTATTAGTAAATAATAGGCAAGCTTCAAAAATAAATGTCATATCTAAATATGAAAAATATAATACTTGAAATTATTTTTGAAACTCTAAATGAACAGATAAACAGTAGAGTGGGAAGAGATGAAGAGATAATTGGAGAAATAGAAAATTAAATTGAAGAAATGATCTATCATATAGCAGAAAGAGCCAAAGAGGCAAAAACTATGGAAGACATGAAGAGATATGAAGGATGGAGAGAAGAGGGTTAATATACATCTAATCAGAGACTCGGGATGAAAAGTCTCTATAGGAGAGGAAATATTTCAGTGGATAACAGCTGAATTTTTTCCATAACTGATAAAAACATGAATTCATAGGTCCAGGAAACACTCTGTGTTTCAAACAGGCTAAAAAACAGTTAAATCCATACTAAAACACACTTTGTGAAACTGAAAGATACAGTAGAAAGTTTCAAAGCAGCTGGCAAAATGATGGATCACCTGCAGCAAAATTACAGGTATAATGAGAACTGACTTACCAAATGATAGCCAGAAAGAAAATAAAGTGTGAAAGAAAATAACTATCAGCCTAAAATTGTGAATTTAAAGAACTATTCTTTATAAAAGAAATAAAAAAATAAAGATATTCATAATTGAAAACTGAAAGCACCACCAAGAGATTTTTTCCAAAAAAATTTAAAAATCACAAGGATTACTTCAAGAAGAAAAAAGATCTGGGCCATTCTGAGAAAAAAAGTGAATAAATAAAATGGTAAACATGTATGTAAATGAAATAAAAAATAATAACATCTGATTTGGAAAACTAATAAATAGAATGAAATATGACAATAGTATTTATTAGAGAAAAAGTCATTGAATTTCAGTGACCTAAAGTCTTAAAATTGTTCAGGAAGTAGGTGGATAAGGTATTATGCCACTTTGGACTTTGTTAAAGTAAAAACAGATGGTAAAGTTTTAAGGCAACTAAAGAATAAAAATATATAAATTCCAATTCATAAAGAGAAAAAAATTAAGGAAAAAAGAACAAAAGAGGAAATAGACAAAAAAGAATACTAAAGATAAATCAATTAATAGATTTTAAAATGTGAAATGTAGAACCAAGTCTAAATATGTAAATCATCAAAATAAACATAAATTAGCTAAACTCACCAATTAGAAGAAAGAGATTGTTACAAGGTAGGAAAATAAATTCCAGCCTTAGCTCTTTAAAATAGACACATCTATAGCTCAGGGCGCACACATAAACACACACACAAAGGTAGAGATGAAAGAAGTTATACTGAGGATGTATTAGCCCAACAAAAGCCGGGGTAGCTGAATCAGTACCAAGCCAAACAGACTTCACCAGTGAAGGCAATACCAGGATACAGAGAGATGCCATGAAATGACTCAAGGTTCAGTTCACTAGAAAAATATAAAAATTCTAAACATGTATGCACTTAAAATTATGTATAATATACATATATATACACATGTATGTATATATAATCTAATACGCATAGGTTTAATGGAGATATATGGGAAAAAATTGTAAGTCCTCTAAATCTGTAAGATTACATTATGAAGGAATAGAATGTTTTAACAGCTCAATTAATAAACTTAATCTGATAAAATGCATACAGCTTCGTACCTAATAACTAGAGAATACACGTTATTCTCATGAAACATCAATAAAAGTAGATCTTGGCTACACCTAAGTTTCAGCACATGTCAAAGATGCAGACTTACACATGCTGTGTTTTCTGACAACAATTCAATTAAGTTAAAGATTCCCATATGTATCCCCAGGAATCTGTGAACCTAAATACACATTTCTGAACCACTCATGAAAAATGCATTAGGAGACAGTGTAATTCTAACTTTAAAATGTTTAGAATTAAACAAAAAAGTAAATACTAAATATCAAACATGGTGGGAGCAGCATAAGTGAACCTTTAGAAATAAAATTTAAATCCTTATATTAGAAAAAAGGAAAAGCTGAGAACTAGTGAGATATATGCAAATTTAAGAAATTTTATGAGAAACTATAGAAGAAACCCAGAAAAGCAGGAGAAAAGAAATGATAAAAAACAGGAATGAATGAAATACAAAGCTAATATGCAAAGTCAGAAGTGGAACATAAAATGGATGTGCCGGTGAAGGGATTGAGAAGCACAAATTGGTAGTTACAGAACAGTCGTGGGGATGTGAAGTGCGGCATAGGGAATATGGTCAATAATGTTGTAATGACTATCATGGTGTCAGATGGGTATTAGGTTTATCACGGCAATCACTTTGTAAGTTATATAAATGTCTAATCATGGGGTTGTACACCGAAACTTATATAATATTGTACATCAACTATAACTTTTAAAAAATTGAGAAATAGAATTGCAAACAAATTATCCATGTGTTAATTACAGCTACTGTAAAAACTAAGAAGATGAAAGGAGTAAGGGAATTAACTAATGACGGATGTTAACTGGATGTATTACAGTGATTGTTTTGCATTATATACAAATATCAACTCATTATGTTGTACACCTGAAACTAATATAATGTTACGTAAATTATACCTCAATAAAAAAAGAATGGCAAAAACCTTATATTATTGTAGCCCTTGTTTTGCTTTATGCAAATGTCAGCAAATAGAAAATGATTCAGAAATCATTTAGGAATGATTCAGAAAAACTATGCTATAACTCTCATTATAATCTCCACAGTGGTCAAACTCTTTAGAATCGTAATGTGTATAGATTTATCTCAAGTATTACATAAGAAAATTGCCAAAATGGGGAAAATTTTAAAAACAACATGAACATTAAAAATGGATATACTTTTTTGTGAAAAGTATTAAAGAAAAAGACAAAAGGGAGAATGTATAAATAAACTGTATTAGGAATGATAAGAGATATAACTATAGATATATAAAAAGATTCAAAAGACAGCAAAATTTATGAATGACCTTGTGCTCAGAAATTATAATGCTGAGAGAAATGGACAATTTTTTGTTATTGATAAGTATTTTGTGGGGAGGTGATTTGAAATTATGTCAATTTCCATTTCTTTTCTTAAAATTATTTTATTGATGTTCAATTACAGTTGTCTGCATTTACCCCCCCATGACTCCCCCTCACCCCAGCCATCCCCACCTCCCTCCCCTCCTTCCACTCCCCCTTGGTTTTGTCCATCTGTCCTTTATAGTTGTTCCTGAAAACCCTTCTCCCCTTCCCCCCATTATCCCCTCCCACCTTTCCTCTGGTTACTGTCAGATTGTTCTAAATTTCCATTTCTAATGGGCTCATGTTTTTCTATTTTATTTGATGCATTATAATACATTGGAGTTATTATTTATTTTGTTTTTACAATTGTCCTCAGTTTAACCAATTGGAGCCCATTCAAGCAGACTTCTGTCCTCTTGACATGCCTCATCATTCTTTGAGCACTGCCTTGCTTCCTGGCACGAGATGTTCCAGGCTCACCTTGCACTTGCGCTGCACTGGCCCTGATACCAGTCATTTCTCAACGGACCCTTGTTTATTTTAGTGGAAAATATATTTAGTGGCCCAAATCTGGGCTTTGCTTATCCCTATTGGCATGTTAATTTCCCAGGCCCTCTCAGTGGACAGAGTTAGGTGTACTATATGTATGTATATACAAACATATGTAAATACATATTGCATCTATATCTTCATCTCTATCTGGAAAACATTGATATCTTCAGTTCCAGTCTAACATCATGAGATTCACTCTAGTGTTCTCCCTCTTCTTATTTATAAATCCCACCTTCAGCAGTGAGAAATCTGGCTCCCATGAACCTTAATGTAGTTTCTTTTGATCAACCCCCATGTAAGTAACCATTTCCCATATCCATGGCCACCTCCTCCCCACTTCAGTATCTTTCTCACCCTGACTGAGATTTGATTCCCCAGGCCAGTGTATCTTTCTGTGCAAGCACCCTGCTCAGTGATATATCTCTCTCACACAAATGTTTCTCTTCCTCTTTTTCTCCCTTTCTTCTCTCTCTAAAAGAAAATGAGTAAAAACAAATGTTTTAAAAGTCTTTATCTTTAACCTTTGGCCTTTTAACTATGATGTGTCTTAAAGTGGGCCTCTTGGTATCCATCATAATTGGGACTCCCTGTGCTTCTTGGACTTGCATATCTATTTTCTTTGCCAGGTTAGGGAAGTTTTCTTTCACTATTTTTTTCAGATAAATTTCCAATTTCTTGCTCTTTCTCTTCTCCTGGTACCCAGTGAGGTGAATGTTGAACCTCTGAAGTTGTCCTAGAGGCTGCTTACACTATCCTCATTTTTTTGGATTCTATTATCTTGTTGTTTGGCATGGTTTTTTTTGCTTCCTTATATTGCAAATCATTGATTTAATTCTCAGCTTCATCCACTCTACTGTTGTTTCCATATAAATTGTTCTTTATTTCAATTCGTGCATCCTTTGTTTCTGACTGGGTCTTTTTTATGCTGCTGAGGTCCTCACTAAGTTCCTTGAGCATCTTATAAACAGTGTTTTGAACTCTGCATCTGATAGATTGCTTATCTCCATTTCATTTAGCCCTTTTTCTGGAGTTTTGATCTGTTCTTTCATTTGGGCCATCTTTCTTTGTCTCCCTGTTTTGGCAATCTCCCTGTGTTTGTTTCTATGTAATAGGTAGAGCTGCTTTGCCTCCATGTCTTGGTAGTGTGGCCTAATGTAGTAGGTGTCCTATAGGGTCCAGTGGCACAGCCTTCCCTATCATCCAAGCTGGGTAATTGAGGTGCGCCCTTCATGTGGGCTGAGTATACTCTTCTCTTGTAGTTGAACCTTGGTTGCTGTTGGCATATCAATGGGAGGGGTTTACCCAGGCCAGTCAGCTACAAGGACTGGCTGGCTGTGACCACTGACCACTAACCTCTACCCTCCATGGAAGATCAGTTGTGCAGGGACTGGGTGGTGGTTCTCCAGCTTGGTCTGTAGCTGTCCACTGGGTGCTCTGGCCCTGGGGTTTCCCAGGTGGTGCAGACCAAGGTCAGCCCCCACCTATGTTTTTCCTGGAGCACCCTGCCTGAGCTATAAACCATCTGAGACGGCTGCTGCTTGTGCTGAGCTTGGAAATCCCCAGGCAAAGCCAAGCTGTAAATCTAATCTGGCTGCCACTAGGGCTCACTGAAGCCAGCTGTTGCTTGTTTGATAGGATGTACAAGCCAAGACCTGCCATTCTTATGGAAAAGCATCTTGGATGGGCCCATAAATTGGGTGGGGCAGAGTCTCTGTGGATCTCCAAGGCAGATCAAAGAGTGTTAGCCCAGTTGATGGAGTCTCAGATATGGCACCAGATTGCCAGCTCTGTGGGAGGCGTGTTTAGCAAAGGGATGATGCCTCTGTTCATCTTGATGCAAGGCAGTTCATTTCCTCCCTTTATGCCACTGGTACCTTTCAAGCTGCTACGCCAGTGCTGGAGGTCAAAGGGAGTGAATCTGAGTAGGTGAGTCCTACTCAGGTGTGAAAGTGTGGAGGTTCTTTAAGAGGAACTGCTTTGGGCTCCAGAGGTTTCTTCCACCAGCTCAATTCCTGCTAGATTTTGCATCCAGAAGTTGTGGGGGCTTATTTTCCTGGCACTGGAATCCTGGGTTGGGGGCCTGGTGTGGGTCTGGGACTCCTCACTCCCGAGATATCCCTACCGAATTTTTATTCACGTGGGTGTGAGACCAGCCCATTCCTTGTCTGTGCCCCTCCTGCCAGTTTGGATGGATGTAGTTTCTTTAATTCTGTAGTTGTCAGACTTCCATTCGGTTTGATTTCTGACAATCCTGAGTGATGGCCGTTCTATATTTTAGTTGTAATTTTTATTTAATTGTGCAAAGAGGGAGCCATGCCTGCCTATGCTGCCATCTTGCTGAATATTTCTGAGAACCTTAATGGTTTATGCGACTTCCCATTGTCTTCTTCAGGATTTTTTTAAGTTTGCTGATTTTTCTCAGTGTCCTGCTCAGTGCCAGATCCTCTTCTTTTTTGGAATCAGTCTGCTGGCAATTTCTGGGTCCCTTGGCTCACAGGCTCCATCAAATTTCCTTTTTTTTTTTACTATTACAGCTGCACAGCTGCTGGGCCAGCTCTGGGCCCAGCTGCCATCGCAGGATTTGGCTGTGCCCACCCTTTTTCCAGGACCATGGGGATTCCTTGACCCCTGCTGTATTGAAGATACCACCTGTAGTTGGACTGTGGGATTTTGTTGTTGTTGTTTGATATCATGTGCTCACATTGTATTCTTTCATTTTTGTATGTATTATTTTTATGAGAGGACTAGGGGAGATTCATGTTTTTTTTTAAATACTACACTATTGTCATATTTTGGCCATCAGAAATAGCAGGTGATCTTCTAAAGTATAAAACACATCATATAAACCCTACCCGTACCTTCATCTGTGACCTCATCTTCAACCATTCCACCCACTGGTGATGGTTAATGTTATATGTCACCTTCACTGGGCCATGGGGTGCTAAGATATTTGGGCAAGCATTATTCTAGATATTTCTATGTAGTGTTTTTGGGTGAGATTAACATTTAAACTGGTAGACTGAGTAAATCCAGTTTCCCTCCCTAATATGGGAGGGCCTCATTCAGCCAGTTGAAGGCCTGAATACAACCAAATGGCTGACCCCCACCAAAGAACAAGAGAGAATTCTTACTGTCTGACACTCTAGTGCATAGAGTGTACATAGCTTGAACTAGTACATAGCTTTTTTCCTGCCTGGACTCAGCGCAAAACATTAGCTCAAAACATTAGCTTGAGCTAACTACATGAACTGAAGCCTGTTGGCCTTCAGGCTAGAACTACCTACCCGCACCATCAATTTCCTGGTTCTCAGGCCTTTGGATCCAGACTACAACTACGCTTCTCTCTGCCTCTGTCTCTGTCTCTCTGTCTCTCTCTCTCTCAAAGAACCCTGGCTCATTTACCACCCTTTCACCTTTGTTGTAGTTACACTGGCCTTCAGAACAGCCTCAGAGGACGTCCATACCTTCTTTCCTCTACTGGCAATAACGAGCAAGTCCTATCTCACGACGTGGCTTTGCTCTCTTTCTAGAACTTACCACCATCAGAAATTATACAATTTTGATTTGCCTGCAGTTGTGTCCTTCACTGGACTGTAATCACCCTGAGAGCAGGGCATTGATTTGGCACTATAGAAACTTTGATACGGGACAGGGACCAGTACACAGCAGGCATTTTATACATATTTGTGAAGTGAATTTAGAATTTCTACAACATCAACATCAGCACTAGAATGCCTGAAAATAGGGACTTTGAAAAACAATCTTTTTGAAGAGGAATGTAATGACCCAATACACAAAAGCTGTGGTCTATAATGGAAGAAGACATCACCGTTTTCTAGAGTTTGTTTGCATCTGAACATGAAATTTTTGGTTTTACCATTATTCAGGTATTTAGATGGGTGATAAAAATCAAGGGCAAAGATGGATAAAAAGAGATGGAACCGCTTACTACTGGATACTTACTCTGACATTTCTTTGAAATGCTAATGATACTTTGAATAACTATCAGATTGGAATTCACACGTTTAGTTCTGTACTTTGGCATGAAATAACCACTTATCAAAAGGGAAGTATGAAATTAAGTGAGACAAGTTATAAAAACAGTTCAATCTGTATACCGTTCCTCAGTTTAATCTAAAGAAATAATAAGAAAATGCAAAATTTTTTCCAAAGTATACCTTCAAAAATATGCAAGCAGAAAATAAGGAGTAAACCCCATATGTTTACCATGTCAAAATACCAATCTGTATTAAGTGCCTAATGCAATTAATTACTACTGCATTTCTTTGTGAAAATAAAACCCTCTAGGTTAAAAACTGTTGTTATAACAATAGAAACATATATTTCAGGTATTCTGTTCCACAGGCATCATTCAGCTTTACTTCTATTATTTCACTCAGTCTTCACAACACTGATAGGTATTCACTGTTACAATTACCATTTCTAGATGTGAAAACAAACATTTCTGGTATTTATTTTGAAAAATGTATTAATTCTTCTTTAAAACTCGGAATACAGGCTGAATCAGTTATGCATTGCTACGTAGGAAACTACCCCAAAACATAATGGTTTCCAAAAGCAGCCGTTTGTTTAGCTCATGGTTCTGGTGGGTGTTTCCTTCTGGGTCAGGCCAGCCTCAACTCATCGGGGCTGGGCCCACTCCTGCACTGCGGTCAGTAGGCCAGCTGGCCTGGGGTTGGGTTGGATGGTGCTGGAGGGCCTCACTCCCACATTTGGAAGTGTGTCCTGTCGTTTGGCAGTAGACATCTTTGTGGCGAGCGTTTTTCCCGTGAGACTAAGTGGTCATAAGACCATCTGTGGTCAAAGATAAAATACCCGAAGTAAAAGAGAAATATTAAAGAGGACATAATGAAAGAGGACATGAAAAATTAATAGCAAAATTTAAAAGGCTATACTGAGAAAACTGAAAATACACTGCCTTTGAAGTTTTTTATTCATTGTATCATACTCTTTTTTCTTTTTCTTGTTTTTTTTCTTTTGCTTATAGATTTGTGTCTTCTTTCAGCATTGCACTTTTTTGTTTTTCACTAAATTTCTTCCTTTATTAAAATAGGTGTCCTTTTCCAACTACAGAAGTAATAATTAATACTCTGGAAGACTGCTGTGAATCAGTACCCACCTCTTTTATATTTGCCATAGCTGGGTAAGCTTTTGTCAGGTGAGACGGATGTCTGTGCTCACCAGAGGATTTGCAGAAACTCCTGTGTTATTTTCTAGGATGGCATGTTATCTGGCTTTACACAGAGCTTTGCAATCTGGTTTTACGTGTAGTTGTTAACCTCCACTATTTTAAGACCGCCATGTCTACTCGTCATAGACCGTTTTGCGGGCTGAGATTTGTACTCGTGCAGTGTACAAATGGCAGTGCCGAGAGAACTCGTCAGTGGAGAAGGAAACCAAACTGACGAAACACACGAAGTCTGCCACATGGAAACAAACCGTCAACCAGTTATTTTATCTTTTATGGCAGAATTGCCTTACGTCCAATTAGTTGTGCCGCAAAAATGTTTGTGGCAAACATGCTTGTGGCAATAATGTTTATGGCAAAACTACCTGGAACCATATGGAAGTTTGCTGGCTGTGAACAGAGGTGCAGGGGGGAGTCGCTGGTATAGTAACCATACCTTTTTATTTTTTATTTTTTGTTTGTTTGTTTGTTTGTTTGATGCTTTGACATCTTGCGACCTTGTTAACTCTGGAGTAGTGGACCATCCCAGGGGTAGCTAATTCTTAGAGAGAGAAAACTCACCTTGTACATGCCTTTCATATGCAAACCTGCCAATCCAGAGCCTAGCCCAGCAACATCCTCTATCAGGCTGTCACTCAGAGTCACCATCCACCTGCCCTAATCACCCCACCACCTCACACCAGGGCACTAGGAATAGCCCCTGTGCCCTAGCACCCACTGAAATGATTCACAATACCCAATCCTAAATCTGCCTGTGCTGCTTCAACCATTCCTCCCCACAGAAGCCACAGTAAAGTCTCTTGCCCATCATTTCCTTCACTCCTGCTGCCTAATCGTGGTGTTTCCCTGTGTGCCCCCCTAACCTATCCCACCCTGAGGCCTTTCCTGTCATTGCACAGCTTGCTCCCTCCTCTTAGAATCTGTGAGCACAACAAGTCTGTTTTCCTAGTGGCAACTCCTAATCTGTTAGCCTCTTTATCCTTGAAAAATAATAAAGCCTACAATTTCAAACAGCTGGGTAGTGTACCGTTTCATCATCCAGCAGGCCAGCCTGGGCTTGCTCCCAGGGCAGCAACATTCTAAGAGCAGCAAGAGGATAAGCCCCAACACACAAGCATTTTCAATGCTCTGCTCACATCACCTTTGCTATTGTCTCAGTGACCAAAGCAAGGCGCAAGGCCACACCAGGGTCATGTGGGGGTGAAACCGGAAAAGCCAGCATTCATGCTGCCTGTCACCTACCAGACCCAATAAGCAGAGACAGGGATTGAATCTTCATGGGCGCTTTGTTCAGATGGCTGGAGATCTGAGAGGACGGCAGGTTTGTACCCTAACAGACCGTCTTACGTTTCCTTTCAAGCCAGCCTTTTTTTTTAGAAGGGGGCAAAAGTGTAGGTAAGGGATTTGGAATTCAAGAGAAAAAAGTATAGGTAAGAATTTGGAATTCAGGAAAAAGGTTAATCAGATAAAAGCTGCAGTCCAGCAATTTCCCTAATATCCTTTCATCTGCTGACTGGTCATTTTCTTTATCTGTGTCCTGTGTCCTGTGTCCTGGGTGGCGGACTGTCTCTCCCTGGAACACAATGGCTCGCATACCACCTTGATGGCTCATGGTCTCTTCTGAAGCACAGAGGTCAAGCGCTTGCCATCTCCTGGAGTCAGGGTGGGCCTTACCTACAGTTCCTGAAACAGTAGTGTTAACATGCATGAAACAGTAGGTTTAACAGTAGTTTTAACAAGTAGTTTTAACAGTAGTTTTAACTACCAGGCTTATTAACTATTACCTTAAACTAAAATTTTCCAACTCTTGAGTGTCTGTCCCATCAGTAGGAATGGTGGCAGCAGCCACTGCAGTCCGGGGCCATTTCCGCAGTTAGCCCACCAACCTTGCGTTTCAGGAGGGTTCCTGTCAACTTCGCTTTGTCTTTGACTTCAGTAATCCTTAGAGTCTGGCCACTGGAATAAACAAATAGTTGCCTTTTCATAACTCTTGGCAAAAATGTTAATCAGCTGTCATGATGCTAAAAACTGTTACTCAGCCCTGGCTGGTGTGGCTCAGAGGATTGAGTGCCAGCTTGCAAACCAAAGGTCTCCAGTTCGATTCCCAGTCAGGGCACATGCCTGGGTTGTGGGCCAGGTCCCCAGTGGGGGCGCATGCGAGGCAACAGATCAATGTATCTCTCGCACATTGATGTTTTTCTCCCTCTCTTTCTGCCTTCTTTCCCCTCTCCCTAAAAATAAATAAATAAAATCTTTAAAATAAAAGAACTGGTATTCAAAAGACTAACCTCATCAGCTCCCTAAATTCTCTTGACTTAGGGAAGTGACTGCTTGTGATGAGAGGACTTGGAGAATACAAAGCATTTTGTGGTGGCGATTCTGTTCATTTCTGTCAAACCGCAGAGGGGCTTGTAACCTGATCATCACGGGAAACTGCAGGGTGCTGCTCCTAAAACTCTCATTGTCATGAACATGGTCAGAAATCTTTTACCTGAGATTTACAGAATCTGTTTCTCACAGTAGACTGATGCTCTTCAGTTTTCCTTTGAAACTCAAACTCTTTAGCCTTCTCAGCAACTTTCAAAATAAAATTCTAAACTTCCTTTTCAGAATTCCTCCTTCCATGTACAATTATTTACCCATTACTGTCATTCCATACCAACCTGCTTATGTTGTAAAGCACTGTGGGGAGCCAAGTAGCCAAGGAAGAAAAAAGAGAAAATAAATTGGAACAGATGCCAGGTTTATTTGCTCATAGCATAAGCTTACTTCCATGAAGCAGAAAATAATCTTGCAGTCCAATCATCCCAAATTCCAGGAACAGTCATAAACAAGGGAAGTATGTCCCTCCTCACAAAGAGCCTACTTGCTTAACCTTGAACCATGGATTATTCTTTTACCTTAATAGTGAAATATTTTTCAGGACAATTCAATTGGGAATATGATGGACCTTGATTTGAATGTCAGCTTAACTTACTGGTTGGGGAAACTGCAGCAATTTAAGTTGTCTGTGTTAATTTTGACTTCTAAAAAATGTACATAAGAGGCCATAAACACTAGCCTTTCGAGAGGTCAAAGCTGCCGTGCCTCACTCCCCACCCACTATTCTACTTTTAAAAGGGTCCCTGTTGCAAGGGGAAGACAAAATGCAGTTCTGCCAAAGACAGAGTGTTGCTACCCTAGACAGAGACAGAGTTTTTGTGGGAAGATAAAGTGATTAGAATAGGGCTGGATGGGTGCGAGCTGCTTCTCTGTTAGACTCGTGTCCCTTGGACTCCCCTTCCCGTCACTCTTCTTTCTTCCATCTCAGGACACCGGTACAGTAGGTCTGGGCAGAGGGACGCCTTCCGTTCGGAAAAGCAGCCAGGAACAAGGGTACAGTCTAGGGATATGCTTCTGTTGACTCCAAGGGACAGAACAGTCTCAGGACCCGGAACCAAATTCAATAAAGAAACGATTTGTCCGTAGCATCCTCTGGGCAAATATATATTGTGGTTGCTGGTTTGTGTGAACATGTGAGTTCAATATTCTGGTCATGTTTTCTTCTATCGGAAAATCTTGATAATTATTAATCATCTCACAGGATTATTATGAGGTCAGATGAGATGATGTAAATATAATCCCTAATTAAGTACCTCATAAAGAGCATATACCTATTAAATGTTGTCTGTTAATTTATAAAAACTTTGGTATTTGGGGTTTGTCATAATAACTAACTTCTTTAAAGTATGAGTCAGCAAGTCAACTTTGGATTTGTAGTTGTTGTCTCCCACATGGGCTCTATAGTATTTTATTTACAAATTGGGTTATGGGCTTATTGGGTAATTGTGTAGCAAATATTTAGCTATATGAATTAATACGACCAGTCAAAAAAGTTAACTGACTTCTTTTGCTAAATTCTTTGGCCAAGTTTGTACACAGTATCTTTAAAACACAAATTAGGTCATTAAATAGCAAGTCATGTTTTAAATTTCAGAGAACACTTATGATTTATCTTAGAAAAATGTAAAGTGGTAAAAATGAGCATTCTTCTTGGGTTTCCTTTATGCATTACATTTTCAAAGACCTGAAGAAATTGAAAAATAACTAATATTATTTCAGAAAGGGAAGGAAAAAGGAGCTTTGCATTAAAAGCTCAATATCAGTTTCTTGTAAAAGCGTTTTGCTTTTTAGTGATTCTGGATCACATTGTTTGCCTGTGTTAAGCCTGAGCAAATCCTTTTTGTCTTAACTATATAATCTGTGTAGAATTATTCTTAATTTTATACTTAAAGTAACACTATTAGGATTATGAACCTTAAATTACTCCTTATAATACTTCTTTTCAAGATTGCATTTATGGATGTATTTGCTGGGAGAAGGGCAGAGGGATGTCTTGTGCATGACCTTGATTTACCTGCCTTATGTCCTACTGAACAGTGTGACTCACTTATTGCGAGGGTTTGGACGTGGGTGTCTCATGTTAAGAAAACCCAATTTTGTTATTTAATATAAACACACCCACCCTGGGGACAAGGGAGAAGGGTATGCAATTACTCAATACCTGATTCATACCTTTGAAATGCACCCTAAGCTATATCAGGAAGATTTGGTACACACACACACACACACACACACACACACACACACTTGTTTTATGCAGCACTGTAGAGTCATGGGTATTTCATAAAGTGAGGATGTCACTGTGTAGCAATAAATCAAATATCTAAATATAGCACAAGTTCGAAAGGGCACTGCTATTCTATCTGGGCTTCGGAGTCCTTTATAAACAAGTGTCCTGACATCCTTCTTTTCTTTTGCAGATGACCTCTCTCAACAGGAGGACAGTGATCCCCCCAAAGAATATGACCCTGGGCAATTCGCAGGCCTTCTCCATGGATCCTCTCCAGCCTGTGAGTCTCCTGAAAATCCATTTCATCTCTATGGGAAAAGAGATGAACGTGAAAGACAAGATGAAGTCAGTTTGGCAAACGGTCCTTTGCCTTTCAAGCAGTCTCCAATACAAAATAACCCAGAACCTTTGGTAAAGAAAATTAAACCCAAAGTGGTCAGTAGGACAATTTTTCACAAAAAAACGAACCAAGGCGAAAACCATACCATTGTTGGTACAAGAACAAGTAGGAGTGGATCCCGGAATGGGGACCAATGGATTGTGAACACAGGGGGATTTGTGGAAAGGGCCTGTACCCTGGGGAGAATAAGGTCATTGCCAAAAGCCTTGATTGACATGCATTTGTCAAAAAATGTGTCTAAATCAGATTCTGATCTCATTGCCTACCCTTCAAATGAGAAACCATCAAGAGTTAACTGGAGTGAATCTTCAACAGCTGAACAGAGTTCTAAAGGGAATTCTGAAAGAACGCCATCCTTCACTTCTGAATGGGAAGAAGTAAGCCTTGTTCTTCTTTATTTAAGGCTTTGGAGTCAAGGAAGGTTTGGGGGGAGGATTTTCAGGTCTTTCAGAGGCAAAAAGAAAATGAACACACGGCTCCAAGTGGAAGGGAAAGGTTCTAGGGGTGATACATGATAATTTCACAGCGAGGGTAAAGACAAATACCGTTCCGCACATAGGGAGAAATCTATTGTTTCCATGGAAATTGATATCAAGCAGAAGTAATAACTAGCTATGAGGTACAAGAGAATGTTCACATTATGTATTACCAGCCCGTGCAGCTGACACACGGAGAGAAGTCTTTGTGCTTTTGCTGCTACATATCATTTTGCTACTTGCTAACCTCTTCGTTAGCTCGTCTCCCTTTTTTAAAGTATATTTTCAGAGACTCTCCTTATAATCTTACAAATTACTGAATATTTCCCTTTTACAACTGTCAGAGAAATGTTGAAGAAAAAATGTGTTGAGGTCGAGTGTCACCAATTTAAGGTCTACCTAAAGACAAAGTCTTTAATTTCATACAATTACTCAGAATGTAAAGGGCCCTTGTAAGATTATGAAATATCATCCTTTGTCCCTAAGGAGGACTACATCATAAAATGATAACAGTTCTTGCTTTTTCTTGAATTTCTTCAAAGAATGGATAGCACTCACCCTTGACATTTCATTCTAACATGTCATATTTTGTCTCTCAAAAGACTGTGCCAGTTGGATTGGGCTTTGAAACTCAGTAGATCCTCATAGCATTCTGAGAACAAGAAACGGAAATGATTCTGATATTGACATTCCAAATTGAGCTGTTTGCAGAAAGTCACTCACTCTCTCTGCTTCTGTGTCAGGGTGAACAAAATGGGTGAACAAAATGAAACACTTATGTAATGCTTATTGCCCTTTCTCCAACCTGTTGTCTTACTAGGGATGGTAGGGTGATGAGTAGAGGATTAAACCACTGATGGCTAAACCTTCGATGGCCATGTCTTCCTGTAAATCCCTTACTGCTAGACTGACAGTCTATCCATTACTTCTTTTTTAAATTTTTTTATTGTTGTTCAGGTACAGTTGTCTCCCTTTTCCCCCCACCACTCCTGCCAGCCCCACCCATCTCCACCTCCCACCCACAATCCTACCCCCTTTGGCTTTGTCCATGGGTCCTTTATACATGTTCCTAGATGACACTTCCCCTTTGTTCCTCCATTATCCCCCTCTGCCTTCTCCTGGTCACTCTCAGTTTGTTCTTTATTTCCATGTCTATGGTTCTGTTTTGCTCGCTTTTTTGTTGATTAGGTTCCACTTATAGGTGAGATCTTATGGTATTTGTCTTTCACCACCTGGTTTATTTCACTTAGCGTAATACCATCCAGTTCCATCCATGTGGTCTCAAAGGGTAGGAGCTCCTTCTTTCTTTCTGTTGGATAGCATTCCATTGTGTAAATGTACCACAGTTTTTTGATCCAATCATTTACTGATGGGAACTTAGGTTGCTTCCAGCACTTGGCTATTGTAAATTGTGCTACTCTGAATATTGGGGTGCATAGGTTCTTTTGAATTGGTGTCTAACATCATCAAAATGTCCATACCACCCTAAGCAATTTATAGATTCAATGCCATCTCTATAAAATACCAATGACTTATTTCACAGACATGGAACAAACATTTCAAAAATTTATATGGAACCATTACTTCTGTTTATTAACTCTGTGAATAACATTTGAAATTCTCATTGGAAAGAGGAAGGATTAATGATCATTTAACTTCTCTCTTAGAATTAAGTTGTTCCCATGCCTCAATTCTTGTGACTGGTCAAACCATTCGGTAAGAACTTGGTTCCAGTGGCCGTGCCCGCAAACTGAACCCCACCCCTTCGTCAGTCAGATGAAGTACATGCCCTACAGGGTGGAGATCCTCGCATGAACTTACTCTCAGCCCTTCCCCTTCCGAGTTTAAAGAATAACTGTTCCGTACTGACTAACCCATGGAGGTTCAAAGTTTATTTTAGGAAATACAAAGAAAAGTCAGGTTGATTTTGAAAGCTTAAGAAAAGGAAACAATTTGTATTTTTAAAAGCAATTCAAAAGATGCCTGCTTTCCTTTAACCCTTCTCTGTCAGTATCTTAATTGTGGTATTGCAATGGTAATAATACCAAGAAAAATGCAGGGTGGGGCAAAAGTAGGTTTACAGTTGTTCATATGGAAAATAATATAATAATAAATAAGAATACAAGAATAAATGCTGTGTTTTTACATACTCACAACTGTAAATCTACTTTTGCCCCACCCTATATATTCTTCTGGCATTTGCAAGTCATTTGAAAGTGCGACACAAAAAGTGAATATAATAATTCACTTATATGGTTTTTGTTTCTTGCAGATTGACAAAATAATGAGCTCGATAGATGTTGGAATTAACCGTGAACTCAAAGAAATGAATGGTGAGACCACAAGTAAGGAAACCTCTCCTGTATGTTTTAATGAATAAATGTGCTCAAGAACTAGCTAGAAAATGATAGGAGATTTTTAGATAATTTTATGTTTTATCATAATAGCAGCACCTATAAATGATTTCCTTCTACTCATATCAAACAACCATGAGCTCTAAACAATGTCAATTATAAGTATATTGATTTAACAAATTGAGATATTTTTTCACATGTGCTATGTTATGTCAGTTAACATTAATGGAGTTTTAACTTTAGGTAGAGCTAATTTTAAAGCACTTCAAAATATTATAGAAAATGCTGACTTAATATACTACCATTCCTCATTCAATGAGATATCCCATTTATCCTGGTGAAAATGATTAACAACTTTGAAGCTATAAGCTCCAGTATAGCAAGAACTAGGTATTACTTATCTTCGTGTATTCTAGACTACCTAGAAGGTGTCTCACAAATAGTCACTTTTGCAGTCACTATTTAGTGTATTACCCTTATGAAATATTCTTTTCTTCACTGTAATTAAGAGTAAAAGAGTACTCAGAGTAGAAGGCCATTTGAAACTTTTTCTGAAGACCTTTGCTTAATACTGATAGATGATGTAAAATACCTAAAAAAGTAGTAATAATAGTCATACTAAAGAAACTACTATTCTGGAAAGAGTCAAAAAATCTGCCTCCATCTTTGTCCTGCCACTAAGTAGAGATGTAACTGTAGATTAAGTGGGTCTATAGAGTTTAGTGTTAAAACAGGTGATTTCTACGCTCCCAGAACAAGTTGTATTAAGTTAACAGTACTAATTGATGTTTCTGCAGAAATAATAACATTAAGATTTGTGTGAGAAAAGCCTGAATATATCATAGGGCACACAGTTATGGGATTCTGTGGCCTTTTAACTAGTCACAACGAAGGGCCTTTTAAACAGCACTCCAGTTGACTCTTGAGCACAGGTAAGTCGGCGAGTGGTTCTTGTGTGGGTCACCAGGCCTCTGTGGATAAGAAGTGACATTGAAATCTTCGGTTTCAGTCACTAGACGGAATAATTAGGTCTAAGTGCGACTCTGGTAGGAGCACCTCATTCCTTTCACATGTACTGGGGCCCGTAAGAACTTTAATTTTTCTAATATGACTGCTCCTCATGCTAATTAAATGATAATTTTTGAAAAGGCTCAACAGCCCTGGCCGGTGTGGCTCAGCGGATTGAGTGCTGGCCTGTGAATGGAGGTGTTGCCAGTTTGATTCCTGGTCGCGGCACGTGCCTGGCCTGCAGTCCTGGTTGGGGGTGGGCGAGAGGTATCTGATCAATGTGCCTCTTGCACGTTGATGTTTCTCCCTCTCTTTCTCCTCCCTTCCCCCTCCCTCTAAAAGTAAATAAATAAAATATTTTTTAAAGGCTGAACAATTTTTTATGAAATGCATGGTTGTTTTAGATGTTGAAAACTGAAACATTCTGAAAAAGTACCAGAATTGCATTTGCATGCTTAGTGACACTTCAAGTGTGATGCTAGTTCAGTGGTAGCACGTGTCACCAGGCCCCTCACCCAGACATGCTGGTGGACATTACAGACTTTTCTATGTGCAAAGAACTAGTCTAGGAATGTGTACTGTCACACAGTACTTTCACATGTGCTCACATAATACTTTCAAGTTAGCCAAAGGAATGCCAATTTTTGGTTGATGTAAAAGTAAGAATTTATTTTCTTTTAAATAGTAAGTTCCCTGGTACTGAGAATGTTCAAGCAGAGACCTAGTACTTCTCTGTTGGAAGACTTAGGTGACTTTGAACCTTACTCTCATGTTCTAAAATTCATTTGCATAGTACCATAAAATTGTAAAATGGTTATAAACATGATTATAATGAAAATGAGGGTAAATGTTCAAAATGCCACTCAGGCAAAGCTACCTTTGCAGGGCATCTTAATGGTAAGCAAGTCCACAGATTATTTTCCCTTAATTCTCCTCCTTCCACCTCCCATGCCGCCATCCAACCCACTGCCTTTATTTACCATTTTACTACAGTGATGATGAAAATGAAAGTAGAGACTCAGTCCCTAAGACTGCATACTGTATGCACCTTAATTTTCACCTCTTAATCATACACTAATTATGCAATTGACCATCAAAACTGGCATTCCAGTTGGTCATTAGGCCATTTTTGAATTACAGCTTCCCTGGGTTGCAGGCTTTTCTTTCTGGAGGCTGCACAGAACTAGAGGGGTGATAACCCAATGAAGAAGGCATTCCATAAATAAGATATCAGATATTACTTGTGGTTGGGAGATAGCATGGTGAAATGAACAGTCAGACCGACATGAATTCAAATCTTAGCTCTACTTGGTTTCCCCACCAACAGAAATGGGGATATTAATATTGAATAATGGTAGAGAGATGCAATGGGCTGCATGCAGAGTCTGACGCATGTAGATATGCATTATATGCCAGCTTCCCCCTTGCCCTACCATGAGGGGGATGTTGTGTTTGACATTGTGGGCACATCAAGACATACGGGGGTGGGGGCAGGAAAGAAAAAAAAGACATATGCATATCATCAGCCCTCTCCTCAATAACTTCATGATGTGGGCTGGTCTCATGGTCTTCAAGTTAATTTTGCTGCATTCTCTGGAATTGTAGTGTGTCAATTATAATACAGGTAGTAAGTAGTAAGCCCAACAGTTGAGTGGTACCAGAGAACAGTAGTTACTAAAAGAGAACATAAAACTCCAGGGTACCCTCTCAAAGAAAAGAGAAAGATCTAGAGTGTATTGATTTAAATGGTCTAAATTATTTTTCTGAAATCTGAGTGCCCTCTTTTTACTTGACCATGAAGAAGAGATGTGCAATGAAATCAACAGGAGGTAAACTGAGAATGAGCAAGAAGAAACTACTCTTGCCACTGTCTGGAATTTGGCTGGAAGGCCACAGAGCCAAGCACTATGTCTTTAACAGAGCTGTATGGTTCTGTAAGCATTTATGATGTTTGTTACTAAAAACCTTGGAAAGTGATTAGGAGCAATGGAAGTGTACATGAAGGATGAAAGATCACCATTTAATTTTTCATGCCCTTGCCCATTTTGTTTTAGTGTTTTTGTCTGCCCTTCCCTCAACCTGCACGTTTGCAATTTCAGGTAATTTGTAAACAAAATATGCATTGGACCAGGAAGGGATTTGGAATACTCTCATCTTTACTCCTGTTTGAGCAGGCTCTATGAATCATATAATTCCACTCATAGAAACCAATGTCTTCTTTTTTAAAAAATGTCCTCAGCAATTACATAATTAGTTTGAACCTTATCCAGCAACCTCAACTGTCCTGGACTAAGACAGAAATAAAAGTAAATAAAATTTACTGGATTTATTTTTGGGTCAGTCGCTAAGGTTCTCATTCAGAATAGTATGAAGGCATAATTTTCACAAATGTAATTTCCAGTTTCTCACATGAGGTCAGATTTAAATGCCAGACGAACTAGCATTGGCAGTAGGATTCAATTATATTGAATGCCTCATGTTATGGAGAACATGCTGTCATTGGGTGATGTTGGATATGTGACATGATAGTACATTCTGCATAATCACGAAACCCCATGTGTAGGATTTTTTCAGAGAAGTCTTGAAATTTTATGGACTTGGATTGAGATGCCAGCTTCGCTTTGTGATCTCTTTGATGTCAACTTCCTCATATATAAATTCAGATTTTTTTTTACAGTCACCTCATAAGACTGCTGCAAGATTAAATTACACAGTTGTACTACTTCAGCCTAAAGTGTAGCAGGTGATCCATAAACATACATTCTCTCACATCTTGTCCAAGTATGCATGGCTGTCTTGCCAGTTAGAGTGTATACCGCGCAGGAAGATACTTGGGAAATCCTGCTTATCTTTTTGATCAGTGAGGATTGCAGTTAAGAGACAACTACTCACATTCTAAGGTGCTTTCATGTGGAGTCTTTTCTGAAGTTTCATTTCTTCACCATTGTCCTTGTATCATAAGGAAGCACCAAGTTAGAAAATTTACCATGTTCGTTGAAAGTACTGCTTCAAATTGCCACACTAAGAATCAGTTCAGTGATCTTCTTGATGAGATTGAGGATCACGTAAGTAAAGAGGAGGCAATGATTGGCCATTACACAGCAGCAAATACGCAGAGTAGTCAAGTGCCTGGACTTCCCAATACAGGGGTGGCGGATAATCTTAGAAACACCCTCCTGTCTCTAAACTGGCTTGAATAATCTCCTGTTGCACTAAACAGACTTCAGGTGTATGGACCGTATTAGACTGATCTCCAGTACATGAATGGAAAAAAATATATTTGGTTAAGATATTTTCTAAGGCTGGGATTTTTTTCTTATGCTTAAGGTTAAATTGTATTCAAGGAGAAGTATTCTACAGTCTTATCTTTTAAAAACCTATGTTTGCCAATTTATGAATTCCATCTGAATTTTAATTATAAACAAAAGCTATTAAAATGAATTTGTAAAGGATTTTTACCACGGGCTACACTGTCTGTATTGGATAAAGAGTACTGGTAATCCCCAAGGCATTTGCTGGAAAAGGCATAGCTCTAAAAACAGTAGCTGATGTTAGACCCACAGCCCCACTTACTGAGCTGTCACTCTTCTTCCTCCAAGAGTCTGAGGGTCAAGCTAGAGTTTAGAGTCCCTCGCAGCTGTGGAGACCCTGCATGCAGAGTTTCTGGGAATTTAGGAACTCACTAAAGCAGAGCAGTGTTCCCTCTCCGGCTGGCCTGAGCCCAGCTTCTCCTTGGTCTGCAGGAACAGAGAGAGCGCCCATAGCCTTTCCCAGAAGAAGGGCTGGCTGGGGCGTCTGTCTCCACAGCTCCAGGAGCTGCTTCTCCCTCACAGAGGCCTTGCCTCCAGGCCTCTGATTTGTGCTTCTAGCTCTGGATCTGCATCAGGAAGTACTGGGCTCCAGATGCAGCTGATAGCTGTCCTCCTGCTGAGACCACTGATGGGGAAGATCATTTCTCAAACTCTAGGAGAACACTTTTTGAAGATGTATTTACAGTTTCCCAGAGTTACTACTCCATTACAGAAATGACAAAGAGGGAAGACGGCGAAATGTGTTCCATTCTTACTGTGTGTCAGATGCTGTGAAGTTTACTCCTGTGAACATTTTTGCATTCAGCTCTCAAAATAACTCGGTGATGTGTTATTAGATCCACTTTATTGATGAAGAAAGGCTCAAAAATTTAAGTAACTTGCTGAGTCAGCTGCTTCAAGGGTAGTTTTTCTTCTTCCTGAAGTTCATTCTCTTTTCGAGAAACTAATCAAACTAGCAGAAGCCAGCTCTTTGCCTCTTTCTCTTTAGTTCAAGTCATACTCACATGCACTAAAGGGGAGCCATGTGGGGTTTGGGGGGTGGATGTGGAAACAATCACTTCCTTTTAGCAAAGCTCAACTATTGGTATGGAAGGCTTTAGCTCAAACCCCAAGCATGGGCCACATGGTCATGTATTTAATGGGTCACAGCTCTGAATATCTTTTACTTCTCGAGAGTGAATGCCTAAAATAAATGCTAATAATGACCTGAGTTTCACTTCTTTTCAGAGGAAAAATTTCCCCTACCTTCAGTAATATTCTTTTTTCCATGAGCTGATAAATTGCACATTAAAGTCTTTCTGTGAAATGCTTTGCAATAAGCATAATTTATTTTGATTTTTATTTCTTCTTACAACACTATTTTTAATAGAACCAACTGGGGGAAGTGGGAGGGGAATATGTTAGCACACAAGCATACTATTTTGTCTAAATCACACTATTTTTGTTATCATTTTATATAACACTACACTGAGTGACTTAGCTATTTTTTAGATGGATTAAATCTAAGAAATCCCTGAATAATAGAATAGCTGTATAGGAATGTGAATTATAGTAACTGTTAGGCTAGCATGAGTTAACTCATATTTATTAAGAGATAGTGTTTAATCAACCAAACAATGGTATTTTTAACACTAGAGACACTAAAATTTGTTTCATTCCAAATACATAATCATTTAAAACTAAAATAACCTACATAATATAGATTTTGTTCATTAGAACATGGCTGAGATCCTCTGGTTTTGAAATTACAAGTAATATTCGAATGTGAAATTAGATTTCTCTTAAGTATGAAATAGTTGAGTATCATTCTGTGGCCTAACATCAATAGTTATATAACAGGTCCATTGTTTTCAGTTCAACAAAATATTTAACCTTCTAGGTGAAGCCTAGAGAAATGAGCAAATACTGTCTTCCACCTGTACTGGAATACTTTCCATAGCATCATTCATGTCTGGTCAACCATCTGATTCCATATTTCCCATGATGATAAACTCACTACTTTCAGCGACAATATAAGCACTAAGAAGCTCAAATTATTAAAGACTTGTTTTTTGAGGCAAAATATGTTACCTACATAGACATAGGTTTCAATATCCACTTGCAGTGGGACCTTGTGAAATTTATTTCATCAACACAAACCTCACTTTTTCATACAAAAAGCAGCTATAACAATAGTATCTACTTCCCCCCAGTATCATTAGGAATATCTAAGGAATTACTACTACATGAGAAAGTAGTCAGCTACATTCCTGGTACATAGTGGACCATAATAGGTGACATTCCTTTCTGTCCATTTTTCTGTTTAAAAAATTTTCCAGAGAAACAAAGGATGGATATTAGCTCATTACTTCAAATAAACAGGGGTGGGCAAAAGTAGGTTTACAGTTGTGAGTAGGCAAAACAGTTCATGCTTCTATTATTATTAATTAATGATTGTATGATTTTCTGTATAAAAAACTGTACACCTACTTTTGCCCACCCTTGTATATATGTACTTCAGGGTTTGGATGATATTTTTAATTTTACTTATTGATTTGAGAGAGAGAAACATTAATTTGTCATTCCACTTATTTATGCATTTATTGATTGATTCTTATATGTGCCCTGACCAGGGATCAAACCCATAACCTTGGTGTATTGGGACAATGCTCTAACTAACTGAGCTACCCAGCCAGGGCTCTGGATGATATTTTTGATAGAATATTACCCCTTGCACATTCAACATAAAGTTGAAAACAGTTGCAAAGAGTCATCTTTGTAGACACTTTAAAAATAGTTGAATGACTACTATCTAAACGTCAGTGCATTTTACAAAGCTCACCATTAATGACTTCATACTGGTAAGAAAGTAGGAGCTTAAAATAATTAGGAATAATTTGAAATATAGATACTATACCTTCATGAGTTATGGATCATCATAATGAGTGCTCTTTGATGCAAATTTGTTTTCTTAAATATAGTGAAGACTTAAATGATAACGTGGACCACTCACCCACGAGAAAAGCTGAGCAGCTTATGCTGGTTGTGTCTGCGATGCACACTGTCCTGATCCCAACAGGTTCTTATCTCCTAGTGTTTTTGATGCACAAGCAGAAACTTTGGGAGAGTTAGGAAATGAAATTTTTATACATTTAAAACAAGCAATACTCAGCAATACCTCTCAGGAATGCTTCCTAAGAAAGTAACAGGACCAGAGCAAAAAATGTGTCTGTAAAGATGGTCAGTTCAGCATTATGATCATTTAAACAATAAAGTCAAATGAAATGGCCATTAACAGAAAATTTGTAAAATGAATTACCATAATTTCCTATGATGAAATGTTAACTATCTAATTTTAAATGATATTACATTTGTATTTGTTACCATGGAAATATAGCCATAATATATTAACTAAGTAAAAAAGGAGATAAAGTATATTGCGATCCCATTTTCTGATCCCACATATAAAAAGATCTGGAAGGACAGATGCAAAAACATTAACGGTAGATATCTCTAGATAAGATTATCACTGATTTTTATTTTCTGCTTTGCTAAATTTCCTGTAAATTTTACAGTAAGTATATACATTACTTTCCATTGTCCACACCATTCAATAAAGAGTAGATGCCTACTTAATAAACAAATACATATTTATATGGATGCATATATACAAACACACATATGTAAACATTTATATGTAAAACATAAAATGTTATAGCTGTCAGTGCTGGTCATTAGAGGCTTTCCCAGTGAATACAGTGAATAAGAATGTAACTAAGTCTTTTTATCAGATTTGAGTTTAAATAGATGTGGTTAAACGGTTTTAGAAAAGGAATTCATTCAACTTGTTTTTAGATTTTCATATTTCTGAAAACACTATTTAAAAGTAACTACACAGTTTTTAAAATATCCACCTAACTCCTGATCAAAATGATTTTTTCCTTGTCCTTGTTCTGCTCTGCCTGCATGTTCTAGTGACTTTCTCATCATTGTCTACATGCACATTTAATTTCTATGTGTTAATAATCTTATAGATAGAATTTAGTAATCTGCACTTTTATATACCATTTCAAACACTTCTATCTTATTACATTTTTTTCTTATCCCCTTGTTTTATCCCTTCTGTGAATAGCCATTGTTAGCCTGGTGTATATACTTCCAATCCTTTCTCCAATTATATGTGATCACAAGCAGGAGATAGGTAGGTAGGTAGATAAATAGACAGACAGATGGATAGATAGCTATTATGTTTTAAAAACATGAAATCATGCTATATACATTTCTCTCCAACTTGTTCTTCTCATTCAATGATATATCATAGCTTTGCCTTGTTTCTATAATCAGGCTATAAAACAAAATTGCACTCAGGAAGCTCCCCCTCTAAGAGGAAGGGAGCCCTAATCTGATTGCTGCTGTGCCCTGTGCACTAACTTGCTGTGCGACTGGGAAATGATACCTCACAATTAGCCTCGGTTTCTTTATTCGAAGATGAAAAGGTGGCACTAGATTCTTTCCAACTCTGTAATTCTGTGACTCATACTTTTATCTCTCATTTAATGGATTATACTTTGGCAGAATGTCCTCGAAAGCTTTCCGCTTCTTAATTTCTGAAGGACAAATGACCAATAAATCTCAAGCATGTGTAATTCAACTAGGTTCTTCTAGGAATGTTGCCAGATTCTCATTTTACAATGGTTTTTAAATATATTAATATAAAATGCATACTTTAATTGATAAATGCCTTTAATATAAGTTCTTTGCTTTTACTGTATACAAAACTCACTTATTCCTAAGCATCTTAGCTGTCTTAAGGAATCATATGCTGATTTGTCAAACTTAAATGTCCCACTGAAATCATGTGTACTTTAGTGATGTGAATGGGAATAAATGCAGAATTTCTGATGCAGTAGTCCCTCCCTTATCCATGGGAGATACATTCTAAGGCTCCCAATGGATGTATGAAACCACAGATAGTACTAAACCATATGTGTATATATATACTGTTATTTTCTACACATACATACCTATAATAAACTGTTATAACAATAAGCTCAGTACTTTCTGGTGCTGCTGTTTGGTCAATCAGAACACATTTTCTGTTCATGTCTTCCACCCACAAATTTAATGCCTTTTTTTGTGTGTTAACTAGGCCCTTACCACACACTGTGGCCTTAATTTCCACAGCTTGAAATGCAACAACGAAACTGGTAAGAATTTCTTTTGTCCTGGCCAGATGGCATCATCTTCCATGCCAAAAGGTCGTGGGTTCAATCCCAGGTCAGGGCACATACCTAGGTTGCAGGTTCGTTTCCCAGGGCACATGCAGGAGGCAACCAATCAATGTTTCTCTCTCTCTCTCTCTCTCTCTCTCTCTCCCTCTCTCCCTCTCTCCAATCAATAAACTTATCCTCAGTTGAGGATTTAAAAACATTTTTTAAACAGTTTTTTCCTTCTTCACAATTTGGCAGATAACAGATTTGTTCGTACTTGATGTTAGTAACCTCAGAATACAGTTATTTTTCTTTTCTTAATAAGTCAAGATCTTTTACCTTTTCATAAATTGAGCACTTTACGACTTCTCTTTGGCACAGCCAGATCGCCAACATCACTGGCCTTGTGCTTTGAGGCCATCATTAACGAAAATAAGGGGGACTGGAGCACAAGCACGGAGACCGCTCGGCAGTTGAGATGATATCCGAGACGGTTACTGAGTGACTAACGGGTGGGTTAGTCGCTGGTGTCTAGTCAGTGTGCAGACACCAGATAAAGGGATGACTCATGTCCTGGGTGGGATGAAGCAGGACGACATGCGATTTCATCATGCTACTCAGAACAGTGCGCCATTTAAAACGTATGAATTGTTTATTTCTGGAATTTTCCATTTAATATATTTGGACTGCAGGTAACTGAACTGCAGAAAGCAAAACTGTGGATAAGGCATGGCTACTATAGTATACTTTAAAAAAATTGTTTTCACATTTTTTTATTGTTGTCCAGGTACTGTTGTCTTCATTTCCCCTCCATCACTCACCCCCCCTCAGCCATCCCTACTTCCCACCCTTGATCCTACCCCCTTTTCCCTGCTTCTTGAATCTACTAAACTCCTTATGAGAATTTTTAATGGTGGAAAAATGTCGTTAACACTTCAATCGTGTATGCTTTTCATTAGGTCGCATGTACTAAGTGCTCACAATTGCCCATTTATTACCCATTGACTTGGCCTGACTAGAGTGTAGCCGGCATCTCTCCTCTCCAGGGGCTGCTGTACTTGGCTTGCCCCAAATCTGAGCAATGACTAAAACGCAGACCAGACCATCTACCCTTAACAGTTCCCTTCGAGCCAGCCGATCAGAGAGAAACATTTCCTGTTATACCACCTTGCTCTTGCTGTCCGCCATGCTCCATCCACCTGTTTGTGCCATTTCCCCTTAAAGTTCCTGCGAGTCCTGCTTAGCCCTCCTTATAAAAGAAAAGGTCTTGTCTGTTTGACGTTGAGAAGCCTGGAAATCCTGAGGGAGGAGTGTCGGCCCTGTCGTAATCTTTTTAAGTCTCTCCTTGCCCAAGTCTGGATTTGTTTTTATTCAACAGTGCTAAAGATTTTTTTAGACCTCTCTGGGTTTACCTCTTACCTTCTCAGGCAGTTCTCTTTCCTCTTTTAGTGTTAATCAGTCCATGAAGAGCATTTCCCTAGTGTCGTTCCTACTTACTGATTTCCTCTACGTAGCCATTGCTTTGGAAACTGTGTACATGCTTATATGTATGCATGACATGTGGATTATATTTCTACAATAATCAGAATTGCAGATGCAACATAATTATATATGTGAGATATATACAGATTCATTTCTGTATGAATTTTTGATACAATTCTGTGTCAACCACGAATTTCCTTAGAAAATTTTGCCATTATCTCTTTGTATTATACCAAATGTGCATGAACATAAAACATAACTAAAATAGCAAAACTTATTTTTAAATAAAAGTATAACATACAATACCAAGCACCTTATCACCTACAGTTGCTGAAATATGAAAGGCTTCTTATGGTGACACTGAGCCTTTATTATAAAAGTAAAGAAACAATTTCCTTCTAAAAGGTTTAATAATATTCCATTGTGTGTATATAGCACATTTTCTTGACCCATGGATCCATCGATGGACATTTGAGTTGCTTCCATATCTTGGCTAGTGTGAGTAATGCTGCAATGAACATGGGTGTGTAGATGTCTCTTTGAGATCCTAATTTCAGTTCTTTTGGATACATATCCCATATGTAAGATTTCTGGATCATATGGTAGTTTTGACTTTGAATTTTTTCAGGAACCTCCATCCTGTTTTGTGTAGCAGCTGCACCATTTTATATTCCCACCTACAGTGCACAAGGGTTGCAATTTCTCTACATCCTCACCAACATTTTAAAAAATATGTATAATAGCCACCCTAATGGGGTGAGGTAATCTTATTGTGCTTTTGATTTGCATTTCCCTGGTAATAAGTGACATTGAACATCTTTTCATGTACCTGTTGGCCTGGAGGACACTGTGCTTAGTGAAATAAGTAACCATAGAAGGATAAATCTGCATAATTCTACTGTGTGATGGCTTAGTCTATTCAGGGTTCTCTAAAAGAATGCCCACACTGGGTATTAACAATGAACATCAAATTATTAATCACAGTTGTGCAGGCTGGGAAGTCTAAGATCACGGCACCAGTAGATTTTGTGTCTGACGAGGACTCACTTCCCAGTTCATGGTATTCTCACTGTGTCTTCACAGGGCAGAAGGGGCCAAGCGACTGCTTTGGGATTTTTTCGTAAGGGCACTAATCCCATTCATGAGGGTTCTGCCCTCATGACCTAATCACCTTCCAAAGGCTCTGCCTCCAAAAACCATCCTACTGGGGATTAGATCATAACATATGAATATTGAAGGGGCACTAGCATTTAGTCTGTAGCATATGACGCATCCACAAGAGCCACACTTGTAGAAACAGAGAATAGAATGGTGGTTGCCGGGGGTTGGGGGAGGGAGAAATGAAGAGTCCCTGTTCGGTGAGTATAAAATTTTGGTTATGCCAGGAGAATAAATTCTACAGCATTGTGCTTATCATTACCAGTGCTGTATTGTGCATTGAAAAATTCATTAAGAAGGAGTAAATCTCATGTTAAGTGTTCTTACAACAATAAAAATAGAAACAAAGAATAAAGGAAATAAAACGGGTCCCTATTACCCTTTGCATTTACAACAAAAATTTCTTCTCTGTGAGTTTCTCAAGTTTTTAAATACTACTTGCACCTGGTATATTCTTGTCATTTTTTTCAAAGGAGGCAGTGTTCATATTCTTGCTAGAGTTACTACTTAGAGTGGGACTTTGTATCTTTATACTCTGCCTATCTTCAAAAAAGGTTTGAGAAGGCTTATAGTAAAATATATAATTATAGTAAGATACAACCCAACTAAAACAATAGTGGAAGACACTGTCACCAGAGGCAGACCTGAAAAGGGGCCCCTAAACACTCCATGGCCTGCAGGTTCTTGACTTCACACAGGAAAGAATTCAAGCACGAGTCCGAGGAAAGAATTGAAGCACGAGCCTGAGTGAAAGCAAGGGCAAGCTTTATTTAGGTTGAGAGAAAGGAGTCTAGGCTGCAGGTTCCTGGAGACAGGATCAGGGGTTTGGACGCCCCCTGCTCCCAGGGTTGCCCGCCTCCCGGGGCACCTCTGTGAAAGACGCAGAAGCACACATCTGAGTCGTGGGTGAACTCGTGAGTTGTGTGTGGTGCCACAGTCAGTTCTCAGGATTTTATGTGTTTCATGGGGTGGGTTGTTCCCGAACTTTTTGCCACTAAATTCTGTCTTTGCCTTCTGGTTGGGAGGGGTCTTGTTCCTAACATGGTCCATTCTGGAAGTTTCATGGCATTTGTCCTTCTCGGTCCCCCTTCTACATGTGGTGTCAATTCTGATTATAATGATGGTATACTAAGCTTTGGGGTTACTTTCCAGTCAATTTTTACTCCATCCTGGATTGATCTGGTTTTAGCCAGTTCTCATTGTTGACTTCGGTGACCACCACAGTAATTTCCTGCCATAAACTGTTTCCCTAGGATCATGTGGGGGCTCTGTGGAGAGGAACTCAGGGCTTTATCTGCCAGTGATGTTCGTTCCCGCTGCTTTACTCCACCTGTCAGGAGCTTTCCCTAACTTCTGTCTGTCTTGCCTCAATATGAACCAAATAGTTTAAAAGAGAAAAAAATTAAAAGGGACAAAAAGGAAAAGACTCCAGCAAACCTAAACTAAGGAAGTGACTGCTGCTAAGCATACAACTTAGCTCTGAGTTTCTTGGCAACAAAAATCAAAAGTCGCTACAGAATTGTCATTGTTGGGAAAATATTATTGTCATGCAGAGAAAGGAACCCTTCCAACCTTGAAACTCTAGAAGGAATTTTCCTCAGGGGTTATTTTGTAAAAGATATGTAACTAGATTAGGAACAGTGCTTTCATTAGAATGCAGGGGAAGGGGAACTGACTATTCTACCCATGACATATACAGAGCCAGGTGTGCAGGGGTGAGGTGGCGCCTCCGGGAAGACCTTCCTACCTGTGACCTCTAGCTTTCTCTGTGATGTAAACAACACTGGTTCTAAAGTTTCAATGTTTTTTTTTCCTTATTCTTTCAAAAAAGGCCCTCTTTATTTAACCTGTGATTTGAGTACCAGGATTTCAGAGGTACTTAATAAAATTACAACAATTGCATGACAAGGATATTGGAGAATTATTGGAAAATGTAAATCAGAGTCCAACTTCCACCTCTTATTTGTTGTGTAGACTTGGACAAGTTACTTCTTCATTCTGAGCTTTCATTACCTTATTCTTTGAAACGAGAATAGTAATAAGTTTTTTCTTGCTATAATCAAATGAAATAATTTATACGAAAGCACTTGTAACCTGTAAAGGTCTGACAGTTATAATGATGTTGTCTTCCCAGAAAGCTCTTTATTTTTAAATTAGAGGTCATTGTGTTCATTTTTCTCTCCAGGCAATTAAGTTCAGTTTATAGGTATGTACTCAAGGAAACTGTTCATCCTCTGAAAGTTTTCTAAAAAGATTTCTTTATTTAAGCTTTTCCTCTTAAGAAGTGACCAGTAGAGTACATTTTCTAATTCAGTTTTATATATTAAAGAAAAATTTGTTTACTCTATGAGTATAATAAATTAGGCAATTTAATGTACTAATAAAAAAGGAATATGCATGATCACAGTATAATGGTTGTTCATCCTACAATCAAACTCACCTCAAAAACCTTGATAAAGTAGGTTGTAAGTTGTTTTAAAAATGATTATGCCAACAACGGGCTGGTTGAGTACACTGTGTGGAGCTTAGGGAGGCCGAAGGTCAACTCTGCTGCTGTCTAGGTCATCCAGACCCAAGGAAAACCCACAACCTAAACTTCAGGAGCTGTAGGAAAAGGGAAAGCAATGTCTGTGCGAGATAATGGCCATTACTTACTGATGTTTAACCCTTTCTCAGTCACCAATTGCTTTGAGAATCTCATGGAAACTATGAGGCCTCTTGCAGGAAAAAGGTGAATACACTTCAAAAAATATTTAATTTTCAATGCCTTCCACATGTGTGTGTGTGTGTGTGTGTGTGTGTGTGTGTAGATATGTGTGTGCCCATATACATTCATCTTGAGGGAGTTAAAATGCTGGTAGGCAAAGAAAATGTAAGCATCAATGAAGAATGAACAATTTTAAGATTTCCTAAACTCCAGAGAGTACTCCAGATTTTGATTTCTGGATTTGAATGTTTTCATACCCACAATTAGTGCTAAGTATATCACCAAAGTCTCTCAGAGAAAAATGCAGCCTCTGTTCCATCTGGGAAGATCTTACCTTTACAGATGACGGCTCAATCGCCCTTACATCATTTAATTAATTAATTAATAGTCCACATGGTCCTCACTGAACTGAGATATATATTTAGTATATACACTGATGTCCAATGATATTTCATTTCATTCATTTTCTCTTGTGTTTCACTTCCATATTTTTGCAGTTGGCACCACACTGTTTTAATTATTTGTACTTTACAATATATCTTAATATCCAGTTTCAGGGTTCATGTTTTCCTACCCAGTAAATTCATGCTGGTGATCTAATACTTTAAAAAGTGTCTGAACACCACCCACTACCACTCTGTTTCATCAAGACTCTGAGATGCCTAATTTATCCTCGCAGGGCGTGTGAATGACCTCAGCTCTGCAGACTCAGACATCAGCCAGGACTTTCTTCCCAGTTGACAGCTGTGCTCAAAGCCTGGCATCTCCGAGAGAGGCTTTCTAGGCAGGTGGAAGATCCCCGCACTCTCCTAGAACTTTAGATGGCTGGTCTTCACGTGCGGCTTTAGAAAACGAGGCGTTCCCTAGAGAGTTGAGTTACCTCTCATTGTGAGAGAAATCTTTTTGTGTATTTTCTCACAAAGTTCTGTAACTTTGAGACCTTCTCCAGTCTTCTCAAAGCCCAACCAGCTTCTAAGAAGTGAACATACATTGTAACTTCTTCATAACAACTGTAATTGATCTTCTGCTTGAACCTGAGCCACACTCGGTGCTCCCTCCAGTTCACTTCTTTCCTACTCCTTTACTCTGAAGCAAAACCTTGTTTGTCGGTTTTGTTTGTTGGTCTGTTTCTTTGTTGGCAGGCAGCCAGGGGAGGGAGGACAAGGGGCTTCTTTTATTTTTTATTTCCACTTTTATATCATCGCCATTCCTTATGCCTAGAAACATTTGTTTCACAATTGTCTTCTACCTACTGATTCAAAGAAAAATCGCACTGGATGCAGCTAAATTGTCAAGAAAGACTTATTCAGGACTATTGCACAGAGAGAGACTGATCTCAACAACCCTGAAACAAAGGTGGGAGGGTTTTCAGTGCTGGAAAAGTACTGAAGGACAGTTATGGGGGAAGATTGGTCAGTGCAATTAGACCATCTGTGTTTACTAATTGTGCTTATTGAAATTAGACTCCTACTCTCCCACAGAGCCTTGGGAGATTAGGGCAATATCTTCCTTGATGACTACATTTCCAAGGGATGGCTTCCAGTTTCTTGGGAAAGACTTTGCTGGGTTATAAAAACCAGCAAGAGACTAGGAGATTTAAATGTCAAAAAGGCAGAGAGAGAACTTACAATGGTAAGTTTTCTAAAGTAAATGTTCTAAGAAAAGAGAGATCAGGGGCCCATGGTGAGTGAGGAAGAAAACTGTCTAGAGTTCAATCTCACTGAGGGGGACATTAACCCACAGCGAATCTGTTCACGGGTAACTCACTCTGTAATTCATCCAGGAGCTTATTCTGCCTATAACTAACGACCAGATCCTCTAACGAGGATTCTCCTCCTTGAGAGAATCATGTGGTCACTCAAGACATTTCCAGGGGTGTGGTCTATTTGTCATCGAGGCTGAGTTAGAGGAATCATACTAGTAAGTACAGTGGTTTCATGTGATTTTATGTACATGAGTGTTTACAGACATGGGCCAGAAAATGCCTCTGAGGCGCATGGAACCTTTCACATGCTATGGCATTTTATACCAGGTTTCACAGAACTCTCACTGACTGTTAATTATAAGAGAAATAAGTAACTTTTTAAGGAGGCACTTAATATGAGCCAGGCACTGTTCTAAGCACTTTACCTTATATTAATTCATGTATTCCTCACAAATGCTCTGTGAGGTCATTATTATTACCCCCACTTTACAGACTATAAAACAGAGGACAGAGAGAACAAGGTCATTTAGACAGAAGCCATGAGGTTTAAACCCAATCTGATTCCAAAACCAAAGGTCTTAACTCCTGTGTTAAAACACTTGGCTTTCAGACCTCTGAAGAGTTTTGCCAGGGGCCTGGGGACAGTGTTTTATTTTAGGAATTGTGCAGGGGGAGATAGAACAGGGCCAACTGCGTGTGTCTGGAGTCGAGGTGGTCCACTTCATGCCAAGCCTGTGGGCAGCGGGTCAGAATATGACTCCAGAGGCTCCCCAGCCTGAACACCATGGTGGCAGCCACTTAGCAGAGAATCTCATAATCATCTGTTCTATGAATTGGTAATCAGATATTTTCCATAAAATACTGTGAAAGAATTCAATAAAGACACCTAGGGAAATTAAAATAAGCCACATTACTCCATAATAATTCAGAGAACTTTGTGAGAAACATCTGTCAAGGTCAGAGAAGTAGAAGAATCCTAGGGGAGAAAGGGTAAGAAAAATTATTTTTAAAAAATCCAAAAAGGGCCCTGGCTGGTATAGCTCAGTGGATTGAGCGTAGGCTGAGAACCAAAGGGTCACTGGTTCAATTCTCAGTCAGGGCACATGCCTGGGTTGCAGGCCAGGTCCCCAGTGGGGGCCACGTGAGAGGCAACTACACATTGATGTTTCTCTCCCTCTTTCTCCATCCCTTCCCCCTCCCTAAAAGTAAATGAATAACATCTTTTTTTAAAACTCCCAAAAGGTGAAAGTTAGAAGTAAAATACCCCTTTTTTCTAAGCAGCTCTGAAATGTTAATCTGAGCATCTTGGTGTTGATACTGCTTCTGGAACAGGGTACTAGGTAGTCCCTTTATCTCTTTAAAGTCTGTGTGCCTGTGCCAGGACTCCATCACTAAAAGATTCCTCTTTCTTCTTTTCAAATGAGCCCTCATCTTGGGACCCTGGTCTTATCACTAGGCTTGGGTGATAATATGGATAGAGGGAGAATTATAAATTTTTTAAATGAAGCTTTATTACTTATTAGATTAGGCATTTTGGAGAAGAACATGAGAACATCATGTATGTGTTCTCATCTGTATGGTAAGCATAACCCTGTTTAGAGTTGCTATGAAGATGATGTATTGCAAAGTTTCACTTACATTATGAATAGCACTCAACCTTATGAATATTGGTATGCTTTAGCAAGCTCCTTCCAGTCCTGTTTAGCTGAATAGCTCGGAGCAAAGCAGGAAGAGATCTGAGCCAGGGACCAGGTCTCCTTTGGGAGCTGTAGAAACGGTTGTCTCTGGACGTCATGGTGGTAGGTGATGAACAAAAGGGTCACATAGGCAAAGCAAGGAAAACACAACCTAAGGTTATAGTCTGCATCGAGTCCTACGTAAGGAAGTTGAAGATCTTAAGCAGAGATGGGCAGCGTAACAGAATCCAGGGAGTCAGAATGCATATGAACCAGATTTTGAGAGACAATTTCACAAAATATTGGGGCCCAGCTTTAGGGCAGGACTCTGATCACCAGAGAGGGGGTCTGGTAACTCCAAGACAACCAGATTTCAAGAAAACTTAGTGATTCTTAGATTAAGCGCCCCAAGAAGCCCTGTGTGAGACGGGAGTACGTGAATGGACTGAGGCACGGATCGGAGGGGATGAGCAGGACAGGGCGGAGGAAGGGGAGCAGCTAACATCATTTTTTTTTTGCTGCTGTAATAGAGAGACCCAAAATAATAGTGGCTTTAATAAGATAAAAATTTCCTTCTCTCGCACATTAGTCTGGATCAGTGGTCTAAGGTGATAGAGCAAAACCCACCCAAAATCATCAGGGCTTGTGTTCTGTCTCGCTGCCCTGCCACCGTTAGCACAGATGTCCCATCTCTGACCCAGGATGGTGTCCCAGCTTTTCCCACGGCATCCCCATTTCAAACAACCATGGGGAAAGAGGAGGCACCTTCATTTAAGGGACACGAACCAAAGTGGCACGCCTCACATCTCCTCATGTACCATTAGCCAGAACTGAGTCACATGGCCACACCAAGCTGCTAGCTGTAGTCTTTGGCTGGGCAGCCATTAGCACACCACAATTTTTGTTGCTGTTAATTAAAATGATTAAACTAGTCATCCCGTGGGTACCAAAACAAAAGTCCAGTTGTGAAATCCCAGCACCATGGTGCTGTGTCAAACCACACCTTCTTAAAAGGAGTGAGTCAGGGCCTCATCAGACGATGTATTTCCACTAGCTCTTGGCAGAAACCTCCCATCTCCACCAACACTTTGGACTCCACCCGACCCTCTGGACAGTTGTTTTGTTTCCACTCTTTTAAGTGACAGCAAAGTCCATTGTAAAAAAACATGTTACTCTATTGAAACTATAAAATCAACCAGCAAAGAAAGCTATAGTTTTTTAAAGAAATATATAGTTTTACTCTTCATAAAAATTGAAAAAGCAAAACTAAGTGTTTACAAAGTCCTAGCAAGTGAAAACAGTGATTTAATAAGTCATTAAATGCTTGCAGAATACCAGTTATTAGCCACATTTTATGAATTTTAATGTCAGTAAGACCTAGAAACATGCCCAGAGTCCCAGCGCCAGTAAGTGGTAAACCAGAATTTAAACTCAAGCCTATCTGATGGAAAAGTACTAGTTATCTCCCCTGTGTACTTAAACATTTTGATAAACTGCCTCAGAGAAAAATATCAGTTTGACCGTGACACATGCTATTTTATCACATAGAATTTTTATATTTATTAAAAGAGCTCTAATATGCTTAGGCACTTTAAAAATCATATATCATTCTTGGGCAAAGATAAAGAAAAATATAAACAAAATAAATCGGTTCAGATTTTTCTAAAATTTTCTCGAGGTCTAAATCTGACTCTTCTGAGTAGTTTCCTTTTGATTCGGTCATTGAAGGCCAAGTTCTTCTCCATAGTATTGTCCTCTGTGCCACCAAGAGTCCTGGTGAGGAAGCATTTCCCGAAAGAAACTATCAAAGAACTAAAAGCTTGGGCTTTGAAGTTGGCTTTGTGATGATGTGAGGCTAGTCAGCTGTTCCCACCCATTCTGCGAAATTCCGATGCTGGTGCGTCGGATGATTGCGCACTTAAAGGCACTGATGACCGTGACAGCTCCCATTTGGCCAACAATGGTTATACCTCCATCAGTGAATGGTGAGCCACACTCCAATTACAGGGATGTCCAAATATTTTTTTAAAAACGTCTTAGAATTGATGAAATAAATTTCCATTTCAGTGGATATTTTGGTGCTTGCACATAGTTCTGCTCTCTCAATTTATAGTTCCTCTCCCATTTTCTCTCCACATACGACCATCATGGGTCTCCTCAGGGCTCAGGAAACCATTTCCTCCCAGGCAGTTCAAAGGTAATCTTCATTAGATGAGTCTCGGTGGAATTTCCCCACATCCCAATTATGAAGACTGACACAATGGTTTCTGCTCTTCCCTGATGCTGTGTGGAGCTGCCACAGCTGTGACCTACAGGCCTCTGAGATGGCCTGAAGGGAAGGTGAAAGTGAGACTCGGGGCAGGTGAGTGGTGAATCATAGAAAAGGTTGAAACAGGCAGTTTGGGTTGATGGCGGCAAGAAACCAGAGGCTGGGATGACCCACTGCCCAGCTGCCAGGGCCTCCTGGTTGCCTGCGCTGGGCAGAGGGAGGCAGACCACGCACACGCTGGAATGGGGCCCCAGCCCTCAGAAATCCTATTAGAGGAAGCAGGTCACCTGCAGGCGTAATTGGCCTTTTGTGAAGCTGTGGGAGTAGGAAGTGAACCTCAGACAAGTGACAGAAATAGCAGAACCTTCCATAGAACCTGCTGTGCAGTGTAATTGGGGTGGTGGGGACAAAAAGCTAGATTTGGAACCAAGCAGACTCCTGTTTGTGTAAATCCTGGCTCTGGCACATGCTCACGATGAGCAAGGGTGTTGATCTTATAGAATTATTCATTTGCCTTCTCCAAAAATGAGAGGACATCATCAGTGTGTCATTGGGAGGACTAGGGGTGTGGATGTGCTGTGCATCAGCACAGAGTAGGCACTCAGGAAATTGTCCACATTAATATTATTCAGTGTACTTTGCCGGTAACAGGAAAGTTGCAAGGTTACCCTAGCATAACGCTGGACCCTGCCAGCTTTGAGGGGACTCCAGAGCCCACAGTTCTTGAAAACTGGGATTACTGTTGACCCTTGACAATGATGAGTTTATATAAATTTTATATGTATTTGGTTTCCAAAAAGACCATCAATGCAGAGGCCACAGAGTAAAAAAAATCTGTATTTGTTCAACAAATACTTATCGAATGTCAATTATGTGCTAGCACTGGACTGCATTTGCAGAGTGTACAAGCATGAGCCAGACAAGAAGAAATACAAGTGCCATGAGAAAACCATTGTTAGCAGAGGAGGTGATATTCCGGCCAACAGGCATGGTCAGAGTTGGTGCGTACAGTGGGGCAAGTGAGCTGCTGGAATTGGAAACGTAGCCAGGCTTTCGACATCCAAGTGAAGAAAACCCTGCGCATATAAAGACATAGAAAACTGTAGAATAAAGATAGGAGATCGTTGGTTGCAGTTTGAAATAATAGGAACAAAAGATGAAAGTATAGGTTGGAGACAAACTGCGGCCAACCTTCCCCTCTCAGGCTGCCTTTCTCAGGAGGCAGAGCTAGCGCAGGCTCCATCCTCCCAGCAGGGTTTGGGAAGGATGAATCCGGCAGCGGCACGGAAGCACTGTGGCCACCCCCGGTGTGCAGATGCCACATCAGACAAAATCAGTATGCAGAATGGACTTTCTTCTTTTCTCTTTGCTTGTTTTTCCCTGTAGCATCATGCTCTGAATTGTACTTTATGGCAGGTTGGGTTGCCTGGGAACGATGAAGAAAGCCAGCTCTCTGCCTAAGGCCTCCTTGGGAAGATGCACACTGGGGTGGATATTTCCTGTCACCTCACCAAGGGGTTTGGGGTTTGCCCAGCAGAAGGAAGCTGTCCGCCTGGGTTGCTAATCCCCCAGGAGAAGATGAATAACATGGCGGAAGAGCTCCAGGTCTGCTCTGACCCAAGGCGGTAATTCTGCCTCATTACCACTTCAATGGGCCAGTCAACAAAAATCAGCACGGCTTGCCCTCCTCTGGATGTCATCTGTTCTCCTTTGTTCTTGCCTTTCACATTGCCAGAGAATCCGAAGGATCAACCAGCAGGCAGACTGAGGAGCTTCTCCTTGGAGGGGACTTTACTCCAGAAAGGACTCAAATATTTCTAAGCACTCACTGTATGCAGAGATTCTTGAAGGACAGAAGAAATCTAAGAGAATTTTTAGAGAATTGTCCTTAGGAAGATTAAGGCTTAATTTAGGAAAATGACAGGTACCCAAATAACAATGAGACAAGACGGTGTTTGACAAAAGCACCTGTGAAAAGAAAACAATCAAAGCCACTTCGAAGTGGAGTCAGAGTTCCCACCCCAGAGGAACTGCTTTGCAGGTCTTCTCAAGCCTTTGGAATGTTAAAATCGGGCAAAATAACCTTTGCACTGGGCTGATAGCAGCATTGTACTCTAAAGGACTTTGCAAAGTTGGCAGGAAAGCAGACATAATAATGACTACAGGACTGAAAATGAAAGATATTCTTTAGAATTAACATTACTATTCACTTAGCTGCACCTATAGAAATTCCTTCCTTAAATTATTAACACCTATAGAAATGCCTTTCTTCTATTCACATGATTATTCCCTTTTTCATAAATATCCCTTGCCTTCCCCTCCTAGTCAGAACACTATTTTGATTTCTGCCTGAATCTGTTTCCCAAACAACTGTTCTTCTGAATCTCAAACACTTGTTGCCTTTTACTTTGGCCTGTTATTTTTAGATTAACACCCATAATGGGACTTCAGGAGCTCAAGGGAGGAAAGCTTCACTTATTGATCCTGCTCAACACAGAGGGAGGAAGAATATGGAAGAGAGAGAATTTTAACCTGACTACTGGCAAAATCACCCAGATACAGCTTTGGTGTTAACATTGCTACTAGCAATGTGAACCTGGCAAACCATTTCATTTCTCTGGCTTTCTATAAAATGGGGATAGCAACCACCTGTTTCATAGGATTCAAATAAATAATGCATGGAATGTGCTTACTTAATGAAATGTTGGCCTATTGTAAATTTAAGTTAATATTAATAGTTGTGGTTTTATATTGTTGATGGATAAAGTTTCACAAGAGCAGTTTGTTATAGAAACTGGAAATCATGGACACATATCAGATATTTAAGTGGCCCTGGGAAGGCCTGAGGGACCCAGATGGTCATGGGGGACCCAGCTGCTATGGGTCCCCTGAGACTAACAGGGTCTCATGTTTTGATGTCCTCTGCCTATTAGAAGGTTCCACCACTCCACAGCTGTGTAGCCTCAGGCAGACCACACACAGAGACTCTCAGAGCTTTAATTTTTCATCTCAAACGGAGGGAAAATGCACAGTAAGATACACAGGGGGAAGATTGTTATAGCTGAAAGGACTTTAGATTATCAAACCAAACCCCTTTATTTGATAGACGAGGAAACTGGAAGGCAGGTAATTTAAGCAATTAGTCTGTGATCTCCTGACTCCTAATCAGTTGTGTGTACATTATTATTAGAGCCAGGATCACAGGGCTGGGCTTCATAGACAAAGGTGTTACCAAAGCAAAGTTTGTATGCCTGATGCCTCCAAAGGCCGAGATTCAAAATATCAGGATTTGGAGTGAGGAAAGGTTTATTGATCGAGAAGGCGCCAACTGACAAGATGGGAGACTGAGTGGTGCCTCACATCCATCTTGCTCCCTGGACCAAGCCAAGGGCTTTTAAGGGGATGAGGGAACAGGTATTCAGAAGTGCTGGTGGGGCAAGGTTCAATTGGAGGGCCTTGGAACTTGGCCCTTTATGGTAAAGACCTGCCAGCACATCATCTTCCTGGACAGCGCATCCTTGGCTTCTGAAAGGATTCTGGTGTTCATGTTTCAGTTATGTCCTGGTCCTTTGGTTCTGTGTGTGAAGGGCTGAGGGCACGAGACTTTGGTTCCAGGTGTAGCTGGAGGCCAAAGCTCTCTCTTCCATCTGTGCCGTGGGTGAATAGTTTGTAGTCTGTTTCTGAAAAACAACTCAGCATCTCATCAAACAGGATAGCCACTTTGAACTGGTTTTGCAGTTACAAAGGTACCAGCCAAAAACTCTTAATAGCCCAGGTTGTGAACATGATTTAGAAAAGTAAAGTTTAACAATCATCCTCATTTCTAAAAGGTATAAGGTCATGGACTATGGAAAATCAAATATTCTTAAAGAAAAAACAATAGACATCTAGAAGGAGGTTTTTTTCCTCTCTCTAGTAGTGTTTTATTGGGGTGAAATTGTATAAATCCACAGAGGTCAGATGACTAGTTTAGAGTCACAAGACTAAGAGTAGCAGAGCCACACTTAGAACCCAACTTTTCTGCCTTCTAATCAAGAGTTCTTGACACTCTATCCCTTTCTATGAGAACAATAGATTCTGAAAGCAGGAAAAAAATGGCAGCTGGAGAATATGTTTGTGACATTTCATTGCCTTGACAATGGTGCGTCACATTTAATCACTGTGAGTCACCTGGTAATCCCACCCCCTGTGTCATCTCTGCTTTTGAGTTGTAGAGGAAAAATTGTCAAACACAGGCACACAGCTCACCACAAAGAACTCTAAAGGAAGAGAGGCCAGTAAATGCAGGCATGTTCTTGAGTGGTACCCTGTTGGCATCTCACTTATTTAGGGCTTTCAGGGAGCTGAAATCATTGTGAATAACAAATTTTCTGTACTGCACAAAACTTGATCTACAGGTTTCGAGCTTCATGAAACAGGGGGATGGTTTTAGGGTAAAGACTTGGTTTCCCTCCCTCTTTTTATAGGTTTCCCTCCCTCTTTTTATAGGTTTCCCTCACCACTTAATTGATATTATCTCTTGCTCTGTAGCAGTTTGGATTTGTCACACTTAGTGAAGTAATTTGGTTTCCTACAGGTTTTATTCTGTTTTGTAGAAGCAAGAGAACAGTTTTTTGTTTGGTGGCATGAATGCATGCCCTCAGAATTTTAGCCAGCATCCCAGAAGGACGTGGATTTATTTTTAGCTATATGCCCCCACCTGAAAGGTCTGTGCTGTTGAACACTGATATTTCTTGTAAAGCTATGCCCAAGGCATATTGCTTCTTCCTTCCAAGCTAAGATTTGAATTTTTATGAAGCTTACTGAAAATCCACAATGTCATTGAAATCAGAGTTTTGTCTCTTACACAGCAACTAAGAGAAATAGATTTATTTATACGACTAAGCAGCCGTATTTATTGAACCACTGATATGTGCATTGCATTATTCTGGATGACTTTGTGATGTTGGACTATACAAGATGCATTCCTACAGTCCCAATTTTGTTTTAACATATGTTACTGGAGCTTACAAAGTGACAAGAATCATATTAATAAAACTCAGGCTCTGCCTTTAGGTATTTGATAGTTTATCTTGGGAAACAAACTCATGAAACAAATTTCCAAACATTTAATGCAACACGGTACATTCTATCAAAGAGAAGCTAGAAGCTCAGAAGCACGGAGCTAACAGAACCTGAGAGCCAAGTGCTGAGTGCCTTGAAAAACGTAATGCCTGAGCTGGAACTTGCGGGACAGACTTTGCCAGATGTCAAAAGTAGGGGAGGCAAAGGGATCAGAATGATGAAAGGAAATATGACTTCCAGAAGTTAATCGTTGTTGAAACCATGATGTACAAAGCAGATAGGATCCTAGTCATCGAGAACTAGTTCCCTTTGCCTGGCTAAGTAGCTTACTTCTACCATCCTAAAATTTTCTTTCAACCTGAGTATGTGATACAGGTTCACAGACTACTCAGTTCAAGGTAGTTGTTACTGTTACATTGGAGGTCTCCAGGGAACCATGCCTCTAAGTACTGGTGCCCTTGCGTGGTTCCCTGCTTTGGATCTGGCTGGCCCCATGACTCTTTCACTCCTAATAGAACACAGTGAAAGTGATGTGTTTTAGGTCTAGGGCTAAACCTTAATAAGTCCTGCGATTCTTGAGGGCTCTGAAGCTGTGAAAAAAGCCATCCAACCTGAGTGAGACAATGCCGAGAGGAGCCAATGCAGACAGGACACAGCACACACGGAGAGAGCGGAGCCTGAGACTACATAGGCAGGGGGAAGCACAACTGTCTCCAAGTCACACAGTGGCACTAAGAGCTGAATCCACCCACACCACCGGCCTCCACAGAAGAACTGCTTGGCAAAGCCCAGCTCAGAGTGCAATATCATGACAAAATAAAAGGTTTACTGTTTTAATCCTCTAAGATTTGGGGTTGTTACATAGCAATAAGTAACTGAAACCTGTATATATATATATATATATATATATATATATATAGTCATATGAATACTAGAGACAGTAATATGAGAGATGTCTGTGGGCTAGAGAAGGTATTACCCTCCCATTGCCATCTTAATCTACCCGTGTGTTAACAAGGACTTGGTCCAGCTGAGGGTTCGGGATGGAGTGGAATGCTTCCAAATTGCAAAGCAAGAGTAAACTAATTGCCTGACGTCAAGTACTGAAGTGAGAGCTGATCATCGTTTTAGTCTCACACACTTTCTCTACTAACAGAGATAAGGCTCTCCGTGACGTAGGCAGTGTGTGCACACATCCGAGTAACCACAAAAGGATTAAGGATGGTAAACCACTTAATGAGCTTTACAGCCCTTTGGAGGGTGAGCACAAGGACACAGAAGGCAGTCGTCTAAACTGACCACGAGAATCGGGCAATTGTCCGGTTGGATTCTCATCTGTGCATCCAGCCACACTGACAGTCCCATTGATTACAAACAAAGTCAGAGCAAAGAAGAGGGAGTACATCCAAGGAGATTAGCAGTCTGTTGTCAGTTGTCATAACTGTGAACAAATATGCTGACTCAATCTTCATTTAGAATTAGAAGAAGCCACGGTTACTCTGTTGAGTTCTTACTAGACTACTAATTTTTTTGTTAAAATTAAAACTTCTTCTATTTTTGCTCCTAGCATAGTAACTAGTACCTGGTACCTGGTACATGCATGATTGCTGTTAATTGATGTGAATAAATGAGTGAATAATAAATGAATGAGTGAGTGAGTGAATGAATGAAGTCTGTAATTTTACCACCTTCCTATGCCACTTGGCAGTGTTTACTTTACCTAACAATCCTTCATAATTACCTGTTTGTTGAGTCATTGGAAATAGCCAGCTGCGTTGTTTCCGCCAGATTAAAAATTTTGGCGTAAACTGTAGATAAAGTCTTCCTATCATCCTCTCCTTATCAACAGTCCAAAGTGATGTGCTTGTTGTAAATATTTGTGTTCCTTTGTTAAACCCTTTACTGAGGAAGAATATTTATTACTTGGCTTCTTTTGCAACAAAGGAGAGAGGAAATATATTCATGCAAAATTCATTATGCAAATTCCCTGCTCACCTGAAAGATCACCTAGGTGGGAATTGCTAAGTATTGGCATAGCACTACAAAACTCTCCTCCCAAGGACAAGGTCTCTGCAAAATATGATAAATTTATTCAACTTCTCAAAAGCTAAGAAGCTTTCTTTAAAGAACTGAATCAATACCCATTATGATAGCTTAAATAGTAACACAGTATGATCCTTATTAATCATTTTCAAACACATCCACCTGCTAATGAATTAAGAGTATTTGTTCAGTGCTCATGGGATACTTGACTATCTTCAGAACTCCTAGGGGGTTTTTTTCCTACCCAGGAAATAACATGTTTCAAAAACAGCCTGTAACTCCCACGGATTGGGAATACTTATTCTTGCTCCCCGACCATGTTCTTTAATCAATACCATCTTCCTGTCATCTTCAGAATACAGTAAAATTCCTACAATGACCTAGAAGACCCTATATGATCTATATGGGTCCCTATATGGGTCCCTATATGGGTTCCAGCTGACTCTCCTACCCATTCCTACCACTCACCCTTTCCTTACTCTGCCCCACAACACAGGCATCGTTGCTCTTCAACCCGCCAGGCTCACCACCGCATCAGTCCCTTAACTCCATGGCTCAACTTCCTTTCAGGTGTCTTCTTAAATGGCGTATCCAGACAGACTGTCCCCTTCTAAATTCCTCTGTTGCGCAGTAGCTCTTAACTTTTTATGGGTCACAGATTACTTTGAGAACCTGATGAAACTCAGAAAAATGTGTGATTGCATACCAAATTTTACAAATCATTTTGGGGTCTTTACTGATGCCCTGAAACCTTTCCATATACCTCTTTGGAGTCTATAGATCCAAAAATAAAACACTAACCTAGCAGTGATACCAAATAAGTGTTCCCTTGCTACAAAGTTCAAAGGCCAGTGCAGGACAGGAGCCAAGGAGCAAGTCCCCAAGCTGTTGAGAATCCCTGCCTCCCATAGGTGCCATTTCTTTATGTGAGTTCCTTCTTCCGAGCATCCCCTAGCACCTTCAAACGTTCAAGAAAGGCTCATTGAATGCATCAGTGCTTGTGTTTGATTGGGAAAGAAAAGGCTGAAATATCTCTGCCCTTGTGAAACACATTTATATCCTAAGAACTGCCTAGAATCTTCACTCTATTGTAGTAAGATTGTACCTTTTTCATTCTCCAGTGACTTCCCTCAATTTAGACAAGCTGAGAAGATAACACTAGGTCTTGGCTACACCCCATTAACTCCTGCTGTCATGCTTCAGAGGTCACTAGCTTCCCCATCTATACACAGAACAAGGGGAAAAATTACTTCTGCAGCCTGATAAATAGATACTTATAAAACTGAAATACTAATGACATGCTAGCAGTCATATAATGACAAAAATAATAATTTGAAACCACTGTGGCATTCCTGCTTAGAAACTGAAATCTTCTACACAACTCTACTATTAAATTTCAGGATACTAAAGACAAGAATCTAGCTGTTCTCTCTAAATTGAAGCAATTTTATAGCAAGGCTGCAAAAAATGTTCTAATTGCCTTGTGAGTGGTAGTGGCAATAAACCTTAGGCTTGACATTTATACATCCACATGAAAATATTTGCCAGAGTCGTAAATATTTATCTGATTCAAAATTTACAGTATGAATCAGAAGCCTTTCTGTGTTACTTTCTCAGGATTGAATAAGTTAAGCTAGAATGCCAACCTTTTTCTTCTGCTTTTGTCCCATCTTGCCCTTTTGCAGAAACCACTTTCTTTAGAACCAACATGTTTCATTTAATTCGTCTTCTTTCGGGCATTAACCGGAGTGTCTTTGGCTGTGTTAACTCAAATGGCCCAGGGGCAGCTCTGGCCTGTGCCTGAACCAGTTTGTCGCTTTCTGTTTCCACACATTTAGGCTGATGCTATTCTTCCTTTGCCCTTCATCATTCTCTTCCTCCTACCACTCCCCTCTCCCTGCCTGAAACGTCATCTCTGCTTTTGATGTGATGACATCAAGGCAGTGTTTTGTTCTCTGATGGTCGCACATAGAACAGCCATCACAGAGGCACCCTGAGTATATGGCCATTCACACACTTTCTAAAATAGGAAAAATACAATGAGGCCCAAGAATATCAGACCTGAAAGAGGGCAAGTAGCTTTTAAACCTTCTCAGTTTTTTCTTTCAGGAAAATAGAGAAGCCCACAAGTTCTGTTTCTTTTCTGAACATGTCACGTGCAAGACTTACAGTGGGTCATGTCTTGCTGATCTCATGAAGTCACATTAGAAATCACTATCTGCATGAGTCAGAATTTTCCAGAAAAAAATAGAACCAATGAGAGGTATAGGTAGATTATACACACACACACACGCACGCAGATAGATAGATAGATAGATAGGTAGATAGATAGATAGATAGATATTGATTTATTATAAAGAATTGGCTCACACAAGGCTTGAGAAATTTCAAGGTCTACAGTTGACAAGCTGGAGACCCAGGAGAGTTGGTGTGTAGGTCCAGTCCAAGTCTGAAGGTCAGCAGGCTGAAGACCAAAAAAGACATGATGTTTCAGTCTGAGTCAGAAGTTCAGAAAAGACCAATGTTCCAGCTCAAACAGCAGCCAGGAGAAGTTCCTTCTTACTTAGCCTCTTTTTTCTATTGAGGTCATCAATGGATTCGATGATACCCACCCAGACCTAGGAAGAGAAATGCACCTTATTCCATCTACCAGTTCAAATATTAATCTCACCCACAAAACCCTCACACATATACCCACAGAATAATGTTTGGTCTGGACAGTGTCTGGGCACCTCATAGATAAGTCAAGTTGACATGTAAAATTCACCATCATACCATTCAATTTCCTATCCTCCAATGATAAAAAAGAATCTAGGGACAGGGGCAGAGGTGATCAATTTTCAGCACTAATCACTGATTACTGAGAACTGGTGGTGGAGTATCAAGACTGGTACTCCTCCCCTTACCCCTCCTCCTCCCCAACCCCTCCTGCTCTTCCTCCTCCTTTCTCTTCTTAGTATAAAATTTAAAAGAAATAGAGGTGCCCTGAGATTATCTACCTTCTGTGCTCAGACTGGTAAATAACTTTTTTCAAAATCCATAGCTAAAGTAGAAGTGCTTTATGGTGATTCTTATCTATATGTTCTAGTCTAAGGTTATATTTTACATAGATAGTACTTATCTGTTGCTGTATAACAAACTATCCCAAAACTTAATGGCTTAAAACAATAGACTTTTATTGTCTCTTGCAGTTTCTATAGGCGAGGATTTGAGAGCAGCTTAGCCGAATAGTTACTATTCAGAATCTCTCATGAGGTTGCAGTCAAGAACTTGGCCAGGGATGCGGTCATCTGAGAGTTTAACTGGGGCCTGAGGACGTGCTTCCAAAGTGGCCTCACTAAACAGCTGGTAGTTTGGTGCTAGTTGCTGCTGGTAGACCTCAGCTCTTCTCCTATTGGCTCCTCTAAAGGGCCGCTTGAGTAGCCTCACACCACGGGGCTATCTTCTCCCAGAACAAGCAAGTCAAAAGGATGAGCTAGAAGCAGCACTGGCACTTATGATCTAGCCTCTGAAGTCATACATTCCCATTTTTGCAAAGTCCTGTTGGTCACATGGGTTAGCCCTATTCACTATGGAAGGGCACTACCCAAGGGAGTGAATTTCAGAAGGCAAGAATCATTTGGGGGCCATCTTGCAGGCTGGCTCACTGTGAATGTATTGGCCAGATCCCATGTGATAGCATTAGATATTATTAATTAATGTCATTAGAGGAAAGACCACATATTCCAATTCACTGAAGTACAGGATTCAATGCAAAGCCTTTTGACATCAATTAAGATTGATTATAACTCATTCCTACCCCCAAATTTATGAGTTCAGTCATGACATAGGGAAAGATTAGATTAATTAAGATTTGCTTAAAAATGTGCCTTCTATCCTCAAGGTATTTGAAAACTGACCTACTGTTGATTGATTTCCAGCATTTTTATGGCAGGAAAAGTTAAATTTATAATGCTACATTCATTCTGTCTTTTTACAATACAGACGTTCTCCAGTTTCCAGTTCTTTCTTACACTTGTGTGATTTTGAAAGTGCGTGATCAATGTAGTGACTTTTTATGCATTCACAACATTCATTAAAATCTACTATAAGCCCAAAATTGTGTGACCTGTGGTATGCATAGGGGAATAGGATATAGTCTCTGGCCTAAAAGCCATTTACAATACCATGGGAGGGATATACCTGTTCTGAGATGGTGTTAATACTGTATGCTAAATGCTAGAGCAGAAGTATGCATAGAGAGCACCTTTGGCCACAGGACCTCAGTCCTAGAGACTGATGCTAAGGAAGGCTTTGGAGAGGGCATAACACCTGAGTAATGTCTGAACAATAGTAGGAGGTCAACAAATGGACTGGGATCCAGTGGGGTGGATCAGTAGGGGAGCCATTTTCCATGAAATGGCAAAAATGGGCAAAAACAAGAAAATGATGGGGGTCAGGACATGCAACCCCCGAAGTATAGCACTTGGCATATTGAACGTGTTAAGCTGAAGAAGTCTGAGCAAATGGCAGAAGCAGCCAGGTCACTCTGACCTCCTCCCTACTCACCCTTATTCCCTGCAACAGGTCAAAAAGTCCTCCCGTGAGAGGTGTCCTCCCTACACCCGGAGGAAAGGAGCATCCTTATTTCCAAAGACAAAGGGACTCTGGGAAGAATCCAAACCAACGGGCCTTGCTAAGTTTCTCCCAGTTTATTTCAGTTACCTCACGATCCTTAACCTGTTGCATTCCCCCAAGACGATGCATAAAATAGACAAGTGTAACATCTCTTTGGGTCTTCACTGCCTTGTGAAGGCTTCTGCATCATAGTGAATACACTTGTATGCTTTTCTCCTGTTAATATGTCTTTGTCAGTTTAACTTTCAGATCCAGCCAGGGACCCAAGGAGGGTCAAGGGAAATTTTTCCTTCCCTACAAAAGCATGAACTAGCATGGCCTGTGCATTACTTTCCTATTACTGTAACAAATCACCACAAATGCGGTGGCTTCAACAGCACAAGTCTGCTGTATTTCAGTCCTGTAACAGGGGCCAAAGTCTTACACAGTTTTCACTAGACCAAAATCGCCATCTCAGCGGGACTGCAGAAGGCTCTAGCCTAGAACCCGTTCCCTTGCCTTTTCTGGCTTCTATAGGCTGCCCACACTCCCGACTTTGTGCCCCTTCTGCTATCTTCAGAGTCAGCAGAGGTGGGTCCAGTCCTTCTCACACTGTCATCTGTCTGGTTCTCTGTGTCCGGGAAAGGTTCTTTCCTCTTTGAGGCTGCTGTGAGGGGGGACCCCAAAAAACCTGGAATTTATTTATAAAAATTGTGTATTTATTCTTACATGTTTAAATATCAACCACCTTCAAAGTACTCTGCATTTGATGCAATACACCTATTGAGACATTTTTCCCACTGCTCGAAACAGTTTTTGAACTCATCGATTTTGATGCCTTTTAGTGCTTTTGCCATTTTTTTCTTTCATTTCTTTCACATCAGCAAAATGTTTCCCATTGAGGACTTTTTCCATCCAGGGAAACAAAAAAAAAAGTTGCTCTGAGTGAGACTGATGGAATAGGGAGGGTGGGGCAGAGGGGGTCATGCCATTTTTGGTCAAAACTGCTAAACACGCAGCACAGTGTGGGTAGGTATACTCATAAATCACCCATCATGAAATAGGCAAAAACATCCATTTTTTGAGTCTTCAAAAAAATTCACTGAAGCTGAATGCAGCTTCTCACAACAACGCCAGCTGGTACACTGATGCAGATGGATTCCTGGACCTCTCACCTAGCGGTGAAAGCCTGTGCTACAAGGGGCCTGCCCACCAGAAAACTCCAGGGTTTTGGGGGTTCCCTCTCATATGATCATATTGGGCTGACCTGAATAATTCTGGTTAATTTCCCATGTCAAGGTCCTTAACCTTAATCACATCTCAGTAGACCTTTTGTCCTGTAAGATAACATTCACAGGTTCTGAGAATTAGGGCATGGACATCTTCGGGACCCAGAGCCAAGAGTGTAGCACAGTTAGATTTCAGGGTTCTTGGGAGTAAATGGCAAAAGATTAGGCTACAGAAGTCTGTAGAGGCTAGACCAAGAAAGCTCAAGAGTGTATATTACCTTGTATAGGAGTAGTTGTTTTTTCATCTCCCCAACATTATACACCCCTCTCTCTTGTGTCCCTAGTCTCCTTTGAAGAACTTCCCCTTGGGCATTGTGCATGCTGTGGATTTGGTCAGGCTGTTAATCATAGCACATTACTCCCCCATCCACAGGATTGGACCTGTGACTCGGGCCTGCCCTCTGGCCTTTGTACTTAGTCCAAAGTATAGACATATTGCTTAAACAGAAACTTTGCCTTGGATTTCATACACAGATACTGGAAGAGAAGGTGTCTCTCCTGGCTTTGAGGTTGCTAGCTGGGATGATATAAGTCTCAAACGATTGTGATTCTGCTCTCAAATCCCAGCAGCTGGGAGGAAGCTTATAAGAGAGGCAACTTCCTAACAAAGAAGAGAAGCAAGAAATAGAGATCTGAGGACTAATTTAAATCCCTGGACCTAAAACTGTCCTTTTCTTCTTAGTGGGTCACTTGCAACTGAAAGAATCCTTAGTAATTCACCTTATGTGCTGTGAAAAATCTTCCAAGGATGAAAGCAGTGGACGGATGAGGTCAGGCTTGCCCTGGAGCAATGTACTGAATGGCTTTTAGTAGAGATGAAGGCCCTTGCAGTCTTCCAGGTGACAGCTGATGTGTGATTAAATTAAATGGCCAAGCCAGGGGAACACAGAACTTTAACAGGGGGTGACCAACAATGTCAAATGGTGCCAGGAACCAGAGAATAAAAGCAAAGAGCATCCATTTGATTTGCTGGTTAACCTTAACAAGAGTTATTTAAATGGGCTAGTAGGAGTTGAATTGTAGGAGATTGAGGAAGATGGTGCTTTAAACAATATTTTCATTGTTATATCTAATTATAAAAGTAATTCTCATTGTAGAATATCCAACAAATGTATAAATGAAGAAAATAAAAATCACCAATAACCTCATCTGTGTTAAGTATTGTTGATGATTTAATCTTTCCCTTCCAGACAATAATATGATTCTGCATTTATCACATGATGCAATATTATTAACAATTCCTTTTGTTATGAAGTCTCCTTGAAAATACAACTTTTATTGGCTGCATAATATTCCATCATATGTCAATAATAAGTAGTCAAAGCTTTAGATAACTTTGAACATAAAGTTCAAGATCATAATGGTAAACTATGATAAAATAACTTTAAAATGATTTTTCCTCTTCTTACCTTAAATTGGTACCTCTCAATCAACAATGCCTTGGTAATTCTGCTTCAAGTTCTTTATTTCAAAGATTGTTTAAAATTACCAATTGCATATGCATTTTACTATCAATAGCCATTATTGGTTTTCCCTCTTTCTCTCTCTACATAGGGAGCAAAATGTGTCATTTAGCTTTCTTTTGTTCCTGAAATAGTAGAAGAATTCTTTTTTTTCTGTTTCCTTTTATGTCTCTCAGATGTGGCATCCTGGTTCCTACTGAGCTTTTCTGACCCAACTCCTACAAGCTTCTGCTAGTCCTCTGTGATCTCCTCAGGAATTTGCCCTACATTCCACTTCATGTGGCATTTCCATTTGTGCTTCATCTCCTTGTGAAGTTCTTTCTTAAGTAACTTTTGTAGCCCTTGCCAGTTTTTCCTCTTTGCAAATATAACAGATTGCGCTGCTGCTGCTGCTGCGTTTGGGGAAGTGTTTTGCTTGAACCAGTCCAAAGCAGCATTTTGACCAAATCAACATTTGACACTATGATGTTCCTCTATTAGAAGTTCATGTTCAAAATCGCCAAGAAGGTACATACTCAGAAGAGATTTATATATACAAGGGAATTAACATTTTTGTTATGTTATTGGAGTTCTATAACTTGTCAAACTAAATACTATATCTATGAGGAATATAGAATCAATAAAATCAGTAAAGTTTTAAAATCTTGGCAAGATCATGATTCCACTATTTCATTTGTTGATTTAGCCAACTGGGAATTCAGTAATATAGAGAGTAAAAATATTTAAATAAAATTCATCAATTCAAATATTTAGGGAACAAAATATGACATTTTATTTTGTGCCATATTTTTCTTGAAAGATCAAAAATAGAATGTTTTCATCATTTCTCCTGTAGTTTTACCAACCTGACCACAAAAAGCCTTTCCATTATGGAAAATTTTAAACATATACAAAAATAAAGAGAATAGTATTATAAACACTCATATACACATCACCTCGCTTTAAAACCGATCAACATTGCTTTGCTCTGTAGCAACCTTTCATTTCCTATACACACCCAGAATAATTTTGAATAAAATGTCAGACATTACATCTTATCATCTGTTAATATTTTGTATAAAACTCTAAAGCTCTACAGACTTAAGAATGTAACAAAAAATACCACTATAACACCTAAAGAAAAATCAAACAGTAATTTTTTTGTTGTTCTATTACAGTTGTCCTAATTTTCCCCCATTGCTCTCTCCTGCCCCCCAACGCCCCCATTCCCACAGTCAATCCCCACCCTGTTGTCCATGTCCATGGGTCATTTATACCTGTTCCTTGACTAGACCCTTCCCCTTTTTCCCCACTTTTCACCCCTCCTCCTCCCCTCTGGTCGCTGTCAGTCTATTCCTTGTTTCCAGCCGCTGGTTCTATTTTGCTCATTTGTTTGTCTTGTTCATTAGGTTCTTCTTATAGATGAGATCATATGATCATTTGTCTTTTGCCACCTGGCTTATTTAGCTTAGCATGATATTCCCCAGTTGTTTCTATGCTGTCACAAAAGGTGAGAGTTCCTTCTTTCTTTCTGCTGTGTAGTATTCCATTGTGTAAATGTACCACAGTTTTTTGACCCACTCATTTACTGATGGGCACTTAGCCTGTTTCCAACACTTGGCTATTGTAAATAATGCTGCCATGAACACAAGGGTGCATAAGTTCTTTTGAATTAGTATTTCAGGATTCTTAGGGTATAATCACAGCTCAAATAGTAATTCTTAATGTCACTCAAGATACACTTGGTTTTTAAAGGTCTCCAATTGTCTCATAATTTATTTTTTAAACTTTGGTTCATTTGAATCAGGTTGTTATTAAATATATTATGGTTGGATTATAGGTCTCTTAAGACTCTTCTAAGATATAAGTTAACACTCCATTTCTTTTTATCTTGTTCTTTGACATTTATTTGTTGATGAAATCATGCCAAAACATTTAAAATCTTATTTTTGAGTTCAATAATCTGTTATGTAAAACTTGACTTCTCTCAAAATATGAGAATCTATTTTAAAAATAATTAAATCTGTTTAAACTAAAGGCAGTACCATAGCAGTAAGCCGAGTGAAGGAAAGCATGGAGTCTGTCTTTGCTACTGAAATCCTAGCACCTAGCACCTAGCACCCAGCATGCTGTGGATGAGCTCTTTGAAGCCATCAGGAAATGGCCTAAACTCATTTAGATTGACTCTAATGTTCACTTAATCTTTTATTGAATGACTACTTATTGAGGACTTGCTTTATGTTAGACAAATGCATGCATATGTTTATGCAATATATACATCAATTTCAAATGTAGCTTAGTCTTCAAATGAGCATACATAAGAAATATTCCCTGAACAGGTGCATTCTACTTAAACTTATTTATTTATTATTCAACCATACATAGAGCCTAAAATAAATAATAAATGGAAATGGTGTCTTCTTATAGTAGTTTCCCAGAGATTCAATGGCTGAAAGAGAGACCAGGAAGAAAATTGAATGAGTAATTCATTCATCTACCAAATATTGAGTATGTACAACTATTTTGTACCACTATTAATCATATTAAAGATACTTATATTTTATTCCAAGTGTAACATAAAAAGGAGAATCAAAGGAAAAGTCAAATTTGAAGAACTAGGAAGACATGTCAAAATTGGATAACAGATTTTCTAAGAAATGAAAATAGGAAAGAGTTAGGGTTAATTCCAAAATTTTTAGCTTTCAATACTAGAAAAGTAAAGTAGTACTATATGTAATTATTATGTAAAATAGAATAGAAAATTTTCAAAATATTGTACCCAAATTCTATTATTGTATTACATTTTAAAAACAAGGACAGAAAACTTTTTAATGATTTTAAAAATATAACTATTAGAATAGAATAATTTGGTAATTTTTTACAGAATAGTTACTATAATTTCAAGCCACAGAAGTTAAGCAGATGCAATTTTATATTATATACAGATGGTTTATGTCACACTTTACTTTGGGTAAAATATATTTAAATACATTTTCCAATTATTTAAAATGTGATATTATGAGCGCTTCTTTGTAGCATGCCTTGTGCAGCGGTTAATCTTTTGTCATTGGAAATGAGCCCATTTATATTTGTAAAATGCTTAAAAAGGAAGTAATTATGCACCCAAATCTGGTTTTTAGGAGCAGATAATCTAACTTTCTGAATGTATTGAATAGTATTGAAGTTACTTTTTAGATAATACAAATTCGTTCCTCAGAACAAGTCATAAATACCTGAATTAATGTGCTGCCGACAGCTTAATGGCCTGAAGAAACAAATAGATTCCCACTAGATAATAAGATAATCCATGTATCTTATTAATTTATTAAGCCCACCGCAAAATACTTCAAAAATAGTATAAATCATAGAAGGAAAATTTCAAATAAACTCTATTTTTAACCATAAAATCCCCATCAAGTCATTGGATGTGTCTCAGAATCATCAGGTGCCACCTCAGACATCGTTGTTATGATGTCATGTTATATGGCATTCTCTTTGACTCCCAAAAGCAGTCAAACCAATGTACAAATGTATAAAACAATTACGATTATTACCACTGAGCTGTGTTATCATCACTATACCATCCTTGTGATAAAATGTCAAGTTTTGGTTTATGATATTCATTGTTTTAAAGCTTAGTATACAATAGAGAGCCTTATATATGTATTTTTGACTTCTGATTTTATTTCACATATTTTTCAATGGCATGATAATCTAGGGTCCTTATTAAGAATTAAAGTCAATTACTTGATTGTTTCTAAACCCACAGTCTTAGTGATGCTATTGGATGCACTGTGTGCCACTCAGCCATTCTCTGCCGCTGTTGGACCAGAAGCAACAAGTCACAACTACATATTGGATACTCCATTATAGCTTCTCTTCCATTTGATAGCTTCTATTATAAACACAATTGCTGTACTTTATATTTGCTGAGTACCCATAAATTGTCCCATTTATAAAATGTATATGTATTGAAGAGTATGTACCTACGAACTACTATGCATAGGCCCTTTTATGAGTTATTTCCATTTAACCACAAAACAATCCTGTGATATAAGCATAATTTTAACCCTCATTTTAGAGGAGAGATCTTAAGATTCAGGATGGCTCAGTGATTTGACTAAGATCACTCAGCTACTAACTGGTTCAAGAGATTCAGGTCAGTCTAATTTCATTCATCCAGTTATTCTTTCATGAAACAAATGTTTAGGGAGGCACATTGTATTGCAATGCTTTGCACTGGACCTTGATGTGATTAAAGAGGTAAATAGCTTAGAGCCCTGAGTCTTAACACACATTGCTATGCAGTATACAGGTGTTCCTCCTAACGGTACTTGAAAGTGGGCAGAACAGGCATTATTCTCCATAATCTATAGACGAGAAAGCTAAAGCATGTCACAGAGCTAGTGACTTTCAAAACTGGGATTGGAATTTAGATCTCTAACTCCACATCTGGGAGACTTTTCTACCATGAACTTGGGGCACCGAATCTCTTCTTTATTCTGGACATATTCTACACTTGAGCCCATATAGAGCTTAACTGTAAGTCTTCTCTAGTCTCCTAGGCCAAACTCAAGACTCACATCCTCCATGAAACATTCTCCTCTCTCCCGTTTGATCTTTAACTTCTTTAATCTTTGATGGTTTGATGGAGTATTGATAGATTTTTGACATATTTTTAACTGTTTTGCAATCTAAATGTGAAGATATACTGTCCTACCATCTTTTGTCATGAGATTAAACACAGTGTTTACCTTAAAGAAGGTAAAAACAGATTACTTGTTTAATGAATAATCACAAAACAACAGAAGAATTTATACTCAAATGCTATAAAACTACTCCTTGTTCTTTAGAAAACACCCCCATTTAAGATGGTAAGGCACATTTTATTTTAGGACTATGCCCTTTATATTTGGCACTATAAATAAAATGTGTTTATGAGCATTGCATTTGACATATTTGATTTCCCATTGAATGTTGCCATTAACTTTCTTTGGACAATATTAGGGATAAATTTCCCAAAATGTGTTTTGTAGACTATTAGTCCCTCAAGGTGTCTAATAAAAATGTGGAGAGTAACCCAAGGCTACATAAGGTCAGGCAACATCCATGCTATATGCCCCTTCTTGAATATTCATGAAGCAAATCAATATTTCAAAGAGTTTTAGAAAATCTATATTAAAGAAACCTGTTTAACTTCTTATCCTTGTATTTCCCAAACTTACTGACCACTGGAAGCTTAATATGCATTATTCCTTTTATTATAGCATAGAGGTTTATAAACTTGGACACACCTTATGTAACCCCAATCCAGTTGTCAAAGATGACCTACAATAGTTTCTTTTACGCGACCGACAACAGCTAGATCACCTGTAACAGCGGTAGTAGATGTGGTTGTCGTCATCATTGTCCCTAAATCCTTCAGCTTTGCATGCAACTCTTGTTTTTTATTCTTTCCAAATATTTTGTGTAATTAATAACTAAAACTTTCTCCTGAGAAAGTCTTTTTCTTTTCCTCAGTAGAAAAATTAAATTTGTTTCAATCTCCAATTCTCAAATATGTAAATATTATTTTGAAAAGTAAAATTTACTTTTGTGAAGGGCACCTTGATTTTTGAACACATTTAAGATAAATCCAAAGGAAAATACTTTTCCTTATTGACCTGCTGTTTATAATCTTTCACTTTGAGGCTGTGAAACCAGTTCCCTTTGATCATTGCCCAAAAGAAGGCTAAAATCTCCTAGAACATTAATCCTGCAGAAACAAGTCATAGGTTTCAAGTTCAGTGAGTGGTTAGAGCTTCGGAAGACAGTATACCAGCCTGAAAAAGGATAAAGTTTTGCTCCAAGAGCAGAGCATTGGAAATTTTTAAAAAGCTCAAGGTTTCTTTCAACTCAGAAATTCATGTTCTACATTTCATTCAACTCCATTGAAAACCAGAAGCATTCACTCTACCCAGATGATAGGAAGATAGGGGAAAATGCTCTTGCCCTCAAGGAACTTCCTTTAATTTAACACGACAGCTCCAATTTGGGAAAATCAGAAGAATCCAGTAACCAGAAAATATCCAGCTTTGGATATCTGAGAAATAAACCTGCAGCAATGAGTTTCTATTCCGCTATTTAGGGGGGAAAATTAAGTGCTGCTTAGACCTGTTGTTTAGAAAGCTTTCCTAATGCAGCTCAAGTGATGTATCTGGTTTCTATAAGCATTTATTCCTTCATTCAAAAATGTTTGAGTAAAACAATAAGAAAAATAAAGCTTTGTGCTGGGCTCGCTCCTGGGACAGAGGTGATTAAGACCTGGCTTCCACCACTTAGGTGTTTAAAGTCTGGTGAGAAATATAATATGTATACATAAATATCACACAGTATCAAAAGTGAGAAGTGCCATCTAAGAGACACAGATAAGGTGCTGTGGGAATTTATAGGAGGAAGTTATTTCCTCCTTGGAGTATCCTTATGGAGGACATGGAAGGACCTTGAAGAACCAATAGAATAAAGCATTTAGGAAATTGGGAATGAGGATGGGGGTGGCCATAGGGTGGGGCAGGTAAAGAGGGTAGCATGAGCAAAAACTGGGGCAGGAAGGAATGAAGCAGGTAATGAGTACAAGAAGGTATTTACTTAAACATGGAGGGAAGGGAATCTGAATGAATGTGAGGTAGAGTAAGCCCAAATAATGGATACCCTAGAAAGCCATGTAATGATGATGGTGCTAAGACTAAATAAAAATAGTCACAGTAGTTAGTAATAGTGGAAGTTAACATTCATTGTGGATATATCATATGGGAAGTACTGTTCTAAGTATTATTTAATTTCTCAACAATCCTATGAGATAAAAACTCTCTATACAGATTCTTCTAATTTTATAGATGAAGACATGGCCCCACAGGGACATTTTGACTATGATTACATAGGACTTAACTCTTATTAAACTTAGAAAAGTTGCTAGTGTTCGTATGCTAGGTCAGCTGTTGCATGGCCCTAAACTACCCCCTAATTACAAAATTGAAATCAAGGATGGGAGGAAAGGTAATGCACAATTCTATTCTAGAGTGTGTGTCAAGGTAAAATAGGCAACTCTACTGAGAGTAAGTGTGTGTTTTCACTAAACCTATTTCTTATCATCATGTTTAGTTAACCCAGAACGTGCATTTGATTTAGAGGATCACTTTGGTTCATATAAATGAACACTACAACCTAAGCTTCATTACATTATTGTTAACGTCTTTTCCTACATTGTCTTCATATTTGGCATTCCTTTGTAATGCTGATGCATTATTTTTATTACCCTGATATGAAGTTAGTCATTCATAGTTCAAAAGATTGTGAATGAGTTGACAAGACTGTGACTGAAGGTTTTAGATCTACAATTAACTGGCACTTGGCCTTGACAAGATAAATTTTTGGTTCATTTTACTTAAACTACATCTAAAACTACCAAAAAATGTTGTTGTTATTTTATTACATAGATGGTCCTAAGTTACTTATTTGTGACCTTTAGGTGAAATATGTGTACAAAGTTATTTTCAGTGAAACCATGTTTGATAAAACCCACAGCAGAAGACCACTTTTGTCAAAATCAAGAGAAAAAAATAGAAGCTCAAGATAAAATACTACAGTATATTGATGAAAGAAACCAAAATTCATTAAATAAAACATACTTATTGAGATTGAAAACATAGATACAATTTATGTAAAATTTTAGGATCTGATTATAAAAATAGGAAGGATATATTCACATATTAAAATGACTACAGTAGAACCTGGGCAGACTTTGCTAAATGTTGATGGAAGTTAAAGATGTTATTTAGCTGCTAGAAAAATTCAACATAGAACAAAATGATTTGTGGACACAGTAGAAAGCAACATATTAGAAATTTAATTGTTATATTTAAAAACAAAATGCATAATGATTATAGAATTTAAAGCAGTATCTATTTGTTCTATCTAATATCAGCTAGCTACATGAATGCTACTGAGATGATCTTTAATATTTTATTTTTGTAAATTTATCTTAGAATCTAGAGGTGCTAAAGTAGAGATTTTCTTTATTGACCATCAATTTTCTTAGATTTATCAACAAATCCTGTTTTATACAGAGAGTAAAATATTATTTACAAAACCAAAAACAAGGAAAGAAATGAAATTACTATTTTATGGAATATCTTGGATCTGAAAATTTAAGTTGACTCAAGCATAAAGGTATAGTTCTAAAACATACAACATATTTTTATTTTTTTAAATTTTTTTATTTTAGTTTATTCAGTACAGTTCCTATCCTTTATTCTCATTCCAGCCTGCCCACCATTCCTCCCCTCCTCCCTCCCCTTTCCAACACCCCTAGTTTTGTCCATGTGTCCTCTATATTTGTTCCTGTAAACCCTTCCCTTCTCCCCTGAAATTCCCTCCCCTCTCCCCTCT
>CM052539.1:15006249-15074141 GCA_028533065.1 Trachops cirrhosus
GTGGTTTTAATTTGCATCTCTCTGATAGCTAGCGATACTAAGCATCTTTTCATGTGTCTCTGGATCCTCTGTATGTCCTCCTTGGCGAAGTGTCTGTTCAAGTACCCTGCCCATTTTTTGATTGGGTTGCTTGTCTTCTTAGAGTGGAGTCGTGTAAGTTCTTTATATATTATGGAGACTAAAACCCTTGTCTGAGGTATCACTGGTAAATATGTTTTCCCATACAGTTGGTTCTCTTTTTATTTTAATACTGTTTTCTTTATCCATGCAGAAGCTTTTTATTTTGATGAGATCCCATTTGTTTATTCTTTCCTTTATGTCCCTTGCTTTAGGGGATGTATCGGTAAAAAAGTTTCTGCATGAAATATCTGAGATTTTCCTGCATATGTTCTCCTCTAGTACTTTAATTGTGTCACGGTTTATATCTAAGTCTTTTATCTACCTTGAATTTATTTTTGTGTATGGTGTAAGTTGGTGCTCAAGTTTCATTTTTTTGCATATAGCTGTCTCCCAACACCATTTGTTGAAAAGGCTATTTTTACTCCATTTTATGTTGCTGCCCCCTTTGTCAAATATTAATTAGCCGTAGAGATTTGGGGATATTTCTGGGCTCTCTGTTCTGTTCCATTTGTCTATGTGCCTGTAAAACATACAACATATTTTTAATATTTATAAAATATAAAGGAAATATATCCAAAAAAAAAGCCAAGGAAAATCCAAGTTTCAGGTGCTACTTGATCCTGAGGTCTCAGAAGAGTTTATTTGGATACAGCTCCTTCCCATTTCTCTGCTCTGTTCTCCTTACTGGTTTTATCCTCAGGTTCCTAAGTGGTGGCAATAAGACTGCCGACACCACCGAGCCTATGTGTTCACCATATTTTGTCCTGTGTGTTTGGTAGGGGTAAGGTAGATTAACAAAATTCTTTAGTTTTGAGTCTAACTTTTATTCACTTGAATTTGCTCAACCGTGAGTGAAATACTCTGGCCAGGGGTACATAAAATAGCCAGATGAATTATGAGTAGTAGTATTAGATATCTATTGATGTATAACAAATTACCACAAAATTTAGCAGCATAAAACACACATTTAAAAAAAAATAATCTCACGGTTTCTGTGGTCAGGAAGCTGGCATGGCTTACTGGGTTCTTGCTTCAGGCTTTCTCACAACACTGCAGTCTGTGTGTCGGCCAGGGCTGGAGCTCATCTGAAGGCCCAGCTGAGGAAGGGTCCACTTCCAAGCTCACTCGCGCGATCACTGGCAGGATTCAGGTCCTTTGGGTATTGGACTGTGGGCCTCTTTTCCTGGTTGGACATTGGTATTCCTCAGTTCCTCGCCACGGGACTCTCTATAGCAATTTGTTTCATCAAAGGCAGCAAAGGTGAGGGTCTCCTAGTAAGATGAAGTCTGAATTTCCGTAATCTAATCTTCGAAGTGACGTGCCGACAATGTTGAGGTATTCTGTTGGTTAGAAGCAAGTTACTGAAGGATTTGTCTACAGATTTGAGTTATATGTCCATCCCTGATACTCGGGCGCAAGATACTCTTTCCAAAGCACAGGAAAGGAGAGCTAGTGAAGGGTTAAGAGCCCCACCTCCCAAGGCAAACGGAAAATTGGGTCATTATGGGAAGAGAGGAATGGATGCCGCATGGTGAAACAACTGTTCGTGAGGTAGTACCAGGTCTGGTTCTGGGTTGTTTAGAAAACAAGAGAAAGCTCTTTTTCTATCCCCATGACTTTGAGTCATTATTAATCTCAATGCTTGTCTTAAATTACCTAATTATATGTTTATATTATGGAATGAAGTTGTTTTGGTCTGTTAATTCGACATTTCTAAGCTAACTCTATTTCTTTTTTATTTTGGGTTTATATTCTAATTTTTAGCCAGAGCCTCTATCTGAAATAGATTAACATTTCTGCTTGTGAAATTGCTGAGATTGTCTTGCGTTGGGGATTACATGCAAGCTTGAGGCTCAATTTCTCTCAAAACTCATCCTACTTTATCTAAAGAGACATTTTGTGGTTGCTGAGACAATGAAGGAAAACCATGTCTTTAGCCCTGACTTCAGGATTTTAGTAGAAATGGAAATTAACCTTGAGCTTAACAATATTTTGAAGGAGTTTCTGTTTTATAGAAATCACAGATTTACTAGTTGACTTTATCAGTGAGAAAGTAAACAAGTCTTCATCACAGTGGGTATTTACTGGGGAGATTTCATAATAGTTAAAATTGTCAGGCTAAGACGATTAAATGAATTCAGTGCCTTATCTAGTTTCATACTTAATCACAAGGCATCTGTTAGAGTGATGGGCATTAAATCTGACCCAGAGTTTCTTGATGAGTTTTTTCAAAATCATGGATTTCATGGATTTTAGACGGTGTTTGACTGACTCAGCAAGTTGATTTTTTGAAATTTGCTTATGGCTCAGGAGCCAAGTAATATTAATAACGGTCCTGGCCAGGGTGCTCAGTTGGTTGGAGCATTGTCCTGCACACCAAAAGGTTGCAAGTTTGATTCCTGGTCAAGGCACATACCTAGGTTGTGGGTTCCATCCCCTCTCAGGGTGCATGCAGGAGACAGCCAATCACTGTCTTCCTCTCTCTCTCTCTCTCCCCCGCCCCCTCTCTCTTACCCTTCTTCTCTCTCCACAAGGAGTGTCCAAACTTTTGGCATCTCTGGGCCATGCTGGAAGAAGAACAGTCGTCCTGGGCCACACATTAAATCCAAAACTACTAATGAAAACTGATGAGCATAAAAAAATTTTTAAGTAAATTTACAATTTTGTGTTGGGCCGAATTCATAGCCATCTGGGCAGCATGCAGCCCACGGGCCATGGGTTGGACACCTGCCTTAACTCAATAAACATATCCTCAGGTGAGGATTAACATTTATATATAAAACATTATTACATGGATTGTTTATATAAATAAATACTACTATAGCTAATAACATATAATTAAGTTATTATACAGTGAATATTTTTACTTTTTCACTAATATTTGTTCAACACATCATTTATGCCAAGTGCTAATCTAAGCACTTTCCAGATTTATCAGTTCTTTTCAGCCTCACACCAATCACATTTTTAAAAATTATCCTGTGTTCATTTCCTTTTTACCACTTTCTAATACATGCACAGAACATTTGGAATTTCGATCTCCTCCTGTCCAGAGTTTTCATTTGCCATGAGTATCGAGCTAAGTTTGAACCAATTAGATGAGGTGTCTCTGAGAAGAATCAACCCCACGTCTAACGGCTGTGGTTGAAGCATGGCAGGCCAAGTTCCTTTGACAGGAAATTCAATCAGTTACTGAACCGGGACTTACTGTGGAGGGTTCGAAGAGACGGAGGATATTCGGAATTTCCTCTACTTAGAGGCTAACCCTAAACTACTTGGTTGTGTCACTTAGTCTGTTCGCTTTATAAGACAGAAAGCCTTACAGGCTTCCGGTGTCTCCCTACATCTAGCTTCTTCCACGCATCTGTCTGTCTCTCACGTCCTCCCAGATACTGTTTGGACAACACAAATTTGATCATATCTCTCTGTTATTGAGAAAGAAAGTATTCCTTTTCTTGGCATACAGATTTCTTGATTATCTGTCTTCTGCCTACATGTCTCACCCCATTCCTTGTAGCACTTCCCTCCTGAGACATGTACATATAGCCTTTGAATTCCAGCAATAATTAATTATTTGCACCATTTTTTACTCAAATATACCTTTCACTCATGTAATTCCCTCTGCCTGGAATACCCTTGTATTAGTCAGGATTCTCCAGAGAAACAAAACCAATAGGTACACACACACACACACACACACACACACACACACACACACACGAGGAGATTTATTGTAGGAATTGGCCCACACCATTATGGAGACCCAGAAGTTTTGTACTCTGCCATCTGTCTGCAAGCTGGAGAACCAGGAGAGCCGACAGTGTGATTCAGTCTGAGTCCAAAGGCCTGACAGTCTTAGATGCTGACTACGGAAGTCCTGGTCCCAGTTTGAAGGCCCCAGAACCAGGAGTGCCAGGGACAAAGTGCGGAGAAGATGAATGTAGCATCATAAGCTGAGAGTACATCCACTCTTCCTCTGACTTCATTCTAATAAGCCCTCTACAGATTGGGTGATACCCCCCACACTGGCGAGGGTGGTCTTCTTTACTTAGTCTGTAGACTCAGATGTGAATCTCCTCTGGAAACAGCCTCACAGACACACAAGAAATAGTTGTTTCACCAGCTCTCTCAGCATCCCTTAACCCAGTCAAATTGACACATAAAATTAACTATTATAACCATCTTCCTTTTATTTGCCTCACAAGCTCCTACTAAATCTTCAAGTTGCAGATCAATTGAACTCTTCTGTAAACTCTCTTAAGCCCTTTACCTAAGCCAAATTAAGCACCCTTTCCTTTTTTCTGCCTTCCTATATTTGGTAAACACCACCATTACCACATTGTCATCCCCCACAGTACTCTTCTCCCCGCTGGACGGTGGGTCCTGGAGGGCAGCACAGGTCTCCTTCCCCCCACCTAACACAGTCGCTGGCACACAGCCTTGATGACTTTGGGTTGTATTCAGCTTCTTCTCAAAGATTCAGACATTTGCCAGAAGCCTTAAAGGAAGGATTAATGAGAATTAAATCATGGAATTACTATTTCTTAAAATTAGGTATGCCCTGATTTAAAATATATATATACGTATGTGTGTGTATGTATATGTATATGTATATGTATATATGTGTGTGTTTCTGCCAGAAGATTTTACACTGAAATTTCATTTCCTGTTTTAGACCATACCCCAGTGCATAAGTTGTCAGATCTGTTTTGTAAAGCCTGGTATTTCTTCAGTGTTTCATGAAGTTTTTAGTTCAAAATAAAATTCAAGGCCGTAGGGAAGATTGAATCTAAGCTCCTCACTTCCCTTAGCATTTAAACACCAAAGTATAAATCTTGGAACATTTTCCTACTCAAATCTTGGCTTCATGATCCAGAACTCCATTGACCCACAACATTGCACGATTCTTGGAACAACTAATCTCTTTTCTTTTTCCTGGTCTCCCACCTCCGCTGTGCATTTCTGTTTGTGTTGCTGAATGGCTGCCCTTTTATTGGTGGAAGAAGTGTTGTTCGTATTGCATTACCTCTCTTCTTGCTAATTTTCATTGTCACTTTTTCTCTGTAAGGAAAATAGACATGTAATTTATGTTTTTCAGCTCAGAGGGCTTTTTTAGAACAGGAAAAATGAGATACTGATGCTTTTTAGTTAAAAATAGAATTGTTGGGATCTTTCTTTCACTATCCCACAGGAGCAAACACCCTTCACTCCCATCCCCTACACCTGTATTACAAGCTTAAAAGACAGGAAAGTAGGCTCACATAGAGGCCATTGCTATTGTTATTAGTTGAATGTGCAATTTCTCTCCAAAATATGGGTCTAGCCTTTTTATTTCAGTGGGCTTTTTTACCAGTCTCTTAAAAAATGACCAGTATTTATTTGAAACATGTTGGAATACATAACCAGTAGTCCCTTTTTTCACCTTTGAAGCTGGGCGTACGAACCATTCCTTCTTGTCGTTGCCGCCGCAGCTCTCTCTTCTCTTTGTGCCTTCGGATGGTGGTGAAACCAGGCTGCCCTTGCTGAGACCTGGTCCTGGGTGCATCAGATGAGACAAAGCCTCTAATGACATCATGGGTTTTGGGATTCCGATCACTTCACAGTACAATGCGTTTTCCCTTTCCGCTCTTATTTGGCCAGACGGCTGACTCCATTCATTGTTGTCTGGCTGCAACAAAGAGAGCTGGGCAAGAAAAAGCACTGATGGTTCAGGACCAGTTCCTCTGATTGAGGGACGAATGAACAACACAAGTGTGTGTTTTACTGACAGCAAAGATAATAGCATTTGAATCGTGCTTTGTAATTCATAGTGATTTTCCCACACGTGTTAGTTCATTTTAGCGTCAAACAAAACCATAAGGTAGGTGGGGTGAGGTGTCACCCTCACTTCACCAAAGAAAAATGAAGCCTCAGAAACTTGCCCAAGCAGAACTGTACCCTTTCTATTGCTCCATGCTCCATCTCAAGCACAGAAACAGCAAATATTTATGTAATGAGAAAGAGCCAAAATTCGAAGCCATTTCAAAGCCGAGTCTGCCTGTCTCCAGGGTCTGGGCTCTGGACCATCATGCTGTACTGGCTCTCGATGAGGCAGCCTCACCCTGGACACACAGCACTGGCATCCATGCACTGCAGACCAGAGGCTGAGCACCCATGTGGAAACGACACCGAAGGGGCTGTTTTCTAGAATCACAGAAGAGCCCTTTGTTAGAATGGAATAAAGATATCCACTGATAGGTTTTACCCTTCTCCCACCTCTCATTATCCCCTCCTGCTTTTTCCCATTGCTTTACACTTTAGAATCCATGGATAATGAACGTAAGATGAAGAGTAGGAAGAAGAATAAACAGAAAAACTGGGACAAGCTTTCAGGACAAACCTGCTGGCTGTGTATGGGCACGCATTCTCCCTCCTGCAGAAGGGCTGGTTTCCCACCCTCTGCACCTGGCACGGAGGAGCAGTACCGAGTCGTGGCTAAAAGCTACAGCCCTGGAACCAGGCTACCAGGGATTTAGTCTAACGGGGTGACTTTACACAACTGAGGACGCCATGTAGCTTATTTTCCTCCCCTGTGAAGGGGAGCTGATAACAACTGTACGTCACAAAGTTGTCATGAAATATGAGCTAATATGTGCAGAACATTTAGAATCTGACCAGAGTAAATGAATGTTTGCTATTATTTTACATGATAAGAGAACATTTAAAAGGTCAGACACATGGTAGGTACTCAATAAGCACAAGCTCCCCATTTTTATTGTTATTCTATTACAGTTGTCCCACCTTCCCCCCAGCCCCTACACCAACCCACCAGTTGCTCTCCCCTGCCCCGCCCACCCATCCCTTTCTTTATATATGGTTTAGATCACTCAGAAGACTCACGTTCATTGAAAAGTATGTACCTTTTGTCAGTTACCTTGGTACTATGATAAGGAGGTGCTTACTACATTTTTGTGTGGCTAGCCAGTTTGGTTTTTTTTTTACTCTTTTCCAGTGGCTCTTCTTCATCCCTTCCTAAATGCCATTTTCCTACTCAAACAGGTGTGATAACTGCCACCTCGGCCAAATCGGTTTACCCACGTTAATGGGTTCATCTAGTAGAACCTATTGAAACAGATAGTATGTCAGGTTTCTGTTCATGAAACCTGGCAGTTTTCTCTAATTTGTTTCTTCTTTCTTTATGGCCACAATAAACAATCATATTTCTAAGTTCTAACTCCTCTAATCTCAAATGACATTTTCTGGGTAATAAACCAGTTTTCTCCACTAGCCTATAAATTTCATATGTACAAGGATGTTCAAAGCTAAATCCCACCTCCTAGCAAAAATGTGTGGAACCAGAGGTACTTTATAAGTATTTGCTGAAGATGTCAGTCAATGCTGAAGGCATGAATAAAATATAAAAAGAAGCATCCTCCTCCCACAATAACTGAGACGTAATTAAGAGATGTCTGAAATTAATCGGAATATTAGTTGCCTTCTACTTTTAAAGGAGAAAATTAATTTTTGAAACCTAAACTGATACCATGGATTTAATTTAATACAGTTATAACAGTTTCCAGACAGCATCCTTGAGTAAGTCCACATTCATCTCAATCGCCGAGGCCTTCGATGGTGACATGATACGCAGTGAGAACAGTTAAGAACATGTCAAAATTAAGCTAGTCCTCCACTTTCCAGTATCACCAGGCCATTGCAATAGAGGGCAGGATACTGGAGTTTGGACTCACTGTTCCCGCTGCCTCAGATTCCTTTTGCAGAGACACAGAATGGCTTGCTCCCTCACCGTATTCCAGTCTCTGTTCAAATGTCCCTTTTTCAGAGAGGCGTTCCCTCATAATTTTGGCTAAAATAAGTCACTCCCCTCCCCCACCATTTTTTATTTCCTTTTCCTTCTTTTTAAAAAAACATTTAGCCCTGGCTGCTGTAGCTCAGCAGATTGAGCACTGGCCTGCAAACCAAAAGGTTGTGGGTTCAATTCCTAGTCAGGGCACATGCCTGGGTTGCGGGTCAATGTTTCTCTCCCTCCCTTCCCTTCTCTCTAAAAATAAATAAATAAAATCTTTAAAAAGCATTTAAAGCTAGGTTTATTGAGGTATGACTGATCTACAATAAACTGCACAAATTTAAAGTGTACAGTTTGGTGATTGACAGATGGGGACACCTGTGAAACCATCACCCCAATCAAGAAAATAAACGTCCATCCCCTCCAAAAGTTTCCTGGTGTCCCTTTGTCATCCCTGCCACTCTCCTTCTCCCCCTCCCCAGGTAGTCATTGATCCATTATCCATAATAGATAAGTTCGTGATCCACTGTATCCACTGTATCTATCCACTGCAGATAAGTTCATGATCTCTAGAATTTTATATAAATGGTATCATACAAAATGCAGTCTTTTGGGGGGGGATTCTAGTTTCTTTTACTCTGCAGAATTATTTTTACATTCATCTATGTGATGCATGCATGAATTTGTTCCTTTTTATTGTTGAGTAATAATCCATTGCATGAATAGGCCACAATTTGTGATCCATTCATCTGTTGGTGGACATTTAGGCTGTTTCTGGCTGTCAGCTGCTATGAACATTCACATACAAGCCCCTGGATGGCATATGCGTTCATTTTTCTTGGGGAAATGCCCAGCAGCAGTATAGCTGGGCCATGTATATTGACTTTTTAAGAAACACTCTATTTCCTGTGGTGGCTGGACCATTTCACATTCCCACTGGCCATGTCCGAGAATCCCAGTTGATCCACATCATTGTCAACACTCGGTGTGGTCAGCATTTTTAATTTTACACATTCTAATGACTGGCATCACATTATAGTTTTCATTTACATTTTCTTAATATCAAATGGTGAACATCTTTGCATGTGCTTCTTCGCTGGGCATATGTCTTCCCTGGTAAAGTGTCTGTTTAAATCTTTAGCTTATTTAAAATAATTGATTTGTTTCCTTGTTACTAAGTTTTGAGAGATTTTTTATATATGTGATACAAGTCTGTTACCAGATATAATTTGTAAATGCTTTCTTCTCATCAGCAGTTTGAATTTTAATTCTCATAAGAGTGTCTTTCAAAGAGTAGAATTTTAAAATTTTGATGAATTCTAATGATCATTTTTTTTCTTTTAGAATTGTGTTTTTGTTGCCTAGCCCAAGTTCAAGATTTTCTCTAAAATTATTTTCCTAAATTTTCTTCTAGAAGTTTTATAGTTTTAGACTTTACACGTAGAACAGTGATTATTTTTTATTTTTTTTTAAGATTTTTTTTTATTTTATTTATTTATCTTCAGAGGGGAAGGGAAGGAGAGAGGGAGAGAAATATCAATGTATGGTTGCTTCCTGTGCATTCCCTGCTGGGAACTGGCCTGCAACCCAGGCATGTGCCCTGACTGGGAATCGAACCGTGATCTCTTGGTTCACAGGCCCGCGCTTAATCCACTAAGCTACACCAGCCAGGGCAGAACAGTGATTATTATATGAAGTGCAAGATATGGATTGAAGTCTGTTTTTTGTGTACGGATCTCCAGTTGTCGCAGCACCACACTCACAGATGAGTTTCTCCCTTCCTTCCAGAGTTGCCTTTTCACCTTCGTCAAAAGCCAGTGGGGCCTCTGTGTGTCAGTCTGTTTCCAAACCCTTCCTTCTGTTCCCTGTGTCTCTCTGTCTGCCTTAAGGCTAATACACCACTGTGTTAATGACCCTAGCTTCATACGGCCGTAACTTCAAATAGCACACCTTCTCCAGTTTTGTTCTTTTTCAGAGTTATTTGGATTATTCCTGGCCCTTTGCCTTTCCATAGAAATTTTAGGAAAAGTTTGACAATTTACACACATACACAAATTTAAGCCCTTTGGAATTATGATGGGGATTACAATGAATCTATCAATAAATTTGGGAAAAACTAGTATGTTAACAATGTTGAGTTCTTCAATCCGTGAATGTGTTTTATCGTTCTACTTACTGAGGTCTTATATGATTTCTTCTAGCAGTGCTTTGTAGTTTTAAGTGTATAGGTCTGATGAGTTTTTTGAGAGATTTACTCCTTAAAATGTTCTGTTTTCTATGCCATTTAAATTATGCAATTTTTTATTTTAAGTTCTGATTGTTCATCGTTAGTGTCTAGACATACAATGGACTTCTATATATTGATCTTGTATCCAGCAACCTTGCTAAATGCGTTATTCTGGTAGCTTTTTATGTGTATCTCGTAGGATTTTATATATAGATAATCATGTCCTGTGCAGACAGAAACAGTTGAACTTCATCCTTTCAACCTCGACACACTTTATTTCGTTTCCACGATTCATTGTGCTGGCTAGAATTCCAGGGCGACGTTAGATGGAAATGGGGAGAGTGGGCGTCCTTGCCTGGCTCTCTGAACTTAGCAGGAAAGCATTCAGTCTTTCACAAGTAGGTTGTTTATAGATGCCTTTTTATGAGGTTTGAGAAATTTCTTTCTAGTTTGCTGGGAGTTTTTATGAGGAATGGATGTTGGGGCTTTTCAAATGATTTTTTTCTGCATCTATTGAAAGGATCATATGGTTCTTTTTTAGTAATTAATATGGTGAATTATATTAATTGAGTTTTGGGTGTTAAAGAAAGGTTGCGTTATTGGGATAAACCCAACTTGGGCATGTTTTATTATTTTTATATGATAGTGAATATATTTGTTGAGATTTAAAGAATTGTTATGTCTGGGTGCATGACAAACGTTGGCCTGTCATTTTCTTTTCTTACAGTGGCTTTGTCTGATTTGGATATCAGAGTAATGCTGACTTCATGTCTTGAATTATGAAAATGTTTAAGTATAAGTATAATTACTTTAATAAAAAGATACTCAGTTAGGAAACTCTTCATGAGTGAGCTTTGATAGTTGTGTCTTTCAATAAATTTATCCACTTCGCTTAAGCTGTTGAATTTTTTAGCATAAAATTATTCATAATATTTCTTTATTACCCTTATTAACATCTGTAGCCTTTGTAAGGCTATCACTTCTGTCATTCTTAATATTTGTTAATTATTTATTCTGGGTTTTTTTCTGGTTAGCCTGACCAGTGCTTTATCAGTTTTATTGGTTATCTCCAATAATAGTTTTTTGTTTCATTGGTTTATTCTATTGATTTTTCTTTTTTATATTTTATTTATTTTTTAATTTTTATTTTATTTCTTGTAGGATTTTTTGGTTTTCTCATTTCTTAAACTAAATGATAAAATTATTGATTTGAAATTTTCTTTATTCCTAATATAGATATTTAATGCTATAAATTTCTCTTTAAGTACCACTTTAGCTAAAGCCACAAATTTTGATATGCTGTACTTTTATTTTCATTTAGTTCAAAATGTTTCTTAGTATATGAGAATGTATTTTTAAAAACCCAAATAAAAACAGAAATATCAAGATGGAGAGAGTTATGAGGATGTATACAACCGTGATCAAAAAGCCTTTACAATAATTAAATCTAAACTGACATGATAAACACAATGTGAGAGTTCTACATACACAGCGAATAAGGGATCATTAAACAGAAGGAATATCCTGTGAGTAAAATGCTAGTAGCAGACTAGAACAAAGTTTTAAAAATGATTATCAGCAAAACCTAAGAATAGGTTGGGAAAAGGTAAAGGAAAAGCATTTTAGAAATTATAACACATGGGAGAATAGAGAAGAAAAAATATTCTGAAAGCCTAATTTTACTGGAGTAGGTGAGAAATTGACTGTATTACAGAGGGAAAGAATTAGTACCTTATTTTCAAATAATTCTAGAAAAGCAAGTCTGATATTTAGAGCAGGAAAAAGAAAAGTAATCATGAATAAAATGGAGAAGTATTGCAAAATCTCAACTTTCCAAAGGCAAAAATGGAATGAGTAGGAATATCACGAGACCAACAAAATTGAAGAAAAGGAAAATAAGGAAACAAAGTTGTAGGTAAATATAAACATAAAATAAGATGAAATGGTTAAAATCAAGCATGATTTTCATTACTCTAGATGTATTTGTCCATTAAAATGTAAACCACCAGATTGTAGGGTTTTTTAAATAATTCCAGATTAAAAAATAATTCATTATAGGCTGTTTAATACTGACAGATTTTTTAAAGATTTTATTTATTTATTTTTAGAGAGAGGGGAAGGAAGGGAGAAAGAGGAGAGAAACATCAACGTGTGGTTGCCTCTCCCACGCCCCCTACTGGGGACCTGGCTTGCAACCCAGACATGTACCCTGACCAGTGACCCTTTGGTTCTCAGGCTGATGCTTAGTCCACTGAGCCACACCAGCCAGGGCACAGACATATTTTTTTAAATGCTCACTTTAAAAAATGAAAAACAAGCTAGACACCAAAAATATGATCATTAAAGGAAAAATTGATACATTGACTTCATCAAAATTAAAAACTTTAGCTCTGCAGAAATCTGGAGAATCAAAGACAGACTACAGACTGGGAGCAAATATTTGTGACTAAAAAATCTACAAAGACCTCGTATTGATAATATATAGAGCCCTCAAAATTCATCAATATCAAAACCAAACAATCCAGTTAGAAAATAAGCAAAAGATATGAACAGACATTTTACCGAAAAGGATATGTGGATGCCAAATAAACACATACAAATATGTTCACCATCAGTAGCCACGAGGGAAATGCAAATTAAAACCACAGTGAAGTACCACTGCACACCTATCAGAATAGCTAACATTTCCTCAAAAATAGTGATTGCACCAAATTCTGGTGAAGATGCAAAGAAACTTTCTCTCTTGTACATCCCTAATAGAAGGTAAAATGGTGCGACCACTCTGGAAAATAATACGACAGTTTATTATAGAATGAAACGTGCATTTACTGCGTGGCCCAGCGACTGCACTCTTGGACATTTATCCTGGATAAAAGGAAACTTACGTTCACAGAAAAGCCCATATACTAATGATCATAAAGGCTTTATTTGTAACAGCTAAAAGCTGCCAATGAGCCAAATGTCTTTCAGTGGGTGAATTATTAGTCAAAGTCTGATACAGCCATATCACGGAAAACTACTCAGCAATAAAAAGAAATGAGCTACTGATACACAGAATAACTTGTGTGGGTTTCCATGGAATTATGCTGAATTATATGGAAAAAGACCATCCCAGGCCTGCATACTGTATGATTCCATGCATCTCACAGACTTGAAATGACAAATGATAGAGGTGGAGAACAGATTAGTAGTTGCTAGGGGGAGAGGGAGGGAGATGGCTATAGCTATGAAAGGATACCAGAAAGGATCCTTGGGATGGTAGTATGTTTATCTTGACCTTGATTATGGTCACATGGTCTACATGTGACAAAATTGCGAAGAACTAAACATATACTACACATATATGCACACACATACACAAATAAGCACCTGTAAAACTGGGGAAATCTGGGCAAGATCAATGGATTTTACCAACACCAGTTACCCGAGTGTGATACTATGCTATAGATGTACAAGGCGCTACCATTGGGGAAAACTGGGTGAAGTCTATACAAAATCTCTTTCTTATTATTTCTTATAACTGCAGGTGAATCTACAATGAACTCAAACTACAAAGTTTTTAAAAAGAAAATGAAGGGGTGGGCCTGGAGATAACATGCAAAGAAATGAATAAAATACAGTATATCAAAATTGTGGACTCCTGTAATTTAAAGAATAAATTATAGCTTATCATTCACTTTGTAGAATTTCCATCAGGCTTTGTTGCAAAAGTAAGGTTCAGAAAAGTGAGTGTGATATGATTATATTTTTATGAAAAACTGTCCAAAGTAACCCCCGCATTTACATATCATACACATATGCAGGCATATGTATTCGTACATATCTGTGTCTGTGCCAGTGGGTGAATGTGCATGAAACATACACACTAGTTTGTTATCGCGACTTCCCTTAAGGACAGCATGGATGACACAGATAGTGTGGAGGGACGGAGGGAAGAAGTAACAAAAAGTGGAAGAAGAACAAAAACTAGAGAGCAGTATATATAAAACAGTAACAGTGTACACATATCCAGTTGTGTGTATTTTGTTCTTATAAATGTAAAGAAAATTAAGAATTATTTTTATTGTTTTTATTTTATTATTATTCAATCATTGTAAATTGATTGAGTTATAATTTATATATCATTCAGTTCACCCTTGTAAAGTGTATAATTCAGTGGTTTTTAGTATATTCACAGAGCTGTGCAACTATCACCACAGTCAATTTTAAACCATTTTTATCACCTTGAAAAGAAACCCCGTATCTATTAACAGTCACTGACTTTTAACCCCTAAGCCTCTCTCCCTACTGCTAGGCAACCACTAATCTACATTCTGTTCCTATAGATTTGCCTTTTCTGGATGTTTCATCTAAATGGAATCATACAAAATATATGATATTTTACAAATGGCTTCTTTCACTTATAACGTTTCCAAAGTTCATCCGTGTTGTAGCATCTATCGGTAACTCACTTCTTTTTATTGCCACACAGTACCCCATTTTATGGGTCTGTCGTGTGGTATTTATCCATTCAAGGGTGCAGCCTTGCCCATGGGCACAGCCATCCTGGGATGACAGCGGTCACAGCAGAGGTCTCTTTCTCTCTTTTCCTAACCTTTCTTTCCCGCTAGATGCCTCATGTGGTATCACACCCAGATACTAGGCTCCACTAGTGGCCAGCTGATTTCTGTGTGGTTTTTGACAGCTCCAAGATATGAACTGTTCCAGAGTCCTGTCCAGTTAAATTGGAAGAGTCGTTAAGGCCAGCCTTGGAAGTTTGTTAGGACCCTAAGAGGGCACTTCCCCACTGTCTCTCTTTCTGATTCTCTAAAACTAGCTGGCCTACCACTGAGCTAGTTGCCCTAAGGAAGATACCAGTCAGTCTCCTTTTAATTGCTTATCATAAAAATCTTTATTGTTTTCAATAACCCATCTCGTCTTGAACATCCTCATACTCTATTTCAAATAAAATCAATTTCTTGGGGTAGAGCTTTACAGCACTCTCTACTTAGGGACAGACTCTTCCCTTCAGCAAGAGCTTTGAACACCTCCTCTGGGCTCTGGGCAGGGATAGTAGCCTCATCTCCTCAGCTTGACTTCTGGGCCTGGGACCTCAGGCCTACAACCAAGCTGGATGGGGGCACTGAGGGCCTCACCGCTCCCAGCCTGCTGCAGTGGGTAGAGCCTCCACTTTATGAATGGGGGCCTGGAGGGCAAAGGGAACCCATGGCATTGCAGCTACACATGCACAGAAATTTAACCTCTGCAGCTTGGAGTCAGGGGAATCAGAAACGTTACTGGCCTGCCTCTTTTGATAAGATACCATGTGCGGTGGGTGGGAGCTGAGGACAGACAGAGCCCTGTCCTCTTGGGCCCAGACACCTGGAGTGGGAGTGGGGTTTCTTTCCAGCTGAGCTGCGAGGGAACCAATCATGGCTCCAGTGCCATAGATTCTCTCTGTTCTTAACAAAATTTTAATAGATATTCTTGAATAAATATGTCTTCATCCTCTGTAAGTTTCTGAGACAATTTCCAGAGACTCTAAATGGTGGTTTCATTTTCCTATACAATATGCTTGCTTGGCCTGGGACAGGGTCCATGGAGCTCTTTACATTGCCATTCTGGAAGTGGAACCCTCAGGATTATTTTTTTAAAGACTGTGTCAAAGAAAATTCCCGGTTTCGCACACTGTGAGCTTCAATTCCCTTATCTATAAATGAGGATAATAATCCACGCCACAGTGCTTCGGACATAGTAGCCCAGAATAACTTTGAGTTTCTTTCTTCCCTCTTCTTATCTCACCTTTGGGACTTAGAGAAGTTCTAGTTGAATAAAGGTGCCCGCCCACTAATGTGTTGTTATGCTTTAAGAATTTTAAGGCTCCAAGAAAGTGTTTCAAGGAAACGTATACTTAAACACTGTTAACAATGACCTTCAGACCTGGGCCAGGTTTCTTTTAGAGGTTCAGCTCATGAGAAAATACTTTAACTAAATAACTTTAACAACATGACTCAAGGTCCTTTCTTCTTCCTCTCTGCCTCACCACCTCTCTCTACCCAATTGTCTCCTAACTCACTTCCCTCTGGCATTGTAACCTTTCACCAAAATATGAGAACTTCTGAGTATAAATTGAATGATTGAACAGTTAAAAGAATAAAATTCAATCAGTCTATAAAATAATTTGTCAAGGGATTAGTACCCAGTATTCTCTCTGAGCTATTTTTGTATAGCATCCTAGACCTTAAAACCCCCCTTATAGATAAATGATAGATAGATCTAGATCTCTCTCTCTTTCTATTAAGAAATGAAAATCCTATGAAAGTCATTTCCATTCTCATTTATTTATTTAACCAAGATGATTTCATTCCTTAGATGTGTGTGGCACTCTTCCCTGTACTTCAGCCCTGTTATGCGTCTCAAGAGAGGGAATGGGGTTTGAGGAGCTGGTCGATCAGCCTGTGTCCAAACGTTATTGCAGTGTTTGCTCACTCTTTGTGTAGCTTATTCACCTACTCACAGCTGATAATGGTCAAGGATAACAATGCGGATGTGAGCCTAGGAGAGGCTGTAATTAATACTTCATTCCACCTCGTACCAGCATTAGACACATCCAAGGACAAATTGTGTTTTGTTCTTAACATCTCATACAGGTAATATTGGGAACCAGAATTTCTCAGAATGGACTTCTAGACAGCTACAAACTTTTTGACCTTCCTAAAAGACCTGGAACCAATCAAGGATGAATTATAATCAAGTGAAAGAGAGGATGAGGATTATAAACAAAAATTCACCTGAAAATTCTATTTAGAAACCCAACTATCTTCTATTGTAAAGACTTCACATACTTGGGAAAGATTTAAAAACAAAAATAAAATTTTAAGTCAAAACTAGGAGGATGTTCTATAGTTTGGATTATGAAAATAAAGTTCCATGATTTGGGCTAGCAGAGCCATTCTGATTCCTTACTGTGTGCAGTATTAGGAAGACGTTTCTACATTCAAGAATAAGTCTTACACACCAATAACTTTAATGTTAGACAGAAAATACATGTCATAATAGAGAGTCTAAAAATGCCACTTAAGGTAGATAAGGAAGAGATTTATTCCCATTGGGGGGATTAGAGGAGGTTTCATAAAGAGAGTGTCACCTGCTTCTAAGCCAATGACGGGGCGGAAATGTGGGGACGCATTAAAGCCAACCAACATGTGTTACAGGCTGCCCTTAGAGACGCACCAGTACCCCAACTAATGGGAACACTGGGGAGAGGGAAATAAAGGCAGATGATTTGTAGTTGATCAGAAAGAGGCCCCAGAATATCATCAAAGAAGTTGAGAGTTTATTTTGAAGCCAACTGAAAACCATGAAAGAGTTTTGGAAACGGGAGTAATAATCAAAATAGTACTTTAGAGATCTTATTCTGACACCTACATATAAAATAGGTTTTCGAAATATCAGGGGTGGGAAGCCCAATGCTACGGCACTGCTGCCTTAGGCCGGAGGCCTGAAAGAGGAGAGCGGGGTGCAAGCCAGTCGAAGTTCCATGGATGAGAAACAGGAAATAGAATCCAGGGACTGAACGCTGGAGACTCTACAGTGAAGGTTGACAAAAACTTGGGAACTGATGTCAGCAGTGAAGGAGAGAGTGTGCAAGACATTTTCAAGTTTAATGTCTGTGTTCTGGGAGGTTGACGATGTTTTTAAAAAGAGGAAGGAAACAGGGAAAGATACGATTTGGGGAAAGAATAAAAATGATGTTTCATTTATTCAATAAATACTTAGTGAGCATTTACTATGTGCCGGGCCCTGTGCCGGGTGGGGGTGGGGGGATTGATGAGAGTTATTTAAAATTTTTAAAACACCTGTGTGAGAAAGGCACTGTTCCCACTCTGGGACTCCAAAGGCAGAGCTGGAGCCAGTGAGTAGAGTCAGGTAGGAAGTAAAATATCTTTCTAATAAATGGAGTCTTCTTGATAAGTAGTAAGAGCTCTGTTACAGGCAGCATTCAAGCATAAATTAGATGACATTCTTCCAGAAACACTGTGACAAGGGGTTCATGTGGCCAGGGGTGGTGAGGGCAAGGCTGGGGGGGCGGGTGGGTAGACCAACCTTTTTTCAAGTTCTTTCCCAATCTGAAGTAAGAGTCTTATTCTTTCTGATGATCTGGCCCTATGGCTTCTATTATTACTCTCTCCTTTCTCTTAATTATTAAATTAATTACTCAATCTGGCTGCCATTCAGTAAAACTCACACATTTACATCTGTTATTCTTGAATTATTTTTGGTTAGGGCTGCTCTTCTTTATTTAAAAATTCTACCCAGTAATGTTACCTTTATAGCTAATTTAGAATGATAACACTGGTAGACATGGGTTATAAATATCAGAGGGGAAAAGGATTTCTTGTGCCTGGTAATACTTTTGTTTGAAAGAAGCCATGCAAACAAGAAATGAATTATCTTGACTTCAGGATTGCGATGCAGTTTCTGTATTTTGCAGTAATTCAAAAATGAAAAAAAAAAAAGAATCTCAGAGAAGTTCCTCTTGATGCCGTGTGGTAAAGAAAGAGAATCATTATTCTCCAAACACTGTAAAGCTTTAGATCAGCAGCGTTTATCTGTGCTGCATTTTAGAAAGAAGAAGAAAGGGAAGGAAAGAAAGGGGAAAAGGGAACCTGTAGGGAGCTCCGCTATAAGCTATAGTTAAAGCTTTGCATTTCCTGGTGTCTTTTGAAACGTAAAATTCCACAACAAATAGCTCTGTAACGCATAACCGGTATGAAGATTCAATTCAGATTTAAGCACTTTGGTTTGCTTTTGAATCTTGCTATTTTCTGCATTTGTTTTGACTGCTCTCATCATTCAAGATTGACGCTTGGATGGGTGTGTAGGAGGAAGCAGCTTACAGCTTGCAGACAAAAAAAATATCTGCCTTATCTGATGGCTATTATTGAAAATGCGAGGTGTAGCCTGGGCTGGGTAATGAAGGGGAGCGAGCGAGGGGGAGCAGGGAGCAGGGAGCTGCATACTGATGAGTGTAGGAGTACTTGATAAAAAGAATTCTGGCTGCTGGCCGTGCATTGCTCATTGTGGAGTACTCCAACAATCACATAGAACGCAGACCAGCCTAAGCCGACAGCTTGATGTGCCTTCTTCTGCTGCCCGGTTTTGGGGGCTGTGTGACGTACTGGTCGGTAGTAAAGATTAATATGTAAGAAATGTGGAGCTAGGATCAAGTCATACTCCGCAGCCTGCCTGGCAAACTATGTTTTACTTCTGACTTTGCTCTCTCGCTGAGAACATTAATCTGTCAAGCTGGCGGGCTCCTTTGATAGCAACTTTCCCAGGAGCATGATGTGGCAATGCCACCTCTCAGCCCAGGACTACCGCTATTACCCTGTGGACGGCTACTCCCTGCTTAAACGCTTCCCTCTTCATCCTCTTTCAGGACCCAGATGCCCTGTCCAAACAGTGGGACAATGGTTGGAAAGCATTGGGCTACCTCAGTACGAGAACCACCTGATGGCTAATGGATTTGACAATGTGCAGTTTATGGTAAGACGCTCTCTGTGTCCACGGAGCTGCCTTTTGTCTGTCTTTGCTTCTTATGTGTTTGACAGGGTGCACAGGCAGCCCGATGTGCACCCAAACCGGTCAGTTGTATATATGTAGCTGCATCAGAAAATCGGATGCTTTTAGGACTGAACTTGCTGTGTACATATAGACACTTACTGAGAAATGATGTCTCTAGGCATCCGTATACATATGTATTATATGAATGAACCGGTGAGAGTACTATTTATAGGCAGTGGGAGAAGATTAACATTTATATTCTCCCTGTCATTCTTCCTGTGATTTTTATAAATTTGTTATCTCAGAATATTCAGTTCGATTATAGCACTCTTCAGCTGATTCTAGATTCCTAAAAACATATATTTCATTTGAGCATCAGCATTTAGTGATTAATTAGACAATTTGTTCTGTTTACGGTGCGAAGCTCATTTTTTTCCTGATAATTGTTTGATAAGCAGCTTAAATTGGGTGGACAACCTTCAGTTCGTTAGCAAACTGCTTCAGATGGACAGTTACAGAGAGCATTCACTTACTTCTGTATGTAGATTGTGGAGCATTGAAGTATTGTATATTTAGGGAGAAAATAAACACTTCCATCAATTAGCCGTCAACATTGAGAAAGAGAGGCTAATGGACTAAGTACATTCATATACTTCTGAACACTGGTGTGCATGCAATCTAGACCTGCTGTGTGCAAACTTCTCACGATGGGAAATATAGGTGAGGCAGGAGGACGGGGCGATGTGCAGACCCGTAATACAGCTTTCTAATCATTCAGATACCTCCCCTAGTGCTCACCAGTTTCCCTTGTTAAGTTACGTCACTGCCCTTGTTACCTTTCCTGGCTTGTAAGGTCCCATCACACATACTGCCTATCCCTAAATTTAGAGAGAGCTTCCTAACATAGGCATGTAGCACGCAAATTGCTTGTAGAGATCATTAATGGCTATTTCTAAGTAAAATGCTGGGGCCGACACCCGAAGCTTATTAATACCAGAATTGATCACCAAATACTGAGAGCTAGTCATGTCTTTTTATCTCCATTGGAGATCATTTTTCTCCAAGCCTGACTCGACTATTGTAAATTTGAAAATTACTCAAATTGTTAAACTTCTGCTTTTCTCCCCGCAAACTATATACCCCATGAGCTTTTTTAAAAAGCTACATAAATGCATCAAAACATATGCGCTCTAAGTAATTGTATACATAGAAGTCTTTATGAACCTGTTTTTTTTATAGTGAGTACACAGCTACTGTTATTTTTCTCGTGTTTAAAAATACCATCACTGATCAGACAGGCAAGATATTGTGGGTATTGAAATAGGAAAAAAGTAAGATTTCTTCCATTGCTCTCAGAGTCGTAGGATGCTGAGCAGATTTAGGACAGATTTGGGACACTAAACAGATGCCATCAAGAATCAGAGGAACAGAATGCAAGTCTTAGCGTCGCTGCTTCTGTTTACTGCACTTTCTGATAAGCATGCTTCCTCTCTGTCTTTACTTGACATAAGACCTTCCCACTCCTATTCCTCAAACCCTTGTCCATGTTTATTCTGCTCCCATGAGAAGTTAGGTAGGTTTTTGGATTCCCTGGAATATTTGGCTGCTTTGAAAAATTTTAATGAAGCATGATTTTCTTCTGCATGTTAAACATTTTCCAGCAAATATAATACTCTATTTTTTAAAGCCTAGAATGGAAAGGCTGATCAAACAGGTTTCAAATAAGCATTTGGAGAGCATAACACTCATGAATGAAATATGTATAAGCATGCTGAAACATGTCAGGGAGGCAGAAACCCTGCACATACATGGCCAAACCAGGGTCTCATCTGCTCCATAAATTATTGTCTTTAGTTTTCCAATCCCAAGTGTTCCAAATATTGTGTATGATTTTCCAGGAATTAAGAAGACATGGTTAATTCAGACAAGTCGGTCAAACACTTTCTTCATGAGACAGAGTGAAATTTTTAAAAACTTTGATTTATCATTTAGAGGAATTTGATGTTATGAAATGAAGCCAACCATAGAATAGTGTTGTCGATTATTGCTTTATATGCTGCCACCCAGCAATTTATTTTCTCCTACTGTCGTAAAAGTCAATTTCTGCCTCTATAAAAATTATTTATTGATCTTCATAATCTAATTTATTTCATTATGAACTTAGTTACAGTACACTAATATGATCAGCCCACGTTAAGAATCAGATTTCATGAATGTGATGAAAAATCTGTTAGAGCTGCTTAGTCTCCACTCAGTATCATATTCTAGCTTTTGTTTTCCTTGAAGCGCATTCTGACCTGCATTTATTCATCCTGTTGCCTAAGCAACAAGCATCACACTCCTGTTAACTAGGATGTAGCGCAGGTCTTATCAGCTTTTTAGAGCAAGTCAGGAGAGACATCAAAAGGATATAATTAATGTTAGTTAAAACATCATAGTACATCCGTGCATAGATATACTTTATTGAGGAAACGTTCTCAAGAGTTAACTTTTCACTTAATCAATATTCTATTAACGAATGGGAGTTTTAAAGGATCCACATAAGTGACTTTCAAAGTATTTACTGAAATCTTTAACAGAATTTTTTGCTCATTCTGTTCTATATACTCTCACATAAACATGATATATGGATAGTTTGTCTACATTGCTATGATTAACTTTAATAAAGATCTCTTACATCAATTTTTACACATGGTTAGAAAAGAAGGACCAACCTCCTTTTATTTTTAATTGTCTGTCAGTTATTGCTTCTCCTGTGGGTCTTATACTATACCTTCATTTTATTGAGGTGTGACTCTGAAAGTCAAAATTTCAAACTTTTTCTTTATGTATCTAGTTCTGGGTTGCAGAATAGTTGTGCACACAGTTTCAACCCTTCTGAATCCTTAAGTATATAAAGTAAGTGGAAACTGATACAATCAGTGAATAGCCACAAAAGCACATCAGGTCATGTAAGACCTGGGGAAAGTCAGATCTATGCTGTCATCACAAGCTCCTTCAACACAGAATGCAGGCTGTGCTCTACCTGTTTGTGCCCCCAGAAATCACTCCTTTTTAGGCACATCAGCGTGCTACCCGCCAGCCCCTGGGCATGCAGCCGTGGTCCTCTGGCATCCCACCTGTTCGCCCAAGTTCGCAACATATACAATGTATCTAAGTTTCAGAGTTACTTTTTTTTTTTCCACCAAGGAGTTCAAGTATGTAATGATTACCATACAAAATGCACATACACTGTACTTCTTTACTTCCTTACTATATATGTTTCTATCACCTCTTTTTTCAAAGTCGGATGATGACTGCTTCCTTAATTTTAAGTCGCAAACTATCTGTTCTTGTCTGGATGGCCACTCATTTGCAGTCTCCCCTCTCCCCTCTCCCGAACAACTATTTCCTTTCCTTCCCCTCTGTCTTTTATCCTCGAGGTCTAACTCAATTCCTGCCTTGTTTGTGTAGCTTTCCTTAATGACTCCAGTCCTCAGCAGCCTCTCTTTTCTCTGAACTCATGTAGTGGCTGGATTGGGTATGAAAAATTACCTTTGGCATGCCATTATTCACTCTCTGGAATTAGGAGTTAAGTTTTCACTTGTATATATCTTGTCTCCTCAATTAGACTGGAAGCTTTTCAAGTCCAAGTTCTGTGTATTCAGTCTTCTTTCTTGGGTTTTTTTTCTGAAAGATTTGTCAGTCTTATTTTTATTTATTTATTTTTTTCCTTTGAATTTTATTTTGAAGTGGTTGCAGGTGTATAGCTTAGTGGTTAGACAATCATATACTTCACATAGGGTTTCCCTCCATATGTCCAGTACCCCACACACAGTTATTGCAACATTACTGACTATAATTCCTATGCGTCCCTGTAACTATTTCGTAACAACCAATTTGAGTTTCTCAATCCCTTCACCTCCTTCACCCAGTCCCCAATCCCCTTCCCTGCATTCAGTTTCCTTGCCTCTCTCACAACCCCTAGCATAAAGCTGTGCACAAAGAAATCACCCATAAATATCGGATGCACAGTGGATAGTTGTAGATGTGCCTGCAGCCTCACTTTGAACCCAGAAACCTTGTTTTGCCAGTGGGAACATGGAACACTAGTACCCTTCATGAATTCATGGGACATTTTCTATGTTCTAGGGACAGTGTTAATTGCTAGGGATACAACAATGAACAATACATGATCCTTGACCTCAAGTATGTTACAGGATTGCCCTCAGACCTATCATATATTTGCATGAACATCGCACACATATTCCTTCATTTGCTCACACATGTGTGCACACACACTATATCACGGGGATCTCGCCCCTCATCCTTCCATATAATCACCAGCCTTCAGCATATTACTTACAATTGTTTTCCCAGCAACAAATTACAGTGGGCAATGGAAGACACAAAATCTATGAGAGTGTGGAGCAAAGGAAGATAAAGATACCGATAACATCAAAACACTGGCAGTGTTACGGTACATTTATAGGCCCAAGATTGAATTAAGAAGTTTATGTTGTACTCGGAGGAGGGCTGACTCATGGCCTCACCGGGGTAACTAGCTGACAGTTATATTTGTAAACTCTAATCAGAAGGGGGAAAAATGAAATTATACCAAATTACCTTTTTTTTTTTTAGCAGCTACCGTGTGTCTAGCAATCGCCATCTATGTTGACTGGGAGTGTTTTGACCACTATGAAAATGTTCCAAATGCAGCCTTTACAGAGTGCAAAATAAAAACAATACCAGGAGCCTTGTGTGAATTGGCGTTTTTGCGCACTTGCCCAAGGTCAGAGGGAGTAGCGCCTGTTAGACTCTGAAGTGGAGCTACAGAGCTCTTGGAAGTCATCCATTTCAGCAAAAGATTTGAGCCAGATTCATGTTACAAGTATTTAGCTGGAAATTTTCCCCATTTTTCTGGTGCATTTTACATGCTAATGGACTTACTTCTCTCTTCATCTTTTACATAACTTTTCTGTAATAACAGCACCATTTGTGGCTGACCTGATAAAATGACCTTTTAAGTATCTTCGCAGCAAATCATGCTCCAAGTAAGAAGTTAAACTTGTGAAGCAGAAAAATAAATTGTCCCTGCAGGCTAGCACTAATAATCCCCATAATGATTTCTTGTTTCAAATGTTGTTTAAGAAAATTTTATAAAGTTACTGAGACTTCAAGGTACAAGAGAAAAAAACACTTGCCACATTCTCTACACCTTCCTGTCTCCACAACAGGTGGACGCTGAGTCGAGTAGTTTGCTTTATATTGAAAATGCAGCTATAATTTTTCAAACTCATTTAGACCAGTGGTTATATACCCACTTTTCAAAAAAAAAAAAGGCATTGTGTTTTTCAACTACAGGTATTTAAAACCTATTGGTATCCAAAAGAGGGGATAAGTGGTGATGGAAGGAGACTTGACCTTGGGTGGCGAACATACAATAAAATGATGTATTTTACAGATGATGTATAATAGAATTATATACCAGAAACCTATATGATTTTTTAAACCAATGTCACCCCAATAAATGCAATAAACCTTTTAAAAAAAAAAAAGAAAATCTGTTGATCTCCAAGAATCAGAACCAGGTGGGAGTTATTCTTTTTCTTGATAACAGCTTAATTACAAATCTGATAGGCAGCAGCCTCACTGTGGTGTCGGAGAGAAGTAGAGTAAGACTTCTCATTTCTACTGTCTTGCTTTTCTATGATTCAGTTTACTCATCTGTAAAATCAATCTAATGAGGATCTGAGAGGAATGTTCTTTGGGCTTGTTATTTAATATTTTGAGCTCTTTAAAGATGCAGAGTATAATACTGGTGCTGGCAGCACTATTAATTCTTCATGTAGGTCTCATTAGCCTTGGAAGGACACTGATTGCTTGTGCAGGAGGAAGTAGACATGAGGGCATGTTCAGGGATGCCCATCTCTGAAGAACGGCTTTCGGAAATGACATTCGCCACAATGCTAATCTGGTGATACTAAGGAGAGCCTTTTCTTCCACCTGGAAGTTATCCCGATTGCATTGCTAAGCATTAAAATATGCTGCCCCATTTTCTGATAATGCCGTACTACAACACTCATGACTAACTGATGCTCACATGCATTGTCTTCTGATTTCGTCATGTGAAAGATTTGCATAATGTGGTCTTTACTGTTGGTTCCAATGAGCAGTTATTTGGGATGAGGAATTTACTTCATGAATCAGAAAATGAAGTAAAACTGCTGAACTATAGACTCATTTTTAAGAAATCCAGCCACCCTCCTATTTCTTTGCTTCTTTATAAAGACAGTGTCTCAAACAAGTGTTCAATGACAATGACCTTCATTTTCTCACTTCTGGTCACCTCTGTAAACCTCATAATCCTGTCTGCTTCCCAGCTCTTCCTCTAAAATTGTTCTAAGTCAGCTGTGACCTGCTTCTTGCCAATCCTCAACCCTCCTGTTCTTCCTCACTTCATCTCTCTTTGCCCTCTTCACAATGTCTGGCTTTTACTATGCACTTCTTATTAATATGTACTCCCTTATTGATATTTTTTTTGGTTCAGCAACATTACACTGCCCTTTCCAATCATTTCAATTCTCTTCATCCTCCTCCTGCCTCTAAGTGTGGGCGGTGCTCTGCCTATCCATCATTAGGGAGATCACTGGTTCTCATAGATCTGTAACTGTCCCTACTCTTCCCCTCTCTCTACCTGGCTCCTAGTGCTGTCCAGCTACTTAACAAATATTTCCATATACCTGTATGCATGCAAAGCATTTAGCACAGAGCTGTCATAGAATAAATGCCCCAACAAATGTTAAGTATTACCACAGCCAGAAAGATCTTTCTAAAGCACATATTTGCTTTAGCACTACCCTGCATAAAATCCTGCAGTGATTTGCAATTACCTATGGGAGATTGTATGTCCAAAATCCTGAATATGATTTTCACATCCAGGAGAGATTATGACCTGCCTGAGCCCAGCTTAGTTTGCAGCCTCATCCGTTACCACTTCCTCTCTGAACAGTTCTAGAGAACTGTTTGTTTCTCTTTCCTTGCCTGGCCTTTGCACGTGCTGCTTTCTCTGCTGGGAATGCCCCTCCTTCCTCCTCTTAACTCCTTTTTGTTCTTTAGTTCATAGCCTAGTTGTCCCTTCTTTTAGCTGTCACTTCCTCCCTGACCTTCCAAGTATGGGTTATAAACCCTTCTTCTGTAGTTTCCTGTCTGACCATTTATCTTACCAGGTTCAGCTACCCCTACCACCTCCACCACACAGATACTGGGACAGGGGTTGGCAGACTTGTTCTGTAAAGGGCCAGGTAGTAAGTACTTTAGGCTTTGGGAGCTCTGTGGTCTCTGTTGCAACTATCCGATTATGCTGTCATAGCCTGAAAGCTGACCTAGAAAATAAATACATAAATGATGATCATGGCTGTGTTCCAATACGATTTTATTTACAAAAACTGGCAGATTTGGTCAATGGGTCATAGTTGGCTGCCTCCGCACAGATTTTTAACTCCTGGAGTATTAGAAATACGCTTTGATCCTCTCTATCTTCAGGTACAACCCGTGGCTTACATGTGTAGACACAGTAAACTTTGGATGAGAGGAGGAAGGAAGAAAGCAAATAAGGATGAGGGAAAGAAAGAGGGAAGGAGAAAGGAACCGAAGGAAGCTGGCAGGTGGCCACAGCGAGGTTCCTGAAGGCCCCGCAGTTAAGAAAACCCAGACAACAGCTGAGGATATTCAGACTTCGAGATCCAGCCTTCAGGGCTATGACAAGAGCTGGAGAGGGTGTTTTTGCTCTGACCAATCAGACTGGAGTATATTTTCAGCAAGGGAACTGCACAGGCACAGGAACTGGGAAAACACAGCTGCAGAGGAAGCCCGTTGTCCCCTCTGTTTGGAAATCCTTTCGTTTCCTCTTCACCTAATTGTGCACTATTGTTCATGATCCAGCTTAAGCATCATTTCCTCCAGGAAGTATTCCCTTATACCAGGGGTCTCCAACCCCCGCCCTTCATCCTCTATCCATCCACAGCAGGCAAGCCATCGAAGCTCCCCTGAGCTCTGCTTCCCCATCTTTCTGTCTTCCAGGAAACCGGTCCCTGGTGCCAGAAAGGTTGAGGACCGCTGTCTTATATCATCCTGTTATCTAGCTGGCATAACTGCCCCATTCCTGTGCACTCACTCCCTGCCCTATGCTTGTCCTTACTGTATTGCATTGCAATTATGTTATCTCTTCAGATGTCTGCCTTCCAATCTAGAAAGTAGATTCCTTAGAAGCAGAGATTGAGGTTTTGTCTTTGTATTCCTAAAGTCTACCACAGTGCCTGGCATATAGTAGCATCTCAATAAAGATTGATTGGATGGAATTCAGAAGTTCTATTCAGTTTCATATAATTTATCCCATGAAATTCTTATCATATCCCTGTCACTAAGTATCGCTCTTCCCATATCTATAAATGAAGAGAATGAGACAAAAAGGTTAAAAACATGTTGCCCTGCACCACCTGGATTTTAAAAACAAATCAAATAAGATCCTAAAAGTCTCTGTTCAGTTCACTAAGACCACCTAACTTCGTCATTCCACCCTTCATTCATTCACTCACTCAGCAAGGGTTTACACAACCCCTGCCAGATCGCAGACACTGAGCAGGACACTGGTCCTCCCTCAAAGGACTCCCAGTTTGTCATTCTTCTGGTCCTCTGAGGGACTTCCTCATCGTACTTCTCCTTTCCTGTCCGATTCATCCCTGCTGCATCTCCACAGGTCCTCTGCTTTAACCAGATCAGAACCCTCCCTGTCACACAAATGTATGCCTGCACTTCTGTTCACGGCATCCCACCTACCTAACAGAGTCTATATCCTCCGAATGCCTATTCAGGAGACCCGCTCCTCAAGGCCGCGGTCCCTCCTCCTGCTTGGTGGAGCCTTCCTCTACCGATCTGGACCCTGCCCACCTCTCCAGCTTCACCTCTTCCCCTCTTAAGCTCTGACCATGTGAAGTGGCTCCCAGTCCTGCAGTTGTGCCACACTTGCTCACAAATCCATAGATTTGCACATACCGTGTGTTATGCACGCTGTCCTCTGCCTAGAACTAACTCCCCCTTCCTGCACTCAGTCTGACCCAGGGTAACTCTTACCTTCACAATGCCACCTCAGAGGTTCCTTCTGGGGAGGCTTTAACAAATTCTTTGGTATTGCTCAACTGCCCTTCACCGGCCTCCTACGCCAACCTGTACACACAATTTACAGGAGCCGGCTCACCGTGCAGGGCTGAGCTATCTGCCTCTTCCCCCAGCTTCCCCTGGGGGCAACTGCAGTGTCTTGTGTGTGTATCTTCTCAGTCATTGGCACATTATAGGTCTTTGAATAGGTGCTGGGGCCACCATAACAAAGTGCCACAAACGAGGTGCTGTAAACAACAGAAATCTATCACCGCACAGTTCTAAAGGCTAGAAGTTCAAAATCAATCAATCATTGGCAAGGTTGGTCCCTCTAAGGGATGTGAGGGGAGTGTCTATTCCAGGTCTCTCTCCATGGCTTGGAGATGGCTGTCTTCTCCTTGTGTTCTCACATCCACATCTCACATCTGTAGGTGTGTGTGTGTATCTGTGTCCAAATCTCCTCTTATAAGGTACCAGTCGTATGGGATCAGGGCCCACCCTAGTGACTGCATTTTTAATGTGATTACCTCTGTAAAGACCTTATCTCCAAATAAGTTCACATTCTGGGGTATGGGGGATTAGGACTTCAACCTGTAAATTTGGGGGGAACCCATTTCAGCCACAATAGTCCTCAATAAATTTGTGTGCATAGGGATCCTATGTTCATTATCCCTTGTGTTGCCAAGCACAGTCCCTAATGGACATGCAGTAAATACTTTATCTAATTAACATTTACATGAAATTTAATATGTTTAAAAAATCTGATGTTACTCTTTCATTAATGATAAATGTGATCTTCCTGATAACTAATAGTTTCACTCGTGTGAGTAGCCACATACAGGGTCACACTGCCAGTTCACAGCAGAACCAGCAAGGCCAGAACCAAGAGCTTCCTACCTCTCTCGCCCAATGTTCTTTCCCATGTACTTCGCAGCTCTGCTGGTTTTCAAATAAATTACATTAACTAGATATAGTGCTTCGTTTTCCATCCTTATGGTTGATAACTATCTGACAGAAGAGTCCCAAGGGATAGAGAATTAGATCAGTAGTTTTTATAGAGAAGAAAGGAAATGTAACCAACTTAATAAAATAACTACTGTTTGTCAGAACTTGTTCCTTACTTTTTTATATACGTTGTATTAACCCTCCCTCAAGTGTTACGAAGCATGTAGTGTTATTCTAGTTTTATAAATGATAAAACTTAGAGACTAAATACCTGGCCCAAAGCACTCAATTTTCAAACCCAGGCCAATGGGAAAAAATATATTTTATTGAATATGCTGCTGGGGCCAAATAATGTAGGTGAGCTGAGAAAAGTGTGTGTTCTGGACAAACAAAAGTAGCATCAGCATTTCTTTTTCTTGGCGGGATGATGATTCAGAGGAGTACCAAGAGGAAAGGTCAATAGAGAAGAAAAACCTTGCCTCCTGCAGAGATTAGGCAGTCCAGACTCAGAAAACTCCCCTCCGCACACAGGGCTCTAAAAATACAGGCGCACCTCCAGGTCAGATCTGTCCTCAGACGTGTGACCTCTGCGTGGGAGTCACTCAGTGTATGCAGGAGGCACTGCGTCGAACAGGACCGGTGTGCATGGGAGACGGTATTTGCCCTTCTTCCGTCTCATCCTTTCCAAGGCATGATGAGTTGTCAGTATAAGTTCTACCAAATTTTATCCACAGGAAAACTCAAGCCAGGGAGACACAGAAACAATACTTCACAGGTCATGGCCCGCCCATCCCTGCCTCCATCCCAGACTTCCGGACCTGGTCTGTGTGTACCACACACATCATAGATGCTGAAAACTCTCCATCCGTTTAACGGCACATAATTTCAAAAACTTTTGAGAAAGAAGAGCCCTTATGTCTGTACTTATAAATCATAGAGGCGTATTTGGAGGAGAGAAAAATATAGTGAATAATTAATATAGGCCTCTTAATATCAGGTCATGGATCCCTGCCCCTTGAGTCCACAAAATTAAATTTCAGATTGCTAAACTTTTACCTTCTGTCAGACTGAGTAAAGATGATTAGGATTCACATCTGAAGCATTGTGCAACTCCTTGGGTTTTATAAGCCAGTGTCTGTTTAGATGGCTGGCAAGAAGAATTAGGTTTGTCCTTCCAGAGTTTTGAAGGAGATCTTGGAATAAGAGGCCTAGAATCTAAAGTATCTCAAGTTTATTTGACAGGATTTATATGTTCTTTTATCAGAAAGGAGTCACCCTGTTAAGAAGGAGCTGAGCAGTTAGTATGCATGAGGCCTATATAATGGTACAGCCCATCTAATTGTCCGCCAGCTCAGAACAAGGGAACAGAAGCGGACAGGCTGGCCAACAGCTACGCCAGAAACCGCTCACTCTTTCCAAAGGAAGCACGCAAAACATCATTCATAGCAATTCGTTTACAAACTTCAGAATAAATATCAATGAGGTTCTTTAGAGGAGGATTTGAAGGAAAGCTGTATTATACAGTCAAAAAATAAAATCTTTCCTGGTAAGTAATTATTCTTAGTGGAAATAAGAATACCCTATTAAATTCCTGTTGCACTTTATCATCTTTAAATCTCCTACACATGTGTATGTTATCTCAATTGGTTCAGGACACAAAATACATAAGTTCTATTTTCAGTTCCAGCACAAGGGGTGTGACGTCAGGTAAGCCTTGCCTGCAATCCCTGAACAAGCCAGATATTACCTGATTTTGTTCTGCTCCCTCCCTCAGTCCTGTGTCTGCTCCGCACGCTACCTGCTCACTCTTCTTCCCTTCAGGGCCAGCCTTCTCAATGTCTACCCTTGCTGGCTTGCCCTTCAATTCAGTGCCGTCGGGCCTCAGTACAATTAGCCTCTGTCAGTATCCTGAAATTATTTACAAATGGTGGCTAATGAACTCCTCATTCCCAAATACAATGTGCTCTTTCCAGTCCTTATATACTCCGTCTTTCTGCGGTCTGGGTTCGACTGATCACTCCCTTCCTCCTTGGCTTCTCGTCCTTGGCATCACCTGACCCAGTAGCCACCACTTCTGCAGTTTCTTTGTGGACCCCCTGCCTCTGCCTGTCCCCTAGGACTTGGCCATTTCCCTCTTCTCACTCCACACGTTCACCTTAAGTGACCTCCTTTATACTCAACAAAGACAAAAATTCTTTACTTCCTCTGTTGTACTGACCACTCCAATGTCAAGTGTCTAAAAGTAGAAAGATCTTTCCCCCAAAACCTGTTTCATGAGGAAGCAACAGTAGGGTAAAATGATGATGACAGATGGAGTGAGATGAGAACAGAGAGGTCAGATGAGAACTGGATTCGGCAGCGTAGAGGCCACGGGGGAACTTGACGAGAGCATGTCCAGTGGAGTGAGAGGCACAGAGACCACGGCACGCTGGGTTGAAGGTGGAGTAGACAGCCCTGGGAAGCAGTTTTGCTGAGAATGGAAAGACAGAAATAAGCAAGTAGCTAAAGGGTGATTTGGAGGTCAAAGGGGAGATTTTTGAAACAGGAGAGCTTGGAGTCGTATTTGACTATAAAAAGGAATAATCAGGTAGAAAGGGAGATGTTGCTCTTGGAAAAGAAAGAAGGACCGACTGAGTGAATAACAGTGAGAACGTTTTGGATCCAGAGGCAAGTAACAGCAGGGAAGGCAGAAGGAATGGGGACCATATGATTTGTATATTGGGTGATGAGAATTTGGAGGTATGTTTCCTCCAATGGATTCTATTTCCTAGCAAATTCTGAGTCAAGGGTGTGGAAGAGTTAAAGATATAGAAGATATTAAAGAGACATTTCAGAAAGTGGGACACAGAATTCACTAGGAAAAGGGTGTGGAATTACAGGGCCGTGTTGAGGGCTTATTTGAGATTTGTAACCATTCTGCTCAACAGAAATTAGCAAGATGACTGCCTTCTGAATCACTCTCATTGTCTGGCCCCTCCTGCCTGGTCTGGTCACTTCACCTCCGTGAGCATCAGTTCCCCAGGTACAACCAGGGGAGAATGCCACCTGGTTTACAGAGTTCTGGTGGGAATTCGATTACGGCTGGCTGTGTGCTTTCGGCAGGCAATGAATCATGACGGTGACACGATTGCCCGTGCCATTCAGCTGGTAAAGCCACTTTGCAATTACTGGCAGCACAATGATGCACAGAAGCTGCTACAAGGTGTCACTGCCCTGGCCCTCATGCTACGTTGCATACAAGGAAAATGCTTATGTGATTTATGCTGGGAACATTGAAATACCCCAGACCCTCCTACCTCTGTGACCTTATACCAAATAACTCTGAAGGATGCTAGAAATTTATGTCACCTTAATTTACTCTCCTCACCACAGACCTTCCTGAATCGGCTGCATGTGCATTCCCAGAACAGAGCCTTTCAGGGTGAGGGGCCGTGCAGGGGTGCAATGCTGACAGCACAGCACTGTGAGACCCCAAGGAAGTAGGCTGCACTTAGGGCTTTCCTCAGAAACACCCAAGGACGCCCACCTGCTCACAGAGATAAATAGCTCCATTAACTATGGTTAATAACTTGTGATAATTAATTTTCATAAGAATATTTTAATACCCAAGAGTGTAGTAGTTTTGTCCTCAAGAATAACTAGTAAACATGCATCTAGACTATATAAAAAGTATATTAACCAATACTATACAGTATATTAACAAACACAGACAATGACAATGGTAGCATTTTAAATATATATATAAATATATAAGTATATATATTTATATATATAAATCTGTGTTTTAAATCTGCATCTTTTATTCTTTAATGTGTGTTGACAGTCTAAAGTAGAAAATAGATGAACATCTGTGAAGGGCTCTCAGGAAAATCTTTTTGAATGGATTCCTGGAAGATTCATCCATTCCTCCCTGAGAGAACACCTGTCGAGCACCTCCTATACCCATCAAACTGTGCCGATCACGCTGGAGACCACGGAGAGGCTCCCAGTCAAAGGCTCCTACCTAGCAAAGATCTTGCAGTCTGTTCAGGGAGCTAAGGCTAGCACACCTACCAGCTAAATAGCAGCACACATTCAAGCAGCAAGAAAGGACAACAGTGTAAATGTTTTCACAGCATAGGACATAGCTGTGGGAGAAATAAGTGTTGGAATTTATGACTTTCTGTGAGTGCTGAGAAGGAAGAGATGTTTATGAGGTGGGTTGATCAGGGAGGTCCCACTGGAGGAAGTGGGCTTGTGTGGGTTTTCTGTAAACTCTAAAGGACGAGGCCAATGATACAATATTGAATAGAATCGTGAACAAAGATGGTGAGATTAGAAATGCATCTAGTGCTCAAAATACAAGAGAGGCTGGCCTGAGCACAATCCTAGCAATCATGTAATACCGCTGTGAAAGTGTTACCTGCCTGGGAGGTAGCTGTTCAGAAACTATACAGGCGCCATATGGAGGGCAGGTTAATGATCCACCACTGGGCCCAGACAGGTTCGCCCATCGGCAGCACACACGTGCACATCACATGTACAGACAGCGAGGGAGGGCGAGCATGGAAACATCTATCGGACCGCCTGGCCTTCTATTTCTAGAGAATCCTGAAGAAAATGAAGTTACCTGAGTTCCCTTAAGTATTTCTCCAAGCAAACCCATATTTTTAGTGCTAGTGTATTGTCTCAAAGCCACCAACAAGTCTGTTTTCAGCAGTTTCATGTTATCTTAGACACCCTCCTACCCTCTTGAACTAAATGTATTCACCCGTTAGATTCTTTGCTTCTTCAAGGATACTCACTGCTCTCAGCAGTATGTAAAGGAACCATTTTCACTTTCACCTTGGAACCATGACTACTGTCAACCTCCTCATCCTTAAAACTGTGCTTTGTATGAAATGTTCCAAAAATTCAGATGCAGAAGCATTTGTTCACTGCCACTTGTATGTCCTTATGGTAGGCTTCTGAACACAAAGATTGATGATGATGATGATGATGATGGTGGTGGTGGTGGTGATGACAAACACTTCTGTAGTGCTTATATTCCAGCTACTGTTCTAAGTGTTTTAAAATGACTTTGGGATGAATAATATGCCCAGTCCCTCCTCTCAGGAAGCTCACAATGTACTGGAGAAACAAACATGAAAACAGCCAAATCCCGTCAGCTCTCTGATTGGAACTATAATTCAGGGTAGGGTGGAGGTATTCAAAACCAGCAACTCAGGCAAAGTTCCCTAGAAGAGGTCAGGTTTACACTAACTTGATGGATTGGGAAAATTCCCAGCCTGACAAAGGCTGAGTGACAGGGCAGCCTTTCAGGCCAATGGAACATCATGCAGTTTGCACAGAGAGAAATGCAATAACTTGAGTCCAGTTGGGCAAAACCAAGAAGAGCCAATGCATAAAACCAGAGACGTCATCATGGGCCAGATCAGAGAGAGTCTGTTTATTCTAATCCAGCTTGGACGTCCAGGGCCCTCTCTGGAACGGAGAATGATACATTTACTCATTTGTCTTGGGGCATGTGCGAATCTCTGCTTTCTTTCCCCTTCTGCACCCTTAGCCCCTTTTCACTTGAAGTGCCTTGAGGAAGGGTCATTATAGGGCCTTCTCTCCCCTCGCCCCCTGACACAGAACTTCCCAGCGAGCAGTCAGCGTCTGCTGACTGACTGGCTACTCGTCAGCCTGTGGTGGTAGGTGATTATCTGTGTCGCCTGGCAAAGCCAAGCCCAGGGATGGTAATTACATTGGTGTCAGTGGTGACTTCTGGTGTCTGAGATCCCATTAGAGAGCATTTTATGGATGCTAGTTCAGGAGACCCGTCTCGGTTCAGGGAAAACAGTGCACTTTAAAAAGCTGCAATCGGAGCCTACCATGTCAATATCATTCTTCAGATCCAAAGTCTAGATGCTAAAAATTAAGGCTCCTCTGCTTCTTGTTACCCCGTAAACAATGAAGACAGTGGCAGTGCTAAAGAGGGTGTCCCTCCCTTGTGTTCTAGAGAGCACTCTTGGAAATGAGAAAGGAGAAATGGGGTGGATGCCTGTGACTGGTTAATGCTTTGATTTATTAACCCTCTTCTAAGGTTTACAGCCGACGCAAGGACGTTTTAAACAACTACACCCTAGCAAGGAATTTGGACATTAGAATCAATGGGAACATACTGCTTAAAAAGTTCTTAAGTAATACATATATTTTTTAAAAGATCAAAACAAATGGACAAATAAAACTTAAATGCAAATGATTTTTTGCACTCTTCCCCCACTCCCAGCCCCGCTCTCCAGAAGCAAATACCTTAAGCAGTTCTGTGCTTGGTCCTTCTGGAGGTTCTCTCCACATGATATGCGTATGTCCTTAGTTCTCACTCTGCTGACTTCAGATCTCATCTACGGACATCTTGATGTGAAAGATGAGGTTTTCGCTCATTTAGGCCGTCATCTTTTCTCCCTCCTACCTGTCCCCATCTTCAGTCGAGTTGCAGACTGAATCTTAGCCCATAAACTCAGATGCTATGAAATACCACTTTTTTAATGTTTTAAAATCAGCTTGGTTTTGACTCCATGCCAGAGCTAGCATGAAATTCCACTGCTGTCAGCATTGGCTTCTATCGCCATCCCATAATAGGAGAGACCTGAGTGTTGCCAGGCAAACAGGGGAACCTGGGCCCTGTCGTGGTCCCTGCTGCCACCCTCACTGTCCAGCCTTGCAGTGGTGCCTTGCAGTCCAGGGTTTCTCTGCCTCTATGCCGCGCACGCAGTGAGGGAACATTTATTGGGATGAATATCCCAAACCTGGACTGCGACTTCCACCCCGATGAGGCTGGGCACCGATGAGATGGCCACACGCCCAGGCACGCGGTTACCTGAGCTACAACCATGAGGGTTATCCTACTCATTTTTAATAAATTTCTCCTTCCTGTCATGTCTGATTATGTTTCCTTTCTCTTACATTTCTGCCTCTATGTTCTCCTTAGGTTGTCCTTGGCCTCCATCATACTCTCTATTGTTCTGATGTACGTTTCCCACAGACCCCTCCCCCCGAGGTCTTCCTGCCCCAAGCCCCACTTGGTCTCTGGGACTGACTGCCTCTTCTTTGCAGTCCTGGGTTGAACCCACTGTTACTTGGATGTTTTCTTCTCTCTTGATTTGATTTCTCATATTGCTGGATCACACACTCAAATAACTTTTTTGAAAAAAAGAAAAAGCAGAGAAATACATGAGGTGAATTTCAAAGCCCTTATAAATCGAAAAATGCCTCCATTCTGCCCCCATGGCTGATTAATATTGTATTATTGTAATATGCAGTTCCAGGCTGAATCCCAGTTTTCTCAGAGCTCGGCACACTGTGCCCCATTGTGTTCGGGGCGAGCGGTTGATGTGGTCGTTAATAAGTCTGCCCTCGGCTCCTTGACGGGGGACCTCTTACCGTCTCTCTGCAAGTTTTCAGGATCTTCTCTTTATTCTGGTCATCCTGATGTGTCACTGACCTGGGACAAAGTGGGTGTCTTTTCCATCCTGTCCATACTTGTTAGGCACTTTAAATACAAAGACTCATTTTGGGCCAATCTCTTTAATTATTTATTTGATCATCTCAATCCCTTCATTTTTTCTGTTGTATTTCTGTAAGCAAGACATTGTTTACAAATTAGATGGACATTGGACATTGGACTTCCTCAATCATTTCTTAATGTCTCTTGTCCTTTCACATTTACCATCCCTTTTTATTTTTATTTTATACTCGAAGAGATTCCATTCAGTCTTTAAATTGATTTTTTAAAATTCTGGCAATAATATGTTTAATTTCACAAAGCACTTTCTTCTTTTCTATTCCTTTTTTCATAACACCTGTTCTTTTTCCTTATATGTAACATTATTTGGGATTTGTCAAGGGATACCAGTTAGAGGTTAGTTGTCTTTATTTTGAAATTCTCTTTGTCGAATCATCTCTGCAGTTAGTTTTTCTCTTGTGCTTTGTTTTTAACTCGATTGTTCCTTGTCATGCCACAGGCTACCCTACAGTGACTGATAGCTTGTGGTTTTCTGCTCATATTTCAGGAAGAGACGACAGAAAGACTGAGTGGAAGCTCTGTGTACCTAGGAACATTTTTTTTACTTCTAGGCATTCTTTACTCTGGAGTGAACAGTGTGTCCCTGTAATAAGCAGGGTGTCCGAAATACCACCTCACTAACTGATCTAATTATCCCCAGAAAGGTTTTTTTTCAAATGTTTTAAGAGAATAAGCATCTATTTTCTTTTTGGCATGAGGAGAGAAATAAATGCTGTGTGTGTGTGTGTGTGTGTGTGTGTGTGAGAGAGAGAGAGAGAGAGAGAGAGAGAGAGAGAGAGAGAGAGAGAATGAGAGTGAATATGAGTATCTATGTTGGGGGTAAGGAGGCAACTGTTGCATAAATAGACCTCTGATTTGTCCCCATTTTCGGTCCACTTCTCAACCTCTACCTTCACCCTACCTTCCTCCTCTTAGGCTGAAACCTTCGGGGTTCTGATGGGCAACTTGGGCTCCTTGTTCCGATTCAGGGAACACCCCAAACTAAAGCTGCCTCCACTTCAGTGCCCCATTCAGTGCTTCTCTATGCTCTTTATGATTTTTGAAATTTCTTATAAAGTTGTCTCCAGTTATATTTGTTATTGTGAGATCATGAGATTTTATTCCTTTTCCAATTTTTTACTGGAATCTAGGAGGAAAAAAGATAAACCAATGGACTCAGCGCACATCTTGAAATAGAAACCAAGGGTGCATTCTCACATTCCTGCTTTATTCATTAAATGATACCAAGTGAGGAAAAAAACCCAGTTATCTCTAAAAAGCAGTAGTAATATCATTGAACCACAATTCCTGAAGGAGGCCAGATATTCCTTCGATAGACAAGTACAATAAATAGACTCTGCCTCAATTCACATGCCAGCCCGGAGATTTACAAGTGATTTTAACTTTGGGTAAATTTCTGAACGTCTCTGCACTTCGGTTCCCATATGTGGGAGCAGGCATGACAGTAACTGCAACCTAATCCCGTTGGGCTAAGGTGAGGTTTGTGAGTCCAGGCACGTAAAGCACTTGGAACGGCACACTCAGGTGTTAGTCATCATCCCTGCTATAATTGTCCCAGTGTCAGGACAGGGAGGCATGGAGGGGACAAGTCACTGCAGAGCTTCCATGTCCTTCTTCTAAGAGAGCAAGGACAGCCTGGAGTAAACCGACTTTCAGGCATCTCTGGTTAGAGCACAACTTCTCTTGCCCTTCTTGCCTTGGAGTCCTGAAGGAAATGGCGACACAGCCCTTCATGCAGGAGATGCTGATGGCTGTGGATGCTCATGGCTACTATCGACATGATGGTGAACGTGGAATACTGTCTTTGCAGCCACCCCTTGAACTAAGGGGAGAGAAGAGAAATGAGAGGTTATGAGAGCAATAGTATCCTGACTGTGTAGGAGAGCAAATGAGCAAGTACTGAAGAAGATTTTTGAAAGCAGAGATAGAAGATTCATGAGGAAGAGGATGGCTCCCTTTGCGTGATGAAAGGGCTAGAACCCAGTATTGCTATGGCACCGTGTCCTCGGGTACATGTCACCATGATGCCATCTGCTCAGGAGGTAAGGGAAATTGAAATAAATACACAAAGAAAACATATAACAATGCACAGCTTTCAATGAATTTTAACTTACATATCCAGCCTAAGTCCCCTTTGAAATACTCTTCTTCAACCTCAAACACTGATTTAAAAAAATAGCTACCTTACCTACTGTAAGTGACCACTTCATGTGCTTTAGTTTACGTGATTCTCACAATTTCTTAAAACAGATATCAATAACTCTGTTTTAATAGATGAGCAAACAAAGGAGCGAACTAAGGCTCAGAGAAGATAAGCAACACATGACTCTTAAGTCGAGGAGCCAGTTTACAAGCTCAGGTACACTACCCTCACTTTTATATATTATTATTAAGCTCTCCTGCCCCTATTTTTTGTCACCGCACTATTGCCTCACACTACTCACCTTTGAAATAAAAATCACCTATTCCCGGTTTGTTACCTAACATAACCCCTCCGTCAGTCACTATATATAGAATTCTCCACCAGTGTCTGAGTCTTCCTTCCCATTTCTTCCTCTGATCTTACTTTTCTAACCACAGGGATTTTCACTCACCAGTGCACCTTCCCCCGCCCCCAGCCTCCCTGCCCTTCTTCCCTCGGAGGGCTCCGCACCTGGCCTCGCTCTCCCCTGTTTTCACCTGAGTGCTCCCCTCTCGTCATCCTGCAGCCTCCACAGAGGCCCACATTTCACCTCCTCCTCCCAGCCCCAACACTAGTTGCAGTTCAGCATTTCTGCTTCCCACCAACATTATCTGTTGCTATGGAAACCTCCCCCTGGAAGGAGGGGGAGTCTTGGAGCACAGTCACTGCTGGCCTTGGTGTGGGAGGGAGATGGTAGGCAGCTGGGGTAGGGGGAGGAGGAGGAGAGTCTAGAGAACTTGGGGATGCGAACCCAAGCAGTTCCTGGTGGAGCAAGGGACGCCTGTGCTCCCCCTGTGAGAGGGAGAGGCAGGGGGAGAGCAGCCCAGGGCTGGCTGGCTTAGCAGCTGCATCTTCCGGATGGCTGAGCAGAAGGAGGCTGAGTGGGCGGCCCCCCGTGGTGACGGAGCCTGCTTCCCAGGCTGCCTGTAATCTGTCCTGAAGTTGCCACTGAGGAAGTTAACTTTATGTAGCTGAGAAAAAGGAAGGCTCAGGGGAGCCATCATCACAGACAATAAATATGTCCCCGTTACAAATAAAGTAACAGGATAATTTACAGTCTCAGAAGATGATGAGATGGGGAAAAAATGGCCTGCCTCTAATAAAAAGGTTAGGCTAAAAATTAGCAAAAAGAGTTTTATGGGAAGGTTATTCTGCAGACACAACTGAGACAAAGTACAGAGCATTATCACTGGCAGATAATATAGCCCATGCCTTCAAGAAACGTTTTATTTGTTCTGGGCAGTGGTGCTGGGACCCTCAAACCTTCTCAGTAACTTGAAGAATAAGGCTCCAGCAGATACTGCACAATTAGCTTCTGCCAGAAGGGAGAAATGACTGAGAACTGGAATCAAAAAGTCAGTAAGGTAGACGTGGCAGTGAATTCACTTTAATAAGCACTAAGTAAGTAAAGAAAGCAAAACTAAAGGGACTCCTGAAATCCCGTGCACTACCATCCCTCATTCTTTAAACCAACAAGCCTTTGTTAAGTGTTTATTGTGGGTCAGGGACTGTACTAGACCCTGGAGGTTGGAAGAGCAGGTGGGGAAGCAGGAGGAAGAATAAGGCAAAGCTGAGTGAGCAACCAGCCCTGGTTTTCTGAGGCTCCCGGCCGAGTGGAAGAGCCAGACCCATAAACAAACCATCACAACGTGACAGAGCTCCTTTTCAGCACAGATGTGCTCCATATGCTGCGGAGCATCACAGAGGTCCTGCTTCACCCAGACTGGAAACGGGGACTCTTTCTCAGAGGTGGGTTTTGCATCGGTCCTTAAAGGATGCGTTGAAGGGGAGCATAGGTATAGAAAGCCAAGGAGAACTTCTGGGCAGAGGAAACAGCATGTACCGAGAGGCATGAGGACAGGGCAGAGCATGTTCAGAAAAGACAGGGCAGAATGTTGCTGGAGGCTCAGTGAGGGCTTCGGGAGTGGAAGAGGCAGGACTCGAGGTTGAAAGATCAATTAGGACCAGATTACCAGCCCTCACATGCCATTCTATGGGTTGTGGACTCGCAGTGTCATGATAAGATTTTTGTATTAATACTCTGACTTTGGTGGCAATACAGAGGATGTGAGAAAGTCACTGGCTCTAGTGACAGACAAAAGGAGTCAGATTCAGATACTGTGGCAGAAAAATGGATGCAACATGGTAAGATTTGAGTTTAGGAGTAAGCGAAACAGAGGAAGCAAGGATGACTGAAGCTTATCAATATAAATTCAATTCAGCCTAAGCAAGTAAAATATCCTTTCACAAAAATATGTATATTGCCACCAAATGTGGGTTCACATTCTATTTCTTCAAGAGCTGCAGGGGGAAAAAAATCAATTAAATTTTACTCTACCAGCTTCCCTACCAAATGGCTCATAAGTATAAGATCAATTTTTGTGTTTCTCAAAGCAACATCACATGTTAAGATCTGAAAGAGGAACAAATGGCTGAGGATTATTTTAGCAAGCAAGTGGCAACCCTCAGTGTGTGTCTGGACGTGACCCTGGAACGCATCACTCTGTGTCACATGACAGAGGTCATACACTAGCATGGGGAAAACCAGACAGTGAGTTGACAAAACTGATGTCACTGGCCAGAAGATAAAAATAAAGATTGCCACGTCTCTTTAAAATTAACCATGCCTAAAATTGCAAATTAGATAAGGCGCAATTCTTGTTATTTCCTCAAAGAGTGAGCACAGGAATAAATCCTGGATGAGCAGTCATCCTGTTCATGTGAATTTGACGATGTAAAAGTTTCTGCGTTTTTCATTTTTGATGCAGTCATCACTTGAAATCCAAATGTTGTTCCGAACATCCTTCCAGAGGCTGAGGAGGTGAATGATGATAGATAGTCTTCAGTAAGACGATCAATAGCATTTTGATAGCTTCTTCCCCTATTTCACCAGACAGTATTACCTCATTTATCTCTACATCCAAGTTGCAGCAGGAAGAGGCAAGAGTACTACCTTCCAGCTTTTCTGCTCCCCTTTGGATCCTGATTTTGAGCACACCTCCCCCTCACCGCAGTTGAAATCACTACCTCTCTACCTCAAGACCGAGTCTTGTTCCCCCACTCCTAAGTTCAAGGCACACCTAAAGCGACAGATATTTAAAGTCTACCCCACTTTCTAGGACTACCCATCAGCCGGTTCTTGTGGCTAAGCCAGCCTTGTTGCCCTGTCCTAGTTCTGATCACCATAGTGGGCCCTGTTTCATTCCTGAGGCTCTCTCCATGAGTCGCGCTCCACTCTCCACGTCACGTGGCCCATTTCTTCATATCAAAGGCTTTAGCCAATGGTTTCCTCTGGGCTAAATGACTAAACGCTGCTTCCCACTCGCAGACTTACTCTCTTCTGCTTGGAACTGTGAGCATCGCCTAACACCGAATCCCCCATGCCATCGGGAAAGAAACACCACTCATGCACACGCACTTGAGTGCTTCTTTATCTGGGACTGGCAGTCAGAACTGTCTACTTGAATTATGCTCTGCTGCTGTTGTCCCCTCCTTGGGCACCATGCTCTACCCTCAGACTGGGCCTCCTGTAGCCACAGCTGCCACCAGATGAGTTCCTTAGCCCTCGTTCTGTCACCTGCCATAGGAGGAAGGGCCACGTTTCCTGGCCCTGAAACAGCTCCACCTGCCCCATCTTGCTGCAGTACCCGATCATGCACAGAAGAATCCAGAAATGGGGCATTCTACTCTTTAACTGTCCTCCAAGCGCCCAGCCAAAGACCAGCTCTGTTCCCTGGGACCTTCTGTCTTTTGGCTTTCTCTGTCACTTCCAACTCCACTTCTCCAGATTGCTGCTACATGATGCTACTTCTGCTAAGCCTCAGAACTTTTCTTGTTTTCTTGGATCCTGCCTCTGTACTCTCTCTCCCTTCTACCACAAACAGTGGCAGAATTGGATCACTTCCACCCAACAGACTGGAAAATTTTTGATAATGCCAGTCCCCATGCTGGTGCTGAGTGGCTGAGAATCAGATCAGAACATCAAATGTCGAGGATTTCTTCAACCAATTTGAGAGGAATGTCCAGATGAATGGGCCAGTTCCTGTTGACTGATTGGAATCCCTGCAGCTCTTCAAACAGGTTGAAATTAGCTGTCAGTGTGGCTGGCAAAGGGCTCTACCCCAATTCTAAGCATACACAACAGCATTCTGATAGGAAATAAGATGCACTTAGGTAAAGACTTCCTTCTCTGTTGCTCGGTCATCTGAATCAGAGTCCCAGACAACCCGTTTATGGTCTGTGTGCTAATTTCAGCAACCATGGCAGCTGAGACAGGACACTAATGATGCCGTCTCCTCGAATGGCAAGCCACAACGCTATTTATAGTATCCTAGCATTTGAATGAGGCATTTTTGGAATCCAATACAGTATTGAGCTACTGTGTGGTTTTTAACTAGTTAGTCCCATGAAACAAGAAAATGTTATGCACATTTTATAGATGAAGAAATAGATTCAGAGAGGTTAAACAACTCTCCCAAGGTCATTCAACCAGCTAGTGGAAGGACTTAGAATTTCTACATAGGTGATGTTAGTCTTTAGTTTTCAAGGTGTGGTTTGCATATATCATCTTTTATTTTGTATTTGATGTGCCTTGTTAAATAAATTGTGTTCATCAGTTTTATAGAAGTATGATCTGTGGAGGGAAATGGCAGTCATGGTCAAAAAAGAAAGCTTTCTCAAGTATGGCACAGCCCAGGAGACCCTGAAAGCATGCCAACACCCCTGTCAGGGATGAGCAGGTCTTCAAGGTTTCTAGGGAGACTAGAAGGCCGGCCAAATAGTTCCGACATGGCCCTTTGTATAGTCAAGTTTGTCTATTGGGCCTTGCTAATGAATCCCCTTCAAAAAGCAAACAATTCCTTATGGAATCCTTTCTGGCTAATGTTACGTTATGTTGATATTATTATTATGCCATACTGTCATAAGTCTTCATCAGGTCAAGCATCACGTACCCTTTGCTTTGCTGGTTCTAGGATTTTTTCCCCCTACAAAGTCATCGCTCACTGTTTTCTCCTTTGTGAATGCTGATAAATGATGAGCATATATCTGGATCATTGTTATTATCCCAGAATATGCAAGCATCAGCATTATTGGTGTCAGAATTTTTTAAAAAATATCAGGTGAATAAGAGAAGTACTTGAGAGTGGGTTGGTGCAAATGGTGGACCACCCTAAGGTTTCAAATTGCCTTTGCCATCTCCTGTGTGTCTCCATCATATTCAGCGTGCTAATCCCAATGTGATGTTTCACAGGCAAATTATTCAGTCTACTGAAGTGGGAGTTTGCCTGTGGGCTTGCTGAGTGTGCCTTGGGGGGTTGATATTTTTTCAGCAGAAAGTTGCAATTCCACTTCTCAAGAAATAAGCTCTTTTTATAACACATGTCAAGTATATGGATTCTGTGCTATAATCATCTCCCAAGGTTAGGGATTTGTTTTTAATCCAAAGTTTCCATTATGACTCAAGTCTTAGTTGAATCTTCATTTTTTCCCAAAATATTCAATGGCTCTTCTAATACACGTTTGATGCCACCATCCACTAACCCTGTCTACATTTCGTTTGGACCACAAGGGACTAGATTCTTGGTCTATTAGAAGGAAATTTGAAGGTCATGTAGAATAACTCCCTTATCTTTATAAATAAGGAGACCACAGTACAAAGTGATTGTGATTTTCCAAAAGTCACACAGCTACTCCAAAATCCTATTGGAAATAAATAGGTAGAAATAAAATTGAAACTAAATGTAGAACTGGGATAGATGAGGACATGCCTCCTGAAACTCTGTGTTGTTTTCTTTCTCTTGGGTTTCTCAACATTTCCAGGGGAGAGTGGCAAGACATAAGGATGTAATCAGAGTCATCAGATAAAACGTGACAAATCTTTCCAATGCATCTGTTGTACTCAGTGATTTGAGGCAGGGCAAGGTGGGAGAAGGAGTAGAATCTATTATTTTTATGTGAAAGGCAATGGATATTTTATGGAACCGAATATAAAATTTGTTTAAATGTTAAAATTCAAATGCCAGACTTCAAAGAAATTTCCTGTATGCACTGCTTGCTTCAGGTTACACGCTCAAACGCCCCCTTTGCTCACCCGCCATCGGGGTGCTCACCCTCATCCCACTGGCTGTGGGAGGCCTTGAGTGGGCACTCAGGCTTGAAAAGCCGTGCGTGGCACCACGAAGCTTCCTGCCTGGAGGAGTTAACCTGAAAGAAGGTGCCTCGAGCTGTACCATTCTCTTCTCCCCAAACGCCAAGACGACTCAGAATTTTCACAGGGCTCATACAGTCTGGGGCACTGTGAACTGCAATTATACATTTCAATTAACTTGCACTGAATTTCTCAAGCTATTCTATGGAAAAATAAAGACATCAGTCCAGGAACTCTGAGTTTATTTAAAAGAGTCTCTTTTGTAGTGTCAAAAAGTATTTTAGAAGCTTTCCTGTCTTATTTTTCTTTTGTGTTTGTGACATCACAGAAAAGAGCAGGTCTTTTTTTTCTCTTTATAGACAGAAATATCTGACTCCTTTAAAGCTTTTTGAAAGTGGCACGTAGACCTTAATTTTTGTTTAAAAGAAAGGCCCCAGAATCCTATCCGTCCACACTACCTGTTAGTAATGAGCTTCTCAGCCGCCGCACCTCCAGGATCCTGGGTGTGAGAAACCCAGCAGGTATCCTTGACTCGCCCTCTTCTTTACCTAACCCCAGATGAGCCAGTCACCAAGTATTATTGGTTTTACTTCCTAAGTTTTTCTTTAATCTGTCACCTCAGATTGATGCCGCAGCAACAATTCACACTCAGCTCTCTTGCCTGAATCAGTCCAATCGGTAGTATAACCCAGAACATGTCCTTGCATTATCGAAATGAAGACCTTGAATCTTGGCTTACAGTGACGTGGTAGCCCAAGAATCAATGTGCCGTGATGAAAGGCGCCCAGAACAGAGCCCTTGGCATGCCTCTCAGACATTACCATTGCTACATTGAACATGAATGATTGCTTTACAAAATGCTTCTTCCCTCTTTCCATCCAGAAAATGACCTCTTTGATAACAGGAACCACATTTTATCCTTTTCTGCGTCCCAGTGCTTAACTGTATATCTGTTACATGATAGATGTGTGTTTAATTTTTTCAAATTTATGAATGGAAACTGTCACATTTAAATGATGTGACCGCTCTTGGCCACTGTTTCCTCTCTGTCCCACCTCATCAGTTTTCCCCTGTTTGTTGATCATCCCCATAAGCATGCCAACATGTCATAATAGATCCTAACTCGAATTTAAAATTCTCTTTACTCCACATTGCCTCAGTTACTGCCCCATTTTTCAGCTCTCTTTTTAGCAAAATCCCTCGAAAGATCTGTCAGTAATCACTATCACCCCTTCTGTTCTCTCTTGAAAAAGAGTCGTTTCTCCTTATCACTCTGTCAAAACTGCTCTGAAACAGACTCCAGTGACTTCTTCATTGCCAAGTCTAATTGTCAAGTCTCAGTTCTCATTTTATATGGCCTTTCAGAAGTATTGACTCAGCTAATACGTTGCTTCATCTTGAAATAATTTTCTTCCAATACCTTATTATCTCTTGGTTCTTCTCCTTTGCTGGCCATTTCTCCTCATTCTCTCCTGCTGGACACCCCACATCTGTCCTGCCTCTGACATTGGGATGGTCGAAGCGTCAGTCCTGTGTCTCCTTCTCTCTGTCCATGTTCACTCCCAGGTGATCCCATTTGGCACCAGGGCCCTGTGTTCCATCTACACACTGATGACTGTCAAAGTTACACTTTCAGCCCAGCTATCTCTTCAGAACTCCGAAATCTATAAAGGATTTGATTGTTTTTTATATCCAATTGCCTATTCGATGTATTTACTTTGATGTCTCACAGAAATCTTAAAATCAGTAGGCCAGAACTCCACTCTGAGTTTTATTTCACACATACACACACACACACACACACGTGCTTGCTTTTATTTCAGTCTTCCCCTGAAGAAGAATATTATCTTCGTTTTTCCACCGTTCCAGATAAAAACCTTAGAGTCATCTTTGAATTCACTCTTTCTCTCCTGCTTCATCTGTACTCCATCAGCAATTCCCTGGTTCTACCTCCAAAGTGCATCTAGAGTCTGATGATGACTTCTCACCGTTTGCCCCCTGCTCTAAGCCGTCATCACCTGTCCCCTGTGTCATTGCCATAGCTTCCTAATTGGTCTCCCATCTTGACCTCCTGCAGTCTTTCCTTCACACAGCAGCTAAAGTGATCTTTCCCAAAACGTAGATCAGAAGATGTCCCCCCTCTGCTCATAATCCTACATTGATTCTCCATTTCACTTACAATAGAATCAGAAATCTTTACAGTGGCTTCCAGAGCCTGTGTGAACAGCTTCTCCGATCATCCCTGATTTTACCAGCTGCCTACCTGCCGTTCCTCCCCTGGGCTCTCCACTGCGATCACCCAGGGGCCCTGCCGGTCTGGGTGCAGCCGAGCACACACCCAACTCGGGGCCTGTGTGCTCACTCTCCTTCTCTGAAATGGTCTCCTGCAAGTTAGCCACAACTTTTCTTACTCTGTTTGTCCAAATCTCTGCTCAAATATCACCACATCAAGAGTGCCACTTCCTCCTTTCCCTGCTTCCTTTGCCATCACTGTACACGTGACCCTGGGTATATCCCTACACGTGTATGCACTGTTGCTTGTTTAGTGTTTTTCTCCCCGCACCCCCTGCCCCTCACACTGGACTGTAAGCATCACCACAACTCTTCTCATGGTTTTCTGTTTGTCTGTTTGTTTGCTTTGTTGTTGTTTTACTGTTTTGTCCCTAGTACCTGGAACAGTCTGGCATATGGCAGGCATTCGATAAATACTTTTGATTGAATGAAGTGAATGAATGAACAAGTTGCTTTGGAAGAGAGACTTTTGCTGCTAATGTGTACTGCTAAATCTTCTACCTTGGCTTTATTAATGCCATGCTTTAAAGGATGGAAGGAATGGGCCTAGAAATGATACTTCTTAGTAAAAAAATTAAAATGAAAATGAAAAACCACTCAGAATTCAGAGTGCCAAAGCTGCTGAGAAGACTGATGGTTGTTATAGCAACTCTCAGAGTCAGGCAAGTTGGCAGGCAGCATGCATTTATGAAAACATGTTTATGGAGCCTCCTAAACATTTTTATAAATTAATTAGACAGACACTTTGTTTGTTGTCTCATATTAGGAGTTATTTACCTGGCATGCACAGCAAGTTAAAGTACCCTGCAATGTACCGTAGAAAAGGATTTCATTAGTTACCCTAGATACCTACATCTCTGCATCATCCAACTGTTGAATGGATGTTAGAAGAAAGCCTGCTGATTTAGAAATCCGTGATGATTAATGTAAATAAGAAAATGTCTCCATAGTTGTAACACACCAAATCAAGTAACTTCCACAAAATTTTATATCTTGTTTCTTAAGGAATTTCCTTCCATTTTCCCTGGATTGATTTCCTTCTCAAAGTCTTCAATTCAACATATTCTCAGTGACTATTTTGATGGAACCTCAAATATGGAAGAAAGCTAACATTTATTATATATCTATTAAGTCTGGGTTTTTCATATATTACTTTACTAAATTTTCACAAAATCTCTTCTTATCTGCATTTTGTCTAAGCCTTAAGGAGACTAGATGATTTTCTCAAGATCACAGAATGGTAAGAATGGCTCTCAAATCCTGGTGTGTCTGCCTCCAAAGAGTATATTTCCACTATCTCACATTGCCTTACAACTTTTTGAAATATCTCAGAAATCCAAGTTACCTGCAGAACTACCTGGAGTGCCTTTCCTAGGACATTCCTAAGACCTCACTAACTCTTAGCCAAGTCTGAAAATGATTATTAAGCCCTCCAAGATCAAAGGAACCATGCCCATCACTCACATCAGCTCAGCACTGACCCCAGGAAGCAAACCACTAAGTAACACTGTTGCCCTTGGACTTGGCAGTTCATTGTGTCAACCGCGCTTCATTTGTCAGCATCTCCATACACGGAACAAAGCGATAATTCTTTTCATGGACTTCTTGTGGCCCTTAGCATCACGCTCAGTGAGCAGCCCCCAGCTCTCCTGAAGAGATGGTTATTATTAACTTTCCTCTCAACTGCCAGGAGACAGCACTGCATGTCCCACTGATCCTGATTCCACAAAGTTCTCAGTGAATAAACTGGGTCAAGCCATACACCGAACTTTCCCCCATAACTTAGGACTTTCCTCTCTTTCTACCTTTTTATACAAAATGCAGGACCTTTAACACAGACACGAACACTCGCAGGTGTGCCTTTGATGCCAATTTCATTTGGTATATTTGGGACTCCTTCTCGGACCTCACCACCTCTTATCCTGGGTTGTCACATTAACCTTTCAGCTGAACTCCTCACCCTCAGCCTTTGCTCTCCAATGTCCATCCTCACACTCCCCTGGGTTCATCGTACAAAGCACAACTGTAATCAGATCAGCTCCGCGAGCAAAACACTAACTATTACTTAGGAAAACAAAGTCTAAACTTTGAGTCTGGCTTTTAAGGCCATCCTCATTGAATAGACTTTTTCCATTGCAGTCCTATCAGACCCCTTTAAATTCTCTAATTGGCATGGTCGTCATTCTCTTAGTCTCTCATGTGCTTTATGAGCCCTGCACTTTTTCCTCAGGACTCTCTTCTCCCAACACACAGTGTCCAGGGCAAATCAGTTCCATGCCCAGGACTTTAATCAGCACCGATGTGTGGATAATTCCCAAATCTATAACTTCATCCTAGATCTAGCTTGGTAAAACCAGACCCATTTTCCCCATGTGGACACTCCACGTGGACCTCAAGCCCATCACGCTTCCCAAATCGGCTCTTTCTCCCACAGTGTCCATGGCAGTGAGTGACTCCACTGTGTTTTCAGTCACCCAAGCGAGACACCCGAATGTCGGCCTTGTCTCTGTTCTCTTCTGATGGCATTTCTGTGCCCTGCTTGTCACGATTGGTGACTTGGTGTTACTTCTTTTTATCTCAACAAGAAGTTAAGTGAGGTCAGGAAACTGGTCATGTTTATCACTAAATCTCTACTGCCTAAATCAATGCCTTACACACAGTTTCTTAACATTTGCTAGAAAAAAAAAGATAAATCCATTTCTTATGCATTATAGTCACAGATAGTTCTATTTTAATTATCAGTAGACTTCAAAATGTTTAATAAACAAAATTAAATAAACATTGAAAGAACAGGATTTGCAGTGCTGCATTTAAGAAAATCCACTGAGGGAAAAACAAGGCATTTTTTTTTGTCAGACTGACTCACCGTACCTAAGTGTCAATTCCAGCCCTATAAGTGGGTAGGGCTGACAATGGAAGAGATTTTACAAAAATGTCAGCAAGTGATGCTTCACATTGGAAGGATGCGTTCATAGCTCTATTCTTACCACCAGCAGCCCCCACAGAACAAAGGAATCAAGAATTTGGGAGTTTGGTGAAAGAATATCAGCAGTATTCTGATATTTCTTTGATGGTTAGATGCTTAAAATCCCCATCAGTATCTTGTGCTCGCTGTAGCAAATAACCACAAACTGGGTAGCTCAAAGCAAAACCAATGTATCCACTCAAAGTTCTGCAGTCTGGCATCTGAAATCAGCGTCACTGGGCCAGAACCAAGGTGCAGAAAGGGTCTCTCTACTCGCAGGGGCTTTCGATGAGAATCTGCTCCTTACTTCCTCCAGCTTCTGGTCCCTGTTCGCATTCCTTGAGCTGTGGTTCCTCACTCCAGTTTCTGTCCCCACGGTCATATTGCTTCCCGCTCTTCTGTCTGTTCAATATCCCTCTGTCTCTATTTTATGAAGATACAAGTGATCATAGTTAGGGCCTACCCAGATTATCCAGAATAATCTCCCCATCTCAAGATCCTTAACTTAGTCTCATGCATAAAAATCCATTTTCCAAATAAAGTCATATTTACAGATTCCAGTGCTGCGCACCTGACATCTTTGAGGGCCGTACTCATCCTACGGCAGAAGCCTCAGGCATGAACGCCCAGCCAATGGCGGTTGCTGTTTTTGTTTTGTTGTTGCTACTGTTGTTACCCTGAGAACAAAAGCTGTGATCCAGGACTTCTGAGCAAACATAAGAAAATCCCAGCAAGTTCTGCCAGTCCTTGAGTCTCATAGTAATTCCAAATCGAATATTTGTCAAAAATGTTCAATCTGCTATTATTAGAGTTGCCTGCCATACTTTCGAAGTGCTCGTTCATTTTCTTGGTTCCTTTCTTTGTGTATATGTGCAGTGGCGTTTGACAGTGAACCAGAAGTAGGCGTAGCACTTAATGCGAGCCCATGGACGGCGGCTGATCTGCAGTCTCAGGGGTGGGTGGACTCACAACATCGCAACGCGTAATATTACATTTTAATTTGCTAAGCAGAATATTGACTTCACTCCTGAAACCTCTTTATGAAAGTGAAAAGATCTGAGTTAGTGACTGAATTTGGCACTCGACCCTGTACAGTCACTTTTAGGGAAGGGTGCTATATAAAGCTGCATGTGAAAAAGTTACTGCATTAAAATGTTCTCATATGCAGCATAGCCAACTCCGTTCCTTACTGAGATATGCCAGCTTACAGAAGGAAAGTTTCAGACTTTCTGATGAAGTCTATATCTATACCTAGGTCTATAGATATATATACTTGCATATTTTTCCCACAAGATAATAGAATTTTTATAATCTGGACTAACTTATTATATATTGCATTTGTGTTTTCCAGACAACTACTATGTCTCTATTATGTAATAATTACAACAAATATTTTAAAAGATAGCTTTCTTTAGAATTGAACATGTTTGTGTTTGAATCCTAGTATGTATCAACTTAGAATTTGAGATTTTCTCTACAAAAGTTATGTCTTTCTACTTAAATCATGTTTATATAAAAATCCCTTATATCTAAATGTTCCTTTTTAAAAAATATGTAGGAAAAATAAAGATAGGAGTAAATATAACAAAAAAGAGACAGTCTCTAACCACAAGAAATTAAAAACAGCGTGCATGAAACACTTCTCCAAGGAACAGTACTATGGCCACACCGCACTGAGCGCGCACACTGTGCCCAGTACTGTGGCCACACCGCACTGAGCGCGCACACTGTGCCCAGTACTGTGGCCACACCGCACTGAGCGCGCACACTGTGCCCAGTACTGTGGCCACACTGCACTGAGCGTGCACACTGTGCCGAGCACTCAGTGTTGCACTTGCATGCACTCGCTAACTGTATAATCACCACAGCCCTGCGACATAAGTACTGCGACTGTCCTGGTGTTCCCAGATGTTAAACTGAGAAACTGAGCGACTAGTCCCAACAAGGAGTAGATGCAAACTTTCTGAGGTCATTCCGAGCCAACACCCTAACGCAGCTACGGCGCCCACTGTACTGGAGAAACAAAGCAAGGCGTTACTGGAGCACCTGTGAGGAAGCAATTGATTTTTGCTTCTTGAGATCAGGGAATCCTCCAAAGAAGTCCTTATGATATACCTTTGAGGCTACCAGCAACAACATTTTGGAGTCTTTACTATGTGTCAGGCATAATTCTAAGACTTTATATGTGATAAACTCACTCTACCCTTAAAGCGATCCTATACAGTAGAGATTACTGGTATCCCTGTTATGATAATGAGCACACTGAAGGCCAGAGCGAAATTACAACTTATCGAAGACCACACAGCTAGGGAACAGTAGAACCGGGACTCCTACCCAGGCAGTTTGGCCTCAGCCATTATTATTAGCCTCTGTGCTAAAGAGCTGAACAAATGTCGAGCATTAACATTCTGAAGTCTCAGTTGTGATTTTAAATATTTTGATTTATTCTATTCAACAATCATCACAGCCACAAATATTTTCCATCATAAGTCTCAGAACAGTTATGATGATCAGAATCACTTAACCTCTGACTTTTAAATTTCCTAATCAGTAAACGAAATGCTATCTTGTCTGCCTACCACAGAATTTTTGTGACATTTCAATCTATACGCATCTGAATTCTTTAAAATTGCAAAGCATGTGCATAGTATTACAGAGCTATTACCATTCAACTAACTAAGCATAAAGACAAAAATTTTTAAAGTCCAAAAGCACGTTTAGGGAGCTGAAAAGCTAAAACTTAGAGTGTGTGAAGGCAGATGATCATAAATGGAGCTGAAGGTCACCATTGGAACAATTCCAGTAGGCATGCCAAAAAGTTTCTTAACTAGAATTTAAGAATAAACAAAACATTTCTGACCAGACATACAATCTTATTTACACTTTAAAAATAACAGTTTGAGCAAGATTTGCAACGGGAAAGCCAGGAAGAGAGGAACGTCAGACAAGAACTTCCTACAAACGTCTAGTTGAGCAAGGGTGGGGGTAGACAGAGGCACGGCATTGGATGGAAGGAAGGGAACAAACCCAAGGCTTCGCGTGGGTAAAATGCGTGGGGCTGCATGGTATGGAGACTGAGGAAAGAGAAGTAAAGATATTCAGAAGTTTTTGTCCTGACAATCGAGGATGTTTCAGGAAATGGATCGTATCATAGTGGTGAGCCCACTCACTTATTTACAAATGTTTATCAATGCTAACACAGTTCCAGGTAGCACTATTACGTGTTGTTATTTAAATCCTCATTGACAAATTTTTCATTGATCCATTTGTTCAGGAACTATTTTGAACACTGTGTTTTGTGCCAAATAGAAATTAGAAATGAAGAAACCCCTATAGAGTGTTTACGTAACAGACCTAAGGTGACAAAGAGAGGCAGGAGAACCTAAACTTCCTTACCTGCCTCTTTCTGCTGCACCCCATTCATGTGGGACGGATGCGAGGTTTCCTTTCAGACACATTGAGTTTGGGGATTCTGTCACAAGTTGGAAATGCTGATTTCTCAACCAAGGAGAAAAACCAATACATAGAATGAGTACTTGATTGTACATTGGTGATAGCTCAAGTCTTGTCTGGTTCTAACACTTCACACGAAAGGGTGGAATTGAAATACATTCTAAACATACCGTCTTAAAGAGCCAGGCAGGTTGTGAAATAATCGAATGCACACTTAGGGTTCCCTATAAAGTTTTATTTTCCCTGCTTGTCCAAGCAGAACATTATCTATAGTATCTGCAAGTCCTGTGATGGTGAGGACTGTCTCCCTCACCTTTGTATCCCATTATCTATAGTAGTCTTGGAATATAAGTTCAACCGACAAATGTTTGAGGGAGGAAGGGAGGGAGACAGGGAGGGAGGAAGGAAGCAAGCAAAGTAGATGATGTGAAAAGAACACGTGCCTGGGATTAGGAGAATTACATTTCCTATCATTATGTCCGTCGTCCCCATTTACTTATTATTAAAATGGTGGATCATAATGCCCACTGTACGTACCTCCCGCAGTTGTGTGAGCAGAGTCAGATGAGTTAACTTTAACAAGCAGCAAGCACTTAGGGTGCATTTATTCAGTGCCAACCACTGTGCCGGGAACGGAGCCTACCGAAGATGAATATGATTCCTGCCTTCAAAAAACTCACAGTGGAAAAACTAAGGCAACTAATAATAATGTTTTTTTTTAAAGGCTATGGTCAATGGACAGAGGGATAGGGAAGCCCCTATTTAAGTGTATGCTGTCAGGGAAGCCTTAGGAGATGAGGTCACGATGGTATGAAGCATCGCCCAAATATAAACGAGTGGTATTTTCACACTAGTAGTTGTCATCGTACACATGTTTTAATTATTTTAACTCAGACGTTCTGTGGTCTAACCTGTGCCCCTAAGAACACTTTCCTAACACCGTCGATTCTTACCAGGGGCAGGGGACAAGCCTTGTGATCTGAGTGGCAGAAGCCTCAGGGTGAAGGTTCAGGCTCAGCGTTGCTCTGCTGCTTACACAAGCACATTGCAGGAGCCTTTCTTTCCTCTTCTATAAAGTGGGTTAACAATGTCTGTCCTGCCCAATGAAAATTAAAGTAGATACATCATATAAGACTTCTTTACATGCTTAAGTATACCATATAAGATGTTCTGCAGGGAAGAATGTTAACCTTGGAGAACATGCTTCTATGAGCCATGGAGGTCTATAATTGTCCAGGATATCCAGTAAATCAATCAAATGCTAATAAATCCCGAATCTATAACTGAAACTTATTGTCAAAATTATCCTCAAACATGATGATCTGATGCTGCTGACACAAGGCACATGAGATCATATTACTGCCACCATCATCTTGTTGCCATGGTAACCATAGCAGGCTGGCAAGAAAGCTCCCTGACAGTTGAATTGGAAAGAACAAGAAAACTCAGCCCACTTCCTGCATTAAATGAATTACAAGGACGTGTAAAGAAAGAAAAAAAATTGCTAACCCTTAATCAACTTCTTTTATTTTTTTATACTTATAAGGAACACAGAACAAGTAAGGGACCTCATTTTCCCACATACTGGGCTTCATTACTTCCCTAAGATTGGAAGGTAGCATGTAGGTACTATCTATGGGGGAAAAACACCTTAAAATACACATTAGCTTATATAATAGTCTTCTCTCTTCAGGCTTGTGCAGTATTAAGCGGCAGCTGAGTCAAACCTCTTTCATGTCTCTGGATTCAGAGCCAAAATAGAAAGCTATGAGGACACTAGCAGAAGTATCCTTCCAGCCTGACAAATGGAAATGATGCCTTAAAGAAATACCTTTTAGTATTATATAAGCCAATTAGTGTAGACCTGGAAAATAAGACTCACTTTTTCTTTCACTTGCAAGTCTTTGATACCATTAGAAAATGACATTGTTAATATACCTGAGACACTGGAAATAGTGAGGTATATGTGAGTGGAGGGAGCGTTTCCATAGTCAGGCTTTTTTAAAATTCAGTGCTGCTCAGTAAACATTTTCCAAGCTCTGGCCCTGAGCCAGGTGCTGAGGACACCAGGTGAATAGAGACATGGTCCTTGCCTGGGCCATCTCCCGAGGACACAGATGTGGAGGCAGAGAGCATCTGGGCGGTGCGCGGAGGGCAGTGATGGATGGTGGTCTGTGCGGAGGGCTCCCGGACACGGAGGAAGGACATCTTAATTCAAGGGGAGAGTCAGGAAAGGCCGCCTGCAGAAGGTGCCGAGTCGAGTCTGGAAAGAAGCATAATGGGCGATCAATAAGAGTGAAACAATGGCAATTTTTATTGGTTTTGTCAGGTTTTCCCTCTCGATGTAGTTAAGTCTTAGGAAGCTGCCCTGCAAAAAGTAAAAATTCATGGCCTACTCAGATAAATCCAACATCCCTCTTCAACGACAAACGTCATATTTCTGAAAGAACATTTTACTGTTTAATATTTCTTGGAAATGCTATTATATTTCCAACCAAAGAACAGTGAAGCTTCCTACTTTATATTAATGTATAAAAATAAAATGAATTTATTTTCTTTGCTTTTAAGCTCAGCCCAGTGGCACAAAAGAAATGAGCATTAAAGGGGTAAGTGAATAAATGACCTAGAATGACGATAAATATTTTAGAACTCCTCATAATATAAATCCCCAATCAGGGCTCCCACTTCTGTCTCTACAGCAGAAAATGTCAGTTTTTATCCAAGAAGCTCTTGGCATGGTTTCCTGGCTGTCTTTGGTACCAGGCAGGATGTATTTCTATGATAGAATTTATTCCCAACTGCAGTAGGCTTATCTGGTTTTTTTAGTGGCTATTTTGCACCTTCTTAAAAATCTAGATTGTTTTATCCTGAGCTGATGATATCACTGCTCAGTGAGAGATAATTGACCAGTACCCCTGCAGTAAGAAGTTCAAATCTGCTGATGAACTCAGTCCTTCACTTTCGGTTTCTCATCTATCTCACGGTATCTAGCCAGGTCTCAGCTTTGCTACCCAAGAATTTGAAGAACAATGCAAAAAGACGACCAAGATAAATAGCAGTGACGCGGGCACCTCCCCTGCACCCGAGGCTGGCTCTCTTTCTTATATTTATACTTATGGTCATAAGTCCTGCATGTGACTTCAAGTTGTGCTCCTCATTAGTTATTTGGATTTGGGCTAGTGAGTTATATGCTCTGGGCTTCATTTTTGTCACCTTAAAGTAGGGATAATCATGCTGTACGAGAGTGCTGTGTGGGTTAAACAAGATTAGTGAGCATCAGAGTGTTTCAGCACTGTGAGGGGCTGTAGGAATGGTCATGGTCCTGGGAGATGGAGACATCTGTTCACCTACATGATTTTGTACATTTGTTAACACGAAAACAACTGCCTGGTCCTAAACGTTGCCTCTGGAACTTCCCAAGTGTGTGACCTTGGTCCTGCTTGCTTGCCTCTCTGTGCCTCAGCTTTCCCCTTGTAAGGGGGATAAATGCATAAAGAAATGAATAAAGAGTGAATAGCATTATCATTTGCACCTATTTTGAATCCTAAAAAAACCCTGCAGAGTAGGTAATGCTGTGTCTGTTTCATAGAGGAGGAAATTACAGATGAAGAATCATTTCCTTACAAGTAAAGAACTGGGTAAAGAATCCAGAAAAGACAGTTTCCCCAAGTACATAGGTAGGAAATTGTCTGTTGGGCGTCTCTGTTTGGTTTCTGTCTCCGAAGCCCACGTGCTTCCCCACCATACTCTGCTGCATCGAACTCGGGGCCTGACGCACGAGGAATTTCATCCATTCATTACCTTGATTTTAATTGCACTGCTGTTATATGTGATAGGCAAGGTAACCATTAGCTAGCTAAGCCTGTAATAGGAATTACTTGAACCAATTAGCTTTTCTTTTTCTTTCTTTTTTTTTTTTTTTAGAAACAGGTGTCCCGAGAGAATAAGGTAGAATCTGATGGTTGAAAACTGCAGGGAAAGAAAGATCTATAGTTATATTGCTAACCTCTGGGGATGTTAGAGAGACTCAGAGTTTTTATCCTCAAGGCACGCAGTCTCGTTGAGAAGACAGGGACCTGGACCACTGGCTAAAATCCATTGTGATCAGGGCATGGAAGTTTGCTCAGAGAACATTTTCTGTCATAGTGAGTTATCTTCATGAACAGAGGTTACTGTAGTTATTTCAGAATTATCATCCAAGATGGTGCAATGGAACAAGTATCAGTGTAGAAATCATAGGGGTTATAAATGCTGCTCTTGCAATTATTTGTGTTGTTACCAAGACAAGGTCATTTGACTTTACTGAATCTCACAGCTCATCTGTAAGGGACTAGACCAGTTCTTGGTTTCTTTATATTCTTCTTGGGACGCCTGGGGAAAGTGTCAATGAGAAGTAGAGGGAGAGATACAGAGAGAGAGATAAAGCTATCCTTGATCTTAAAGGATGAGTTATGTTTAATATCTCCACAGTTAGAAATATTTTTAAATCATTGTGTGTTTTCATTTCTTCCTCTAGCTTCTATTCTCCAGATATCTGTGTTATTTATGTGCTCAGGTCTCCCTGTGCCTTTTTGAGAGTACTTTCTTGAAGGAGTTAATCTTTTCAACACAGCCTCAAAAATAGGAAGAAACTGAGTCCCAAAACGATTGTGGCCAAGTGAGTCTGTGTTGGAACTCACTCGAGCGTTCCGGTCTGCAACCTGGGCCTGGCAGGCTCCGTCTTATTTAGTTACAAGCTTCAGCTGAGCCCTCTGAGTGTAAAAATTATTAACATTGCATAAGGCATTTCTGTTTTCATTATCCCATTCTTTGATCTAATATTATAAAAAGGAATGCCAGGTATTCTTTCTATAGAGGTATATATCCCCAAAGACACAGTCCTTGTGAAGTGATGGGATGTCAGGTACAGCTAGCTAAACATTTTAATTTGGGCTTCCTTCATAAGCCTGAAGCAGCATGGTCAAGGTTCCTGATTTATCACCTGGTATTCCAATTGGCTTCTCTGGGCAGGAGTATGCCAGTTTCTCATCTCTTTTTTTGGAGCATCATTACTCAAATAGTTAGGGTATAACTGGTACCCTTCAAAAAAGAAGAAATGGCTCCTGAGAAACAGGTGTAAAAGTGGAGTGATGGACTTACCGTCCATTACATTTTCTAATATGTTCATTTATTTTAATATCCTGAGTTTATTGTAATTATTTCGGCCATAGCATCCACCATCATCATGTAGTGGAGATGGAGGGAGAGCTACTGCCAGAGCAGATATCTGGATCACAGTTCTTGCTCTAATAGTGATTATGAGGACAGTCAGCGCCAAGCCAGCCAGCCTAGCAGCCTTTGCTAGCCAGTAGAATAACGTAACTGAAAGCTCAATGAAAAAATGCTCTGCGGGATACAATTTACAATTCTATTATTATCAATGAAACATTAACAACAAAAGGCAACTTTGGAAACTGGCAACAACTTTAAAGGCACTGCTTGCCCAGTCATACCACACATATTATTTCTGTTGTTTAATTACATTGGATCAACACTTGACAAATATTGTCTATTAAGATGTAATCCAAAATGTGATTTAGAAGCTTACACTGTGTTAAGTCACTCAAATGTAAGAGAAGAGACTCCTCTGATCCTTGTCTTAAGCTTAGATTTTAACGGTGGGCTAGTAGCCTCTCAGTCACTATCAGAGTTGGCCTTTGGAGCACCTCGTGGCATCTGAGCTGTGAGGACTTCCAATCCAGGCTGTCGTAGTTGGGATTTTCTTTGTCAATTGCACCATGAAGGTGGCTGATGGTGCTGAAGAAAACACAGTAGACTTTGACTCTGGAGATCCTAGAATAATGGGAAATTTCTGTACCTGGAAACTAGGGCTGCCAGTAATCACTGATCCCCTTGCAGTGCCTGTTGGGAAAATCATCCCCAGATGATAACACGGAGCATCTGTCCTGCTCTGTGAAGACCTGAGCCCTTGCGGGGATGCCCAGTAAAGGGTGTGTCAGAGTTCCACACCCAAGTCACAGCCTATCTCAGGGATGTGAATCTGCACAGCTATGTTCCCAGAAAGCACTTATCTTCTTGGGGACTGTAGGGTAATCAGAGTCAGTCAGGCTCCCTCACCCAAATATCTGTGCAGCTAAGATAAGCAGTATTCCCATAGCCTTGAGACCGGGCACACATGCGCAGAATCACACTCTGTAATACAATATTTTGGTACCCTGCTGGTTTTGGGTGCATTTAGTATGTAAGGGAGTCGGGACTCCCTGCCAGTGTGACATGTGGCTTGCGCGAGCATGGATCGCTCCACCGCAGAGTAAAGGCCGGTCAGGCATCCCAACAGCCGTGCGCCCCAAGTAATATCACTCAATTCCAAGTAACAGGTATTTATTTTGTATCCACTGTGTGGCTAACCCACTGCCAAAAACCACGAAAAGTGTAAAAGATGCGTACTAGTACATATGCAGGGTATATGAGCTCACAGGGTGCTCAAAAGTCAAGACCTGAATTAATACAAGAACACTTGGTCACTTCAGATCAAGTGTCAACATCAGGCCCAGAGGACAATACATATCGAAGAAGAAGAGATATCAACGTTGCCTGGGGCTGATTCCAGATAAATGTGTCACAGAGTATATAATATGTTACAGTCATCACTGTATTTGTCATTTAATGTCTTTTAAAAAGGAAGATCAACAAATAGTTCCTGGGCACTTACTTACCCTTGATCACCACTTCCCCTCTCAACTAACCCTCTCTCCATCTCCAACCTGTAGTCAAGTTGCCCGTGCTAGACTTTGACCCGTCTCTCACCTAAACTATAACAAACCTCTAGTTACAAAAAACAAGTCTGGAGGACGTAATGTGCAGCGTGGTGACCAAAGTTAACGATACATCACATAATTGCATAGTTGAAGTTTGCTAAGAGAGTAGATCTTAAACATTTAAGTCACAAGAAAAAAAATTTTTGAAACTATGTATGGTGACTGATATTAACTAGAATTATTGTGGTGATCATTTTGCAACATACACAAATATCAAATCATTACATTGTACACCTGAAACTAATATAACATTACAAGTCATTATACCCCAAGAAAAAAAAGAAGCAGCCTTCTCATAAATCTGCCTCCTTTGAATCTCGTTCTTTTCAAATTATCTGTCAGTTATCTTTTAAAAACACATATTCAATCATGTTCTCTGCCTAAAGCCTTTGAGGGCCCCCAGATTTCTGACACAGTCAAGTGCAATTCCATCAGCATGTCACTCCAGCTGCCTTACTCTCTGGTCCCGGACCGCACCTCCAGTCCTGTCCTCTCGCCCCGCCTTCCAGCCGTGGTCTTTCACACATGTGCACTTCTTCACACTCTGCCTTCTGCCTCTGAAGGCCCTATTCACACTAAAAGCTCATTCCTAATATTTATTTGTGTTTATGCATGGGTGTTACATGCATGTTAGAATCCCCTACTGGATTTTGCATCCTTAAGAAGCAGAAACTGTGTTTTGCTTTGTTTTGTTTTGGTACACCCCTAATTGCTAGCAAGTAAGTGTATAATAAGTATTGAATTTAATTACTTTAGAGAATAGTAATATATATCTGCATCTGAATATCTGTCTGTCTGTCCTTTTCACGTATCCTCCAGGAACTTATAATCCACTAATTATAGTAGGTAGCTATTGTTTACAATGCATTGTCACTGCTAAAACAGATCTTTAAAAATGTACCTGCCCTTAAGGGATTTGATAGTTTAGTAGAGGAACATCATAAGAATGAGGCAAAGAGATAAAGAAGATGACAAGAAGACAATATTTCTTTAAAAAGCAATAAAGAATTGAAACTGTACTGAATAAACTAAAATAAAAAAAGCATCAGGGCAATTGGTTGGTTGATTGAATCCCCTTTTTGTTCTACAAATATTTCAAATAGTTTATAAAACAACATAAAAGACATCAAATAAATGTATACGTAAACTGAAAGCAAAACAGAGATAAGGGGTATTGTTTGAGATGGACCTTGAAAGATCAACTGAATTCCGAATATTGGAATAAAAACCACTGAGATGAAGGTGAGGGCATAAGACAGTGAGGCGGACAGCAGAGAAGTTGGAGGGTTCATAACGGGCAACCTCGAAGCACCCAAAACAAGAGGGGATCTTATAAGACGGAGGCATTGAAAGATAACATTAGAGACTTGGAAAATTGTTATCAGGGAATTTTTATAGGAGTCCCCAAACAGGAATTGTCATAACGCGCAGTCTGTTTGTGGTTTAGAAATAGGAGTCTGTGGGGAACTCGCTGGGCACAGTCCCCTGATGTCTCCCAACAGTTTGGCAGTGTCGTGTCGGGAACAGAGACAGGCTGAGGAACCGGGCACGGTGGCGAAGGCAGAGGGAGCAGCCGTGGAGGACCCCAGCGTACAGGGTCTGCGTCCTCAGCCATCCTCACATTTTCCTCCGGGTGGAGCACGAGGGGCCTGCCCTTCCTACCTCCACCAGTGCCCTTCTCTCCTGCGTCTCAGGCTTTCCCTCTTTATGTCCCTTTCTTCTGCCTGTACACTTGTGTGTCCCCTATTTTAAAGAGAAAAAAAAGGAAGAAGAAAATAAAACAATTCTCCCTTGATCTTGTTCCTTCTCCAGCTGTGCTCCAAATTTTCTCCTCTCTTACTCACCCTAACTTCTCCAAAAGTCATCTGTATTCACTGTCCCCACTCCTTTCACCTAATTTAGAGGCTTTCAGCCCACTTAGATCTGGCTTTTGTTCCCACAGTTCTCCTAAAAACCCTCCCTGTGATCCCTCTGAGCTGTTCTATGTTACCAAATCAAAGGACCTTTTCCACTTTTTTTAGGATCTCGCTGCCATACTTAACAGCTGGTTCCTGTCCTCATTTGGGGACTCTTTGCCCTCTTGGCCTCTGTGACAACACACTCACCTCTTTTCCTCATTATCTTCCTCTTTTCCTTCCCTCTCTCACAGTCTGCCCCGTAGGCGCTTCCATCCATCTCAGGCTCACAGCTACCCCCTCGATTCTGATCATCCCCAGATTGACAGCTGCAGCCTCCTCCGCCAGCTGCCATCGCCACCTGCCATTTCCACAGGTCCCTAACCACAACCCCAACGGAACACACCATTCTTCCCCACTGCACTCCAGAATCGCCACCTCCTCCCGAGGCCTGTTTCTCCCCTGACCTCTTCGCCCTCACTCCCCTAAACAGGAGACCTAGCAGTCATCCTTGCTCGGCCTTTCCTCTCCCTCCTACCTGTATTCCATAGTAAGTCCAGTCAGTTTTAACTCTTTAGTATTTCTTCAATACAGAACCACCCTTGCTACTACTACCCTAGGTCAGTCCGTCATTGTCTCTTGTATTAATTGCTCTAATAGCATCTTAAACCGGCCCCCCACTCCTGACCTCCAGTGTTATCCCTTTAAATCCACGCTTCTGCCTTCCAGGCCCAAAACCGCTTTTTTACCTGCTGCCCAGAGCTACAGGATGAAGCCCACTAGGAAGACAGCAGTACTTGGTGTTTCCCTCCTGTTTCTCCACCTGAATTTACAGGGCCCTGCTTGCTGGTTTGCACTCTCACCACTGGTCCCATTACCTTTGTGCTGTAACCAAGCCACACGATGCCCTGTCCTCCCGGCCTCTACCATTTTCTGTGTCCTGGCTAACTTGGACTCATCGCTGAGAGTGTGTCGGACATGTCGCCCTCCCCAAAATGCCTTTCCTGATCCATGCTTGTGTACTTCAGGAGTCCTTTCTCTGTACAACCATAACTGTTGCACTTCCTGTCATAAAAAAAAGATTCTCTACTTATGTGCCTTCTTCCTTCCTGCCTCCACCCTCGTTGACTCTGAGCTCCTTCAAGAGAGAGAATGTCTTAAGCACTTTTGAATTCTTAATGTTTAACAAAATGTGTGCAGCATGGTAAGGTGTAAAATGACAGTACAAGTGAATGAGAGAATAAGTGACTAACTGACTGAATGAATGAATAGCCCCAGAAGACCAAGCAAGTTACAATATTTCTCATTATCCTCATATCTAAGCCAACCCATAGGCTTACATATGGAAAGTTATGTCTAGTTGTCGTATAGTGAAACATTGCCCTTGTTAGGGTTAAATGGCCTTCATAGTTTCCAAAGGCAGGGCCTTTATTTCTCCTTTTCTGCTCTCTCGGGGAGATACAGATGGAATGAGAGATAACCGGATAGAGCATGAGCTATTCACGCTCCCTCACTGAGCTTACAGACCTGATGCAGGAATACCTGTGGAGTGAGGCAGGTACCAGGTGATTAGACAAAGCTTACATGCTGGGAGCATCCCCAGCTACATAATTTGTAGCACTAAGTTTAAAATGGAAATGTAGGGCCCTTTATTCAAAAAGCAGGGGTAAAAGTACCACCAAAATTACATATAAAGCTTTTTCCTTTCTTTCTCAGTCTCTCTCTGGATTTGCCATGCTGTTTTTTAAATCACCATTTAATGTTCTGAGTTAAAAGAAAGTTAAAACTTAATGTAATTAACATAAATGTTGCCATTTTTAATATTGTGCAATGTCAATTTTAAATGCAAATATGAGAATATCTAACTCACATGCAGAATCAGCAAATTTGCACAATTCCTATTTCATGACATCCCAACGATGCCTTGAGCTGGCCAAAAGAGACAAAGGTAAGCCAAACTCAAGAAGGCTAAAGGTTAGAAGGAGGGAGGGAGAAGGCCTCCAGGCACGGCACCAGCCAACGGAGCCAGGCACAGATACTTCCTGGGGGAGGCACAGATGCCTGCCCGCCTCTGCCTCCCACCTCTCTCTGCCTCCCACCTCCTACCTCCGGATACAGACACAGGTGCCTCAGGGCAGACCCTGCAAGACTCTGGCTGAGCTCCGCCTCCCACCAGCCCCTGACCAATGAGCAGCCTCCCTGCCTGAGCAGGGTCTGCGGAAGTCAAGCTGTTCCCAGGGGCATGTTACTCCAGTCCCTGGGAGACCAGGGGACCTCCAAGAATTTCTAAATGTCTCTGTTTCAGAACATGTTTGGTACCCGGACTGAGGGTAAACTCAGGCCCTCTACCCAAGAGATGTTCCAGATTCCTGCCAGCACTGGGGGCAGGGGGTAGACAGGGAATACCATTCCTCACCCCGAGATGCCGTAAAGTATGAGTGCCCGATCCCGACCCTCCCTGTGTCAGTGCCTGGACCCATGCTGGGAATGGGGAGAACAGCAACAGCAGTTTGGAGACTGGGTAGAGCGGGGATGTCCAAGCAGCACTCAGGGGCCAGAAGCGGTGATGGGGTTTTCAGTGGAACCCATCCCAGGAAGAGCTGAGAAACCCCAGCACATAGTCCAGTGTCCCAGCAGTCTTCACATACAAAATACAAATTCAGAGAACAAAAGTGTGAAGAATTTCAAGACAGTAACCACAGAGCATTACACCCCAAGCATTGAACCCCTTCTGAGCCTGGGGCCCAATGGGAATGGGATGCCCAATGAAGCGTCTTGCCCATGGCCACAAAGCTAAGGAAGTGGCAGTGCTAGGAATGAAACCTACATTTGTTTTCCGCCACACATGCCGCCTCTTTCAGAATAGACTGTTTCTGGCAAAAACAACATAAAACTAGATTTACAGCTCTATGTACTTCACCGGGGAAAAAGTAGTTCCTAGCAGGCATGCTTTATTTTTAGCATTTTTACCTTATAGTTTATAAAGCAATTTCATAAGCATCATGCACCAGATCCCTGAAGGGAGGCGTCACTGTTACCCCCAGTTTACTGATGAAGATGGGAAGCTTAGTTGTCCAGAGTCACTCTGCTACTGAAGAGCAAAACTGTAATGTGAACCAGGAGCCCCAGATTCCACGTTCTTTTTCATAACCTCCAAGCCCTTAGTGGAGATTGTGGGGAAGGGGTGAGTGCAGACCACCAGACTAATAGGGAAAGACTGCATCCCCCTGCATCCAGCTCCATGTGGAAGACAAGTTGTCCAGATACTAGGAGACGTGGGGACACCTGTCCTCTGCTTTCATTGTCCTCTTTGTTGTCGCCACACCAGCTCTACCACTTACTTTCTGGTCTTGGTCAAGTTCCTGGGTGACAGTAAGCTTCAGTTTTCTCGTGTGTAAAATGGGGGTATTCATAGTAACATTTATTTCACAGAACTTTTCTGAGGATTAAAGCGGTATCTGGCCCACAGTCAATACTCAGTGGATATTAGCAGCTGTATTATTACTGTTGTTGTTACGAATTCAGTTGGTGCAGTTGGCTGAACCCAAGTCGTTGTCCTCTGTCATCATTACAGGAATGTGTCTCTGAGCACTCGTTTAAAGAAAATACTTTGTCGGGACAAGAAGAATTATTCTTCAGACAATATAAGTACATGAGTAGATTTATTTTCTGCTCAAGAACAGGTGTTAGGTTAGAGGCAACATCTGGGCCAACTTCATCATTGTTCAGTTGAGAAAATTAAGCCCAAGAAAGTTAAATGACTTTTCCAAGTTTACACAATTAGTGATAAGCCAGGCCTCCTTATTCAGTGCTTCTTTCCTATGAATGCTGCTTCTGTAAGGGAAAACATAACTCTATTACTGTCGTTCCTTTGGAACATACTTCTGCATTTTCATAGCACGGCATGACTATGATAATTGTATATTCTTCTTATGTACTTCATTGTAATTGATCTTGATAGTCATTATGATGATTCTTGTACCATAAATAATGATTTAAATTCATTTGTGCTTCTTGTACACATAAATTGAAGTCTATACCAGTATTATATTCACAGTAAGTTCTATTTTTCCCTGCCGGATAGGAAATATTTTTGAGCCATATGGGATCCTAATTCTCTAAATGCTTTTAGACTATCAGATGTCTCAACTGACAGTCCTGGATGAAACTCAAATCATGAGAATTTGCAAAACTGAAAAGAAATTAGGAACATTTTGGTGTTATCATGTACCGGAAATTCCATCTTTATATTTCCTTCAATTAAGGAAAAATTTTGACATCCTAAATATTAGAATTGTCAGCCCAAACTTTTTAAGCCATTTCATAAAACTTACTTAGTTTTCTTTAGACTGGTGTTTTTATAAATCTGTGCTTCCTGTTTTTATTTATGCATTCATCCTTTCAAGTTTTTATTTTATTTAAAATTTAGCAAACAGGTGATGGGGAAGATGTAGAAACACTTAAGGCATGATCATTTCTCCCCAAAAGTTAGCTACCCAGTGAAGAAAACAGGTCATGTAACAAGTAGAAAGAAATAAGAGACTCGGTGGCCTATTTAACAACAGCCCTAACCTAGACAAGATGTGTTCATCTTTAATAATGCTCAACTTAGTATGAAGGGCTTTATGAGGTACCAGCTGAATATTTTAGAAGTAAAACCCAAGGACTTCTCTCCTTAATTAGAAAAATTTGGCAAGGAGACATTTAATATTCACTAGGAGAAAGGCTGTCTCCCTTTTCTTTCTCCACTCTCTCGTTCTGGTCAGCTAGTATTATTTAGTGAAGAAAATGTTGGGAGAAAATGAGGCAAGAGTATCCTTCATGGTATAGATGC
>CM052539.1:15074641-15131773 GCA_028533065.1 Trachops cirrhosus
AGGGTTCTATGAATGTATGGGGCACAGACTGCAACGAAAGTGGCCTGAGAAGCTGAGCGGTTGGATCTCGACAGTGCAGTGCCGTTAAATCCCCAGCGGCATTGTGATTTCATAGAAAAGCAGAATATGTTGATTTACACAAGAGCTCTGAAACATCTCCACCATTTGGAATGAGCACTTGTTCCCTCCCTTTACAATGGAGTTAAGTTCTCATTTAGTGGTTGAATATAATTTGGCTGTCTTTCTTATTTTTGATCAAAAGCACTCAAGTGAGAATCCTCTGTTCAGTTATGTTTATAAGTGCATTGAGTATCTACTTACATCTCAGACACAGTGCAAGGAGAAAAAAGATGAAATCACACAGTGTCTGCCTTCAAAGAGATCCAGTCTAGCAAAGAAAGTTTGACCAACAGTCTAGTGATTTTAATACAAAGCAAAGGATGAAAAAGCTAGAACAGAGGTAAAAACACACACATTGCGAGTGGAACGGAAGGGAAGGTCTCCTTTGTTGAGAGACAGGTTTTTGGAAGAGGAGGGGGTCAATCAAGAGGCTGTTCCTATGCACCTTTAAAACTTCTTTGGTGTGGAGAGCATTTGCTCAGCTTATTCAGACTGATGGATATGCTCCTTTTTTTCTTATTTGTAATACCCATCTCCTGAAATACAGCTAATGCCATCAATCCGGCTACGAATGTCATCCATCACTTTGCCCTTTAAGCCATAATGAGTCAAATTCTTCAAGCCCAAACAGATACCTGTAGTCAGCCTCAATGGGCTGAGTTAATATTATTCCTGCCCCTAAGCTAAGCACTTTTTCATTACATCGTATTTCTTTGTAATTACTTTCTTTGTTGATGATCAATGGGACTTTAGATTTCCATCTTTTGGCTTTCGGTGCTAACCTGATGGTTGATCTTCTGTGGACCTAAAATCCATATTCCCTCAAGGTGTTCCTGAGCATGCTCAGAAAGCTACTGCAGGGCAAACCCCTGTTAGGTGTCAACACGCTTTTTTTATTTTGTGTTCTCAATTACTGTTAACATGCAATATTATATTAGTTTCAGGTGTTCAACATAGTGGTTAGACGTTTATATAACTTATGAAGCATCACCCCATTCAGTCCAATACCCATCTAACACCATATAACTATGTAATACATAGTTATGACAATATTAAAATAGTCAGCACTTTAACAGAAATTTACTACATGTCAGGCACTGTTCTAAGTCTTACCAGGTTAGCTATAAAGTAATTCACTTAGATCTTAAAATTAATGCTCTATGTTACAGATGAAGAAACTAAGGCACATAAAAGTTACGTAACTTGCCTAAGACCACGCAGATAGTGACAGGCAAAGACAAGATTCACCCCAGGCAGCCCTGCTCAGGAGTCTGTGCTCTGAGCTGCTTTCCTCTGCTGCCGCTGTCCCTGGAGCATTGCATCTCTGTCCTCTACGAATAGCCTCTCAATGCTTGTGCCTTTGGAAAATCACTAGCCCTCCTTGCTGTCTCCCACAGAGCTGGCATTCTTCCACTGTAGTAAGTAGAAGTTCAGCTTCATTTTTTTTTTGTTTAGTTAACAGGTAGCCACTGCTCTTATAAGAGAAAATTAGTACTCAAGAAACCACCAGATCCTTTCTTTCATGTCTCCAAGAGAAAATACATTTTGGCTTTACTTGTTCTATGAACTCATGAAGTATACATGCTAACTAGATACAATTTCAATGATTTTTTAGGCTAAAAGTTATGAATCCTAGAATCCCAAATGGTTAAAGCTTTTTCTTTGATGCCTCATTAGTTTTAACCCTTAATGCCTTCTGTACTTGTGGCCATTGCTTAATGGGAAAATACTGTATTTATAATTTTCTAATACTAAGAAGTATAGAAATTTCAAATGCAAAAATTTTTTCCACGAATGTATAATAGATTATTGCAGTAAATGTAGAAAAGATGGATGTTGCTGCCTCTCACCTCTCAGACTCAATTACATCCTCATTTATCAACATTTCCAGTGTTCACCTTTTGACAAAACCCTTTTCTAAGTACTACTAATGTAAACATAGTGTAACAGCTGACCTTACATCCCAAGGTCTTAGCATCCCCGGTAGGATGGGAGCCAGGTGGAAGAGAGCTAATGCAAGTCCAGATGTACAATGTCTGCAAACACCCACGTGCCAGATGTTCATCGGTGAATCCCTGATTCATTCATACACTCAACCAGTCAGTTCCCTTGGGCCCTATGCTAGGTTCAGAGATGGGGTTGCGAAAATGGGTAAGACTTGGTCCCTGCATCAAGAAGTTCTGCCTGCATTTTAGACAGAGACAGATATGTCAAAAACTCAACTGCTGTGGGGAAAAAAAGCTATAAAAGGAGGAAGAGCTAAGTACATGAGGATCAAAGAAGGTTTTCTAAATAGCTAGATGATGCTTTAACTGAATCCCAAAGAATTAATCAGTGTTTTAGCCAAAAAGAACATTTAGGGAGTTGCTTCAGACAGAAGGTGCTGTTTGCGTTCCTGCAGATCTAAGAGACAGTGAGAAGGTGATGCCCTTCCATCCATTCTCTCTCTCTCTGTCTCTCTCTGTCTCTGCCACTCTCTCTCTCTCCCCATCTCTTTCTCATGCATGTTCACTTTCACATAGAAACAGCACACACACCTACTCTCACAGTGTTCTTTTAGTTCCCAATATGGTAACCTCAAGAGAAACTATAGAAGAAACTCTTCTCAAATTTCTCCAACCCACTCAGTTTCTTTCTTTCCTAGAACTTATAAAAGTGTTGGCACTTAATAATTTTCTTACATTTGTATTTTTTTTAAATATATACCCAAGGAAATTCCATATTCCTGGAAGGAGGGAACCCTAGACACTTTTATGTTTACAATACGATAGGATGGCATTACATATATGATTTGTGCTGTAAAATATTTGTTGAAGCAGATAAATGATTGACACGTGCACTGGCCCGCAGTGTCCGTGGCGTTATGGATGAGATATGAGATGAATTCACACAGACTACCGCGTCCTGTGGAGGAAAAGGGACGGCACGGCTACGCTCTCAAGGGGAGAGCACCTCAGAGAAGCCTGGCAACTCTCAAGAGGAGAGTGCCCCAACCCTTGCCTTGACAGGTTTTTATTGGGTTCAATTTGCACAAGAATACAGGTAAAGTTCATTAATCATTGTCAGGCAGTAAGGATCAAACAATAGATAGCATACAAAGAACTACAAGGGCCTATTCTGAGTCAGGGTCTGTTAGCTAAAGGGCTACAAAACTTTGGGAAACAAACTCATTTCCTGCTCGGACCCTTATCATCTAATTGAGAGCATTCTTAGCAAAGCAGGTTCCACAGGATTTTGTGTATTCTTTCTCAGGCCTGATCACCCGGGGGAACCGCCCTTTCCAGCACAGGGCTGCACCGCCCTCTGTCACTGTTTCAGGCTTAAGTCAGGCAGGGGAAGTAAGGCAGCCAAGGGATTAGGAGACTTCTCACAGACAGAAAGAGGACTTAGGCTTTGTCAAAGCTGAGGGGTGAGGGTCCATCACCTCCTTTTACTGTATGCCCCAAAGTCCTTCCTTGGGGGCCTCCCACGTGATCGTGCATGTCTTAGGTCATTCCCCCCTTGGAGAATCTTACCCATCATTGGCTAACCGATCAAGCATTGGGGACTAGTTATGGATGAAGTAAAAGGAGCAGAAGCGGCACTCCTGCCAGGGAGATAAGCTTTATCTCCTTAGTGGCTTCTGGTCCGAAGGTCGCTCACTCAGCCTTAGCCATGGGGGGCTTACAGCTTCTGAAACCAGGCGGGGCGGTTCCCACCAAATGATAGCTACTAAAATTATTGTGAGAGCTGACTCTCTACTGAGATTCACTTAAGGAGAGCTAAAAATTCACTTCAATGCCTAAGGTAATTAAAACTTGTGAACTGAAAAAAAAAAAAGAAAAAAAATTAAAAAAACAAAAACAAAAAACATACAAAACCCACCAAACTATGGGCCTGGAAACATTTTCCTAAGGGCCAAACTGTCATTAATTATGGCTCCTGTTCTCTCCCCAAAGGTGATGAAATAGTCTGTAGGTCATTCCCTTACTGTAGATGTAAAGGCAGTTCTCTGGAACTCCAGGCAGAGCTCCTGAGTGGGATTACACTGATCTGCATATTCCAGACCTTACTGCAGTTCCTCCTAATGATTTTCTGGGTGTCTCACATCACATGTGTGCCATTAACCAGACCATTCGCTGAGTGTGTGACATCTGCCCTTTTCTGCCTCTCTTGCTTTAGCTTATTGTGGTTGATGGCTCCTGTCACCAAAGCTTAATATAATGCCACCAGAATTTACCAAAAGTGCTCCCAGTGCTGCCAATGCCCACTGAGGGCACCAGTTCCATTACTAACGACGGCAGGGGCTGCATCAGGAAAAGGCACTGAGGTCCGTGCTACTGGCTACAGCACCCACCCTCTTCCCATCAAAGGCACCTTAACCAGTGCCAACTGAGTGTCCTGCCAATGTCACTGGAGCCTGCCAGTGTGAGCAGCATCGCCAACTGCAGGTGCTGATATTGAGGGCACGAATGTCTGCAATATGGCACCATCTCTGCTTGCTGATGAAGTTACTGGTGCCAGTTCTGCTGACTGCTTTTGTTTCTAATGTCCCCAAAATGTTTCACGATAACTGCTCTTTTACTGATGCCTTTTCTGCATAAGGCAGGGTCCATGGGAGCAGGGCCAGGGGCCAGTCAATGCGCCAGACCCTGATATCTATTCAGAATAACCCTTCCCCTCTGACACTTGTCTATCGTCCCTTGAGTCAAATACGTGTGTGCCTTGACCACCTTCTCTGGGCAGAAGAAGAGTCTTCTGAGGCCCTGGATTCCTCTTTGAAAACAGACCCAGCCGAGACCAAGCCTGCCAGTCATCCAGATACTCCCGCACAGGATAGATGAACATGGTTCTGTTCAAGCTGAGATCCGTGCCACACAGCTGCAGCCGTCAGGCTGACAGATTCCCCGTCTGTGTTAGAGAACAGGAACGCATCCTAAATCTGACCACTTCCCACCACCCCTACTTTGGCACCCCGTCCAAGCCACATCCTCTTTCTGCTGGATTACTTCCACAGCCTCTGAACGGGCCTCCCTGCTCCCAGCCTTAACTCCCTGTTAACTGTTCTCAGGCCTGCACCCAGAGTGATTTTGCGGAAATATAAGCCGGATCAAGCCACTTCTGCTCAAATTCTAGCCCTGACTCTCCACTTCCCTCAAAATAAAAATCAAGGTCCTTAGAAGGCTCTGAAAGCTTTGCCTTCTCTGAGCCCTAATTACCTCTCTGACCTGCTCCCCAGTCCTCGCTGCCTGCACAAGCTGCTCCAACCCCATTGGTTTCCTTGTTACTCTGTGAACAGGCTCCAGGCTCACTCCGTCCTGAGGCCCTTCCCTCTGCCTGGTCCCTCTACTTGCAATTCTCTCCCCCTTAGCGGCCAACACAGCCCATTCACCATCTTAAAATCTGTGTTCAGATCTTGCCTTCTGAACGAAGCTCCTCCTAGCCCCCTAGTCAGTACTGCACTGTCCTGCCTCCGCACAGACACTCCAGCACTTCCAACCCTCCGGCTGCACTTTCTTTTTTTTTCATGGCCCTTATCACCTTTGGACATAATTTCCTTATTTATGATGCTTGTTAATTGTTATCTCTCTCCCCCACCAGAATGCAAGCTCCACAGGGACTGGAACCTGTATATGCTTTGTTCAGTGATGCTTCCAGAACAGCACTACAGTATAGTAGACATGCTATAAGCATTTGTTGAGTGAATGAATGAATGAATGAATGAATAAGTAGATTAAGTGGATGGGCAGATTGATGAGTAAGGTGGTAGGTTCTCATTTCTGTAACTCCTTTACTAATTTTAGGGTACCACGTGAATGTCTTTCATACTGCCCTACCCAGTCAGAATGTGAGTTATTCATTTGTTAACTGCTCACTTTGGTTTTATGGTAGATTGATCTGTTTGAAGTGCTTCAGTGGGTGATAGTATGCACATGCCTGGAGACTCTGAGAAAGGACATGTTTTGTAAATATCAAATAAATAGAATTGACATTCAGAGCATTCATTATCTTCTGAGGATGTAAGATTGAGGACTTTTTTTTTAGTGGAGACTAATAACATGCAAAAATTTTTCCTGATTAATAGTAACCTTTAAAGTGTTAAGAGCAACACAGCATGCTGTTTAACCACTGAATAGCTACATGAATATCAGAAAACATCTACTGTCAGAGGAAAAAAGAGACCCCTTGTCTTTTTCTAAATACAGTTCACATCACTGTGGAACTTGAGAAATGTGAATGACCGTGAGCACTGCTCAGCACCTTGTTCTAGTCTCAATAAATCCTCTTCATCTTTCATCTGAGCCCGTTTCATAAAAGTGCTTTGAGACAACGAAATGAATCAAAACAAATAGTGATATTTAACAAAGGGCTTTAGAGTCAACATTATCACAGTAAGGATTTTAGAAATGAAAACATGGTAAAAAAACAAAACAAAAACACATGCCCTTTTATTGAATTTTTAAAAGCACCCCTTTTACCAAAAGCTTCAGGGAAAAATACAGTAAAGTCATTCAATGAAACCATTGAACCCCAAAGGCCATGTTTATGTATCTGTTCATCCACATCTTGGCAGATCCCACCTGACAGAGAACTGCCAGGTTCTCAGGTGATGCTGTCGATAGCAGTCGGTGTACACAGGTGAAGCAGAGAGACCAGTGCCTGGCTAGCAGTCTCCTGGCAGAGTCATAAAGAAAGGGATTGTTTTGGAGTTGTTGTTTTTTGTTTTATTTTGTTTGCCATGATTTATAGAACTTGTTTGTTCTGGTAACTGCCCTCCTTTAACTTGTGATGAGCCCAGCCAGCGCCTTTGATGAAAGAGGACACCCCCTTCCCCGATGCCTCGGGGCTAGATTAGTCTGCTTTGCGCTTCTATTTTGTTCACTCCCTGACTATTCTGTGCTGCCAGAAGTTGATAAGAAATGTTTGCAACATTTCTTATCTATGTACTGGTTGTTGTCCATTGCTTCCCTGTCAGTTTACTCCATGATCTAAGACTTGTAAAAATAAGGGATACCTCAGGATCTCTCTGAGATAGACCTTCATTGTTTCTTTTATTTATAAAATAGGAACCACGGGGCATTAAGGGACAGTGCCCAGTCCAAAGCACCTTACTTTCCCTTTACTCCCCCAAAATGTAGTGCCAAGTAATATCCAGATACTACCTCTTCGCTGTTCTTGCCTTTACCTAAAGCCAGGAGTTTGTCATTGTCTGAACTCGCCAGGCACCCCAAGTCAGTGAGGCTCAGCTGGTGGTGGGACAAAGGGAAGAGGTACCAGTTTTTGCAACTGTAAGTCCATAGTGACAGCCAAACACAATTCACCTACCTCGGAGGGTTTAGATTTCCTCCCTATTCTTTGATAGAAATCCCATCCATGACAGTCTAATTCTAAACAAAGAGGCTTCCAGGAACGGACTGGTACATGTTACCTGTCTCCCTCCCTTGCTGTAGATACCCATCACCTTATCATTCCTTACTTTCCAACAATAGTCTCAGTGTACTCATCCTTTCAATTCCCACCAAAAGGATATCATTACACAGATGAGCCAAGATGTCATAAAGGGCGTTTTCCCAAAGATCACCTAAAACCCCTCCCCAGTGGGATGATATATGTGAAAATACTTTGGAATCTTTCAAGTCTCATATGGTTATTAGGTGATGTTCTTACTGATGCCCTATCCGTTTTTGCAGACACGTCTCTCCCAGCCAAGTTGCACTGTGACAGCACCTAGATGGGGATGGATAAACTTCTTTCTGGGGCCCCGTGGTCAGTGGATCTGCCTTTCTCTTTTATGTTCAATCAGTCTTTTAAGAGCCACTGTTAAAATAGCACAGTGATGTCTAAGTGCAGATCTCAAAGCCGGTGTGAGATTTGATCCTCACACTACTTGATGGACCTGCATTTGGACTTGGCAGCACACTGCCTGCTAGCACCGCTTGTCCTGGTTTATTTTGAGGGTTGCTGTTAGTCCAAGTCTTTGGGCAGTGGCAGGACAGAGCAGAAAAGGCTAGAACAAGGAGCAGGAACAGAGGGAAGTACCCGACAATATCAGCTATCTGTATTACAAAAGTCATATCAGGGAGTCTGAGAGTGTTTAAGCACATTCAGGTGGGGGAAGAGAAGCCACAGTTTGTTGCAGCTCTGTAACCCAAATTTAAGTAACTGAGCCTGGTACACCAGGGCTGTTGTACAGGTTGACAGAAATGGCGGGTTTATGTGTTGGTATCTATGGAATGGCATGCCACATGGATGGCTGTCCTTGCCCACATGAGGATCTCTCCTAGGTCCCATACCAGGATCCAGCTGTCACCAAGTCCAAGCCATGTAGCTTTCTGGACCCTTACAACTGTTTTCACCAAAAGATTATTAGCCCCAAAGCCCTCTACCCCACTGTAATCTCCATTACATTCTTAGATTCTTATTCGTTTATACCTCTGACCTTCCTCAGGACTGAGTCCTCATGCCTCACCCCTTTCCATGCCTTTACCATGCACCTTATAAAATCATCTTCCTCTTTTTCTTCCCATATAAACTCACGAACAGAGTGCTCTTGCTCCTTCCCCATCCCTGACTTGTACCTAAATCCAGCACCCCCTGGCTTCTGGGCTCCTCGCTGTGAGTCCCAGTGAGTGACTTGCCAGATCCCATGGACACCTCTCATTCCTCATCCTAGCCCTCTCTGCAGCGTCTGCTCACTGCTGACCTTACCCCTTTGAAGCTCTGTTTCCTGCCCTTCTCATCTTGATTATTCCTGTTTTGGCCCCCTGGGACTAACAACTTGTGTTAAGAACTGTTTTTTATTTAATCCCAAGTTTATTGTAATGCTATATCATCTTTCCCTCTTTTTTATTTCCTTTACCAATTTTTTATTAAGTTTATTGGGGTGACATTGGTTAATAAATTATATAGGCTTCAAGTGTACGATTCTGTGACCCATCATCCGAGTGTTTACCCTGAAAGTCAAATCTCCTTTTGTCCCTATATATTTGACCCCCTTTACCCCCTACTCCCTTCCCTGCACCCCCCTTTCCTCTGATAAACCATTATACTGTTTTCTGTGCTGGTGAGTTTTGTTCGTAGGTTTGCTTGTTTGTTCATTTGTTTTTTTCAGTTTTATAGCCCACATAGGAGTGAAGTCATATGGTTCTTGACTTTTTCAATATGACTTATTCACTTAGCATGATATGCTCAAGATCCATCCATGTTGTTGCAAATGGCAGTATTTCATCTTTTCTTATGGCTGAGTAGTTTTCTATTGTATATCTTTTACCAATATTTACTGCCTTCCTCTTGCTGTACCTTCCGTCTATGGCTCCTTCATTTTGTAAGGTATTGTTCTTGTCTCAATAGACAAAGCAGGCTTCAGGTAGAGATAAATAATGACAGATAGTACATATATGTACATATATATGACAACCTCAGACTGTTTAAAATAAAACTGAGAAATTAAGAGAAAATAAAAGTGTAGTGATAAGGTAATCTTGCAAAAGTCTTCTAGATTAGTGATTTTCAAACATTTCATTTTAAAGTGGAGGAAGCCTTTCTTCCTCTTCTTACCTGGGCAAAACACTTAAAATATGGGTTGCCCTGGTTGGAGTAGATTAGGCAGTCTCAGAGCCTGGGCTGTTCAGCTGCCCAAAACTGGCCCCCTGGAAACCCCGAGACTCTGCAGAGCACTGTCCAGGGTCAGGGGTCAGAGACCTCTCCCTGCCATATCACCCGTGATGTTAACAGTATGACTGTTCTGACGCCCGGTTTGCTTCGAGAGGCCCTTGGGGGAACGTCAACGCACGTTTGGGTGGAACAACAAAACACCGAGAGCAACAAGGAAGGTGTTTAATAAAACATATCAATACACATGTTTTCCTGAGACTGAAGTTTCCTTCACTATCACTCCAGCTTAGGTTTTTCCTATACATTGGGATTCAACTAGCGGAGTCAGATTGCCTGGCTGTGCACCCATAAGGAATGCCTACCACGCCCCTGCCTCTCAGATTGCCGACTGCGCCGGACTGCCCTTCGTCCACAGCAGCGCTGCCAGCCTGGAAGGGCCCTGGAGCTGTCTCTGCCCAGCCCTGTCCTACCACATGTTCCTGCTGGACACAGAGTTTCATTATGGCTCATCTGAAACAGGAAGCATAGTGCTGAAGACTCATGAAAGCATTGTGGGTGCCATCTGACCTTTAGACTGAATGTCCTATCTTGTCATTTTTTTATCGTTTTATCTCTTAGGGAAGGCTTCTTTTTTAAACTTTATTGATAAATCTGACACTAATTTAATGACAATTTAGAAATTATAGAATTATAAGATTTAGGAATTATAAAGGAACTTTAAGATCATTGGTCCAATGCCCATGTTATATAGATGAAAACACTGACGCTTAGGGAGCTGAAATAGCTCGCCCATATTTACGCGGCCAGTGAATAGCAGGGTCAGGACTGCTGGTTTAAGGAAACAGAGCCCAGTGCCTTTGGTAACACAGCACAGATTCTGGAATCAGTTCTTGCCTTTTAATAGTTTTAAATAGTTGTAAACATTACTGTTAGGCCTTAAAAATAGCCCTCAATTTCATAATATGTTCTACAAAGCACAAATCTCCCCCCACAATAGATGCCAGGCTACTGTAATTAATTTCTCATTTTATCTTTGTGTGTTCATTAAATCACTTAGTTTAATAAACATTTAGCAAATGCGTACCTCACGTGAGATGCTTTGCTGGGCACATCAGAGACGACAAAGATGTTAAGAACTTTTTTCTTCACCAAAGGGCTGATAGTCTAATGAGGAAGACAGATACTCACATCTCTATACTAAACAGCAGACTTTCATGATGCTATAATAGGATTATATGCAAATTACTACAGAAATCTAGCAGAAGGTGTGATTAATTTTGAGTCAAGTGTAAGGTTGGCATTGGACATGACTTCACGAAAGAGGTAACGTTTAAACGAGACCTTTCAAGAATGCATAGAATTTTGACAGTAGGACGGGGAAACGGCATTCTCAGTAGAGGGAATGCGTGAGCTAAGGTGTGGCGGTATAGAAGATATGCCAGGGATTATGCCCCAACAGCCATACTCAATTCAAATAAAGATTAATTTAGGGTTAGTAGGAATGCAATGCGTAGATGTTTACTAGATGACAGATAGCTTGGGAAGGATGTCGATGTTAGCAAAGCCTAGCATCTCTAGTCTTTCTCCGACTCATGGAAATGCACTCTCCAGGGGACTCATAAACTAAGGAGTGGATTATTCTATGTGTCAACTTCACTGAAACACAGTACACAGATATTTGGCCAAACACTAGTGTAGATGTTGCTATGAAGGTATTTTTTAGATGGAATCAACATGTTTTTAAATTATTTTGTTGATGTTCAATTACAGTTGTCTGCATTTACTCATCACTACTCCCCACCACCTCCACCCCTTGCTTCCACCCCTCTTTGGTTTTCTCCATGTGTCCTTTATAGTTGTCCCTGAAAACCCTTCCCCAAAAGAGCAGTTGAACCTCTATAATGTGGGGACCTTATCCTCTAAAGAAGAGAGGGTTCTGCCTCCAGACTGCCTTCAGGCTTGAGCTGCAACGTCAGTTCTTCCCTGCCTTCCCTGCAGAGCTCAGACTCGCCAGACCCCACAACTATATGAACAAATTGCTTAAAATAAATCTAGGTAGATAACTACATAGGTATAAAAGTGGGGGGGTGTATTCCATTGGTTCCGTTTCTCTAGGAGGGTTCTAGAGAACCCTGACCGAGGGTTTCAAAACAAGGAGTGACTCTATTAGTCAGTTTTCCCCACATATCAAGATTTCAGTGGTTTACAACGTGTGTGTGTGTGTGTGTGTAATGGGTCAGCTGTGGTTCAGCTAATTTAAGCAGGACGTTCATGACCATCACTGAACTAGGGTAGACTCCAAGCTTTGGATTAGATTTAGGTTTGCCCCACAAGTCTTCATCCTTCCCCTAGCACCAGCAGTTCTGCACCTACTCAGCACTCGTTATTCCTGTGGTAGAGCCCCAGAATGCAAAAGGATGAGTAGATCAACAGAGCACAGAGGCCTCATCTGTAACTGCCACACTGACACTTCCACATATTCCACTGGCCAAGCAAGCACATGGCCAACATGAGCGGGACAGAAAACTTACTGCAGCCTCCAGTGGGATACAATGCAGATACCTTGGCAAAGAGCACAGAGCATAGTTCCAATATGGGAAGGAAGCAGAGAAGTGAGAACAACAATCTACTGAGTTAGATATGTTGTATTTCTGAAAAATAACTGTTAGCTGAGGGAAGGTAGAGTATGAAGGGGTGATTGGAAATGATCCCTTTCTAAAACAAGATGGAAAAGGAAGGGAACAAGGCAAGGAGAAATGGATGAGGGAAGAAAGAAGAGTTTTGATTGGAAGTTGGAAAGATTAGCAGCTATCCCTGGCTGGTATGGCTCAGTGGATTGAGTGCCAGCCTATGAACCAAAAGGTCACTGGTTTAATTCCCAATTATGGCACATGCCTGGGTTGTGGGCCACGTCCCCAGTTGGGGGTGTGCAAGAGACAGCTGATCGATATATCTTTCACACATCGATATTTGTCTTCCACTCTTTCTCTCTCCCTTGCCCTCTCTCAAAAATAAATAAATAAAGTATTTTAATAAAAAGAAAGAAAGAAAAGATTAGCAGCCAAATGATTCAGTATTATTTCAAAATAAGCATGGATCTAATTTAGGGCAGTGGAAAGGGAAGAGAACCAAGTTATTGCAGACCTATTATATTTGAAGCACTCTGCTAGGCAATATACATACTCTCTGACGTCTGTCCAGAAGCCATATAATATGAAAAATACAGACATTTATTGAAGAAGATACAAGAAATGTTGTGCATAGTCTAATAATGCGTCAGTCCCCTTCAAAGTAGGCACCTTGGAACCTCACACAGTTCTCCCAATCACTGTCAGTTGCCCCTGTCGTATTTTCCTGTATCTCATTGATGGTCTGAAATCTCTTCCCATTCAAAGGTGATTTTAGTTTTCGGAAAAGCCAGAAGTCACAGGGCACCAAATCTGAGATGTAAGGGGGCTGGGTCACTTGGGTGATTTGTTGTGTCACCAAAAAACTCTGCACAAGACATGAGGCAGGAGTGGGCATGTTGTCCTGATGAAGCTGCCAATCACCAGTTGCCCAAAGCTGTGGCCTTCTGAATCATCCAAATAATTCCCACAGAGGAATGTTCAAGCTTAACACAAAAGTTGATGCAGATTGGTTGCTTTATTCATTGAGTCATTTTGAATGCAGCGGCCACACAGTACACATGTTCACTCAACAGCGTCCACCACCCCCACTGACTAGTACAGGGAAGTCATAATTGTCCACATGTGCACATTCCAGTCCGCTCTCCTTGGCTGCCAGGTTACATCGATGTTGAGCAAACCATGGTCATTATATCAACAATCGCCATACTTTTTCTGGACAGACCTCGTATAGCGTATAATTCTGACAGCACTTGGGGTAGAAACCATTGTCAGAATCCAAAGTTCGTTTTGAAAGGGGAGAACTGAATTGAGAGACATTTTGGAAATCAAATCTGTAAGACTTGTTGGCCTCACCACACATGGTGGTAAAACAGAGAGAGGAAAGTTAGATGACTTGCACACATCTACATGGTCAGCGGTGTGACAGTCCCCATTAACCAAAGTGGGAAACACGGGTGGTGGGGAGCAGTTTGTGAGTTGAAGGAGATAAACTCATTTTTGACTAGTGTTGGTGATAGCTATAGGACATCTAAGAGCCTACAACTGATTGGAAATTTGTGTCTGAGAGCCCAAGAAGGGAAGGCAGTCTTGCAGAAACATTCCAGAAGTAAAGATAAAAGCATTCCAAGTATGGAAAATGAGCTTAGCAAAGATATGAATGTGTCTTGCACAGTTGTCGTCCATGGAACAGCTAGCAAGTTAGCATACTGTTTTAGACATACACACGTCTAGTCATATGTATTAGGCTGCATGTAGTGTGAGCTTAGGATGAAGAGATAAGTTTGTACCTGGTTACCACTGTTCTAGAATGCTAGAAGACATTTGGGCTTTTCTCAAGGCGGAGCCATGATAGGGTTTCATGTAAAGGTTGATGTAAGAGCCTGGATTTTTGGAAGACTAGACGGAGCAGCAAGATACAAGCTGAACCGAAGGTGGGAGGCCGAGTGGAGGCTACGGCATTAGTTTTTGTAAATGCTAATGAGAACCGAAACAGGGTAGTGACAGTAGGAACAGAAATGAAGGAACAGATGGGAGAATTGCTTTGAAAGAAATTGTGCGGCACAGTAACCATTCTGCATATCATTAAATACGTGTCGAGTTAATTTTGGAACTTCATATGGCTCTAATGGTTTCCTCTCTGCAGGTATGCAGAGCCTGTATAATTTATTGGTCATCTGTTCATATATTTTTTTTAATCAAGAGTTATAATTTTCATGAAGGAGAGACTATAACTGTTTTGTTCCCTACTATTTCCGCGACATTCGTCAGAATAGACACTGACTACGTACTTTCTGAATGAGTGCGTGGAGGGCCACTGCCCCTGCAGGCATCAATGTACCCCTTCCCAGGTCCTCTTACTCTTGCTCTCTGCCTGTCCATCTCTCACAACCCAGAAAATAGTTCACTCTCTCTCACCTCTTTAGGGATGGTCTTCAAGAACTTGCCTCCGGAATAACCAGAAGGCTGAGCAGTATACTACATTCATTGAGATACTGATGTGATTTTTTTTTTCTAATCCTGCCTTCGACTAAACTCAATTGATTCTCACGTTATCAACTTTTACATTATTGCAAACATATCCAATAACTTTCCAGTCATATAAAAGATTAAAAATTCAGTGCCAACCCATCAAAGCCTCTAGTTTTATTTTCTTGGTGCCACCCCCCTCCCCACTGCCAAGTTTAGGCTTTCCCTGGGGAACTGGAACCTCTCTCTCTCTTTTATTCTAAATTCCCTGGCACTGGGCAAGAAGGAGGGATTAGGAGAAAGGCAAACATATCTATATTTCATTAGGTTTGCTTTGCAGAGCTCTGGCAGGGATCCCTGCCGCTGTTCTTTGGCTCACGGGCCATCAACAATCTCTGTACAGCAGGTGGAGAGTGATGTGTCACTTGGGGTGACCTGTGGGAACCCCACTGCACACATCTGGCTCTGCCTCACCTGGATTCATCAGGACTCCCTAAGTTTGTCCCCAGTATCCGCTGCTGGGGTGATCAGTTTCTTGAATGGCTAACAGCAAGACCTCCCTGCCAAGCTGTTAATTTCCACTCCAATGAGTTTCCCCTCCTCCTTTCCATTTCTCCAGTTATTTGTTGTGTCAGCTGGGACCACCAGGGAGTTTCTGGGACTGGGGTGATTGTTCAAGTTAGCAGTTGGTTCAACCACCTCTTGACAAGTCCTGGAGAATGCACTTAGCCCTATATTTTTGTAACTCTCTAAAGAATGTGAAGGTACTTTATACCTTTAGCCTCTGCTTTGGGACCTAGTCTCCAATGTTACACATACATGACATCTGGTGATTCGGGAATGCCACTCAACTACATTTTGCAAACCCTGAGTTGTCCTGTAATTTGTAGCTACTGTGTAATAAACACTGAGCTAAGTGTTACATGAGCAAACATTTAATAAGTAGCTCAAATGGATTAGTCACTGTAAAAGTGATATACAAAGGTCTGAGGCAATTCAGACTCTCATGCAAATAATGAATTACACTGTAACTTTAAAATAGAGGACATTTCAACCTCAACATGGAAAATAGATTAGGGAGTGAAACAATGGGGAGGAGGAAAAGACAAATAGTAACTTTAAAATAAAGGAGTAAGGGAGAATCTTAAAAATGAGAACACTGCACAGTGACAGAAAGTCTAACATGTTTAATATTAAAGCCTGAATCCCTGACACCCGGGCTAATCTTTTCTCTGCTCACAAATCATAGTCCTATAGATTTCCATTAATATTTATCTCCTTGAATCTGAAGGAAGGGGAAAATCTATTTTGTATTTTGCCCTGTTTTGCTGTTCCCGTCATGAATTCCGCTGAAGGATCACATCAGGGGATGAGGTACCGACTGTCCTTAATCCCCGAAGTATCAGTTAGAATTAGATAGATAGTGTGGCATGCAAAGCAGCACAAGTCTAGACGTTAGTTCCTTCGAAACCGAGAACCACGAATTCACCTAGAATTTCAACTAAAACCTTAAGGACTGGAATGATTCATACAAAATTCTAAACCCCAAAGTTTCTCTTGCGTAAATGAATTTCACACTCCAATGTAAACTCAGAAATGTTATGTTGCTGTCATACTTCTTTGTTCTCCCAAAGTTAAAAAAAAAAAAGATCTGTACATAGCTGACAAAATAAGAACCTATCTGCCAGCCCAGCAATTCTCTATTCCTGTCTAACATACGGTGGATTCGATGTACAATAGAACACGTGGTCTTTAAACACTAAGAAGCCTTTCTTCACTGGCTTGACACAGCAGTATGTTCCCCACCCAGCATGTTTGCACTACCTACAATACATGTCTTGCATAAGGATAAATTCCTTTGGTTGTTTGAGTCAAGTTGTGCAGTATTTTCACATGCTTTGATGTTGTGCATATGAAAATTATCATCTACATTTTGGGAGTATAGCTCCTTCTGCCTTCAGCATTGAATTTCATGCTGCTTGACTGACATCTTTTTATATTCCACCCAACGGAATGCCAATAATGTCTATAACAGAAGTTGGACATATTTCGTTTTCTCAGAGATGGAGGTGACAGAGCAGCTACGTTGGAAAATTGGGGGTGCAGTTTTGAAATCTAATTCAGCGTGAAGATTATCAATGCCTTAGGATTGTGCATGAAGTATTTTGGTTTTCCTCATCTCCTTATCCAGAAAGATCTCTTGCTTCATATCAGATAAATTTCCAAGCGGCAAGACACATTCTGGTTTTGGAACACAGAGTGTACAGGATAGATTAACCCTAATTCCCCTTTCTTAATTACAGATGAGACCCATCGGCCATGACGGCTACCATCCCACCTCTGTCGCGGAGTGGCTGGATTCCATTGAACTAGGTGACTACACCAAAGCCTTTCTAATAAACGGCTACACGTCGATGGACCTGTTGAAAAAAATCTGGGAGGTTGAACTTATTAATGTAAGTTGGTCTCTTAAAGACACCTTAGTCATTCAACCCTTGACAAATGAAATGCTTATTGTACATGGGTAGTTGTTTTCCTCCTTTGTAAGCGTTTGGACATCCAAGGCATTTCAGATGCACCTTGTGTTTTAAATACCCGTCTCTCTTGGCTTCAGTCAAGCTCTGCAGTCACTGTCTTTTGAGGCTGTGAGGTGGGGAATCAGGAGGACTCTCAGGGTGTTCTGCATTATCTAAAAAAGAAAACCTTCCACGCACTCCTGGATTTTCCATTTTAGCAAATTGTGCCATGTTAGGATATGGGTGTAATAACAAATAGGCTCAACTTTTGATCTTTGCTCCTAATCATTGCTAAAGATGACAGTTATCATTTTTAGTTGTCTGTTATGTTTCTGTCTCTACTCCTTAATTGCATATATAATAGCCTATATTTAAATAACTGCCTTTGTTCTCATTGAATAGGCTGCTGTAATATCAAAATTTTATTTTCCACAGCTTATATCTAATCTTTTCTCCATTTTATTTGTACACATGGCATAGATTTTCTATATAAACTGGCCAGCGTACGTTGCCATATATTCAGGTCCAAAGAGATCAACTAAACGTGCACAAATGTTTTTGTTACCAAATCTTTTCTCATTTCATTTTTACCCCAATTTTACTTGTAAAGGCAAAAGATAATATAAAGGATGAAAAGACAATTTATAATGATCATGTCTTTGCATTGTATTTGGCATCAGATGGAAAGAGATGAAAAGACGATATATAATGAGAGGAAAAGACGATATAATGATTATGTCTTTGCATTGTATTTGGCATCACGAACATTTCTTTTTGAAGAAATCATTTCATCTTTTGGAGAATTTGTTAAATTTAAGTTCCATATTCCAAGAACTGAAAAAATATTCATAAGCTGAAAGACAAAGCAAGTAAATTTCTGCTAGTTCAAAGTACTCTGTTCTTCTCTTTCTGCCACTGTGTGTCCAGAAGTCCAGTCTCTACAGAATCCATGTCATTATTTTAAGTGATGGTCATTAGTGGTAACTAATTATCCTTTGCTTTTAAATGTCTGTCTTAGAGATAATACCTTTTCCAGAACATCTCATAAAAACAGTTCTCTAATCTAAAAACCACTTTAAGTGGACACATTCTTGGCTCCTTCTAATTTGCTGTCATCTACTTTCAGCTTTCTGTGCTCTACCCCTCACAAAAGCAATCATTATTTCAGAAGGAACTTACAAAAAGCCTCTGATTAATTGTGCTCTTAGTTTGTGTGGCAATGGAACTGGTGAAACTGTATTGCTTTTTGGTTGCATCAAGCAGATTTCAGTTCTTCCCTGAGAACTCGATAGTCTCTCATGGCTACTCTTAGCCATTTGTTAAAGGGGTACCTTCCGTAAATCAAACAGGCACGGTTCCAATTACGTTGCACTCTAGCCGATGAGGCAATTGACAAATATCTCTGTGTAACATCTTCCAAATACTGTCACTTCCCACTGGAGAACAAGTAGGGTAGAGGACACAGGAGTCACTCACCTGACTGGCCGTAGCGGCAATCCCTCACTGAAAAGAATGGATTCCAGTAGAACTCTATTACCAAATGTTTGAAGCAAGTGTCACTGAAGCAAGACTGCGCTGTCTCAAAACCCAAATGCTGAGGCTGGTGTTTTGAAACACACCTTCCCCAGTGTCGGGGACACCCACAGCCTAGAGATGCCTCTTCAGTCCCAGTCACCAGGCCTTGTGACAATTGCAATGACTGCATGGTCAGTGGGGCCAGAGGTTGATTGCCAAGGCTCAGGGACTGCTCCACCACCATCACCCACAGGGCCAGCCAGCCTGGAGTTGGGACAGAGAGAGAGCCTTTTCCACCCCTGGCTGGTGTTTAAGGGTTCTCCCTTCAGCCGTGTTTGCTGTGCTGCACTGTGACTTCAGTCTGGAGAGCAGAAGTGCCTGTCATGAGCATTGTATCAGAGGTGGAAAACATAGTCCCCATGTCGTAGACCTTGAAGCCAAATTCCTCTGCATGTAACACCAACCTCTTTCCTTATTTGCTTTAATTTCATTTATTGTCCTGAAAATAAACGGGTAAAAAAAATAAAAGTTAGACATTCCTTGTGCAATCTTTATGGACACGTTTGTACTCTTGATGAGGGGGCTTTGCAGGTCATTGAACTCAGCAGATATATTTATTACAGACAAACACTGATCTGTACTTTCATATCTGGACATCAGAGAAGGAACATGTTTGTGTCCATCAGAGCTGCTGTAGTAGGGGTTCACCGGATGGTTCAGGGTCGTTGGGTGCTTAAATAAAAGAAAGACACAATGTGCCTTCTGGCTTACAGTGCTCTTGACTGGTCTCAAAGTCACGACTTTTATTTATCCCAACTAATGAGGGAAGGTATCCAAATATGAGACAATGTCATGTATAATACACAGTAAGTCTATGCTAAGTACCCGTAACTTGTTGTGTTGTGGCCTAAAGGGGGTGCACAGTCGCCTTGAGGTAGAGCAAAGCCTATTAGGGAAATTCACATCCGGAATCTTGGTAATGACTGGCAGGAACGGAATGGCTCCACTGACTGTTGTCCTGTGTAAACTGAAGAGAGATGTGCACGAGTAGTGACTTTGACACAGAGATCAGCCAGTGCCGAGAAAGGGGATGGAGGACAAGGAGGCTGGTGGCTGATATGACTACAAGAAACATCAGCAACACTACAATATTGATTAAGCCTCCAATTTGACATGGTATTGAGCTTGATATTAGGCAAGTAATACAGTCTCAGAGGACATAGTAAGAACAAAATCTGTTCTGAGTATTTTCATGATGAAATGAAAACTGCACAAAGTTGTGACTTAAAAAGTGCAAAAAACTTTGAAATTATAATCTTTCAAAAAGTATCCAAAGATCTTTCTTCTTGGTGGAGTACATTATTGTCTGAAAAACGGCTATCTGAGTAACCTGAGAAGGGTTTGGGCCACGGGTTACCCTGTGTGCCAATTGTACACGTTAGGGAGAGTAGTAGAAATCTCATGTCTAACTACCAGCACTGTCAGCAGGGGAAATAAAGCAACAGAGAAACCTGAAAGACATCAGGTATTGCCCATTTTACAGGCCCTGTGTGTGTAGACGTAGAGAATGATGTATATGCCAATAATTGTTCCCTTATTCCCCAATCCATGCTTTGTATTCAGAAGCTGATGTTATCAATATCTGTTTTGTCCCAGCGTCTGCCATTATCATTAAATAACATCATTAACATCACTTTGGCATGGATATTTTAGGGTTACAATATGAATATGTTGGGAGAGATTATCAGGCAAATTGTTCCCTCTGCAGATGCTAGCTGGATGAAACTCCAGCTTGAATTACAGTCCTCTGCACTGGCTTGTCAAGAGAATTAAAGATAAGTTAACAGTGCGGACGTACGTCGATGTGTTTAAGTCAGAAGGTGCTTCTGGCCTTGCATGCGGTATCGTCAGGTTTGCACAGCGGTTTCCACTGCTATTGGCAACCTCCACAGTCCTGCATGGGGGGAGTTTTAGATAAAAGGGCTACGTATTTTCCGCATGACGTATGTATGGATAATGATTAAATCTCCATAAAATTATTCATTTTCTAGATAAAGAACATATTGCAATTATGAAAAACAACGTTAATTTCTTTTACTGCTGTGTGCCTACTAAGGGAATTTTGGTAAGGCCAAATAAATTTGAACTGTCCAATTTATTAAATTGTGAACTTCAATGGAGAACATCTCATTAATTTCTTCCCAGTGGATTTACCAAGGAACTAATTCTAGCTTAGGCTTATGATGTCCCACAGTACTGATGATGATAAACATACACATTAAATGGACAAAATAAAAGTCAGACTTCACTGCATTCTTAAATCTCTGCTCTGAAGGAGAAAAATAGCTTTAAAAATCTCACTGCAGTGATTGTGTTTTCAGTATCTTTGGGTAGAAACAAACAACTACCGGGAGTGATATCCATGTGCCCCGTGAAAATCGTTGGGACGTATTTTGCAACCGTAATTGATTATATGAGCATCTGCTTCTTGCCTGATAGCTGCTGGAACTACACGCGCCTCACTCCTTTGTGTAGGACTGTCAGGGTTTGTGGGGGGTTTTCCATCTTGTGCAATGCCGTTGATTTAATTTCTACCTTTCCACGGGAAATACTGTGATAATCCAATCACTTAGAGATGTACGGAGAAATTTCCAGAGGAAACATTCCAATTTGGTGTTACATCAGTCATTGTGTGACTTTATTTGCTTAAATCATGTAGAAATATAGTCCTACTAGTATCAAATTTAGACTCATTACTTGCTTGGACGTTTCTACTTTATGACCAGTTTTATGAACTCACATCCCTCTCTACTCTACCCTCATTGGTATAACAGCAATAAAATTTCCTCCCTGCAAGTCTGTCTTTACACTGTGTCTGTGAGCGTGTGCACACACACGTGTGTGTACACACTGTATAAAGGCCAATGGTAATTTATACTCCCAACCAAGAAAAATAATCTGCAGATCCACAACTTGCAGGGGAAGAGTGGGGAGGACGAATGTTGTAATTCCATCTCCAAGCCAATTATTTTCAGTAAAAGGTTATGCCTTCACTACAGGACATTAATAAATGAGAAAAATATTCATTTTTCCTCACCAGGGAAGCTACATCAGTCAACACTTCAAATGTTAAAAACTTTAATCAAAGCCAAAGGCTTTAACTAAGTAACTGGATATGAGTATTCAAGTGTAAAGCAAACTTCATCAATTATCTTTGGATTTAAGCATTTCATCTATACCCACACACAGATAGCTCCTCACAAGCCTCAGGGCAGCTAAACACGATGTCTGAGCTTCAGGCTTGTTCAGCCTGTGCTGCAGAGGAAGTCACTGCATCCAAAGTGCAAACTCTTCCAATCATCCTCTTCTTAAAGCTTCCCTCACTTGGCCTATGTTCGGGAAATAAACATCCTTTTCCCTTCCTCATATGAGATGGACAATCTTCACCCAAGTAAACACTCACTTACCAGTGTTTTTTCCCCTCTTTTCTCATATGGCCTGGAGGTTGGTGAGTGACTGGAACTGGCATTACTGATTCCACTGTTCTTCAGCATGTTTTGGAATATGACAACACCTATTACATTGCTCCATTTATGGAGCCTTGACCTAAACTGAGATAGAATTACACCATAATAAAATGCACTTAAACACTAAATCTTCATTGGAAGGAATATTGCTTTTTTTTCCTTTGAAAGTGAATTTGTTGGCATTGCAGTTAGTAAAGCACACATACACACACAAATGAAAGTAAGCAAGGCATTTGGCCTGCGCAGGCAGTCTTGAGCACTCAGCATAGCCATTTGTGTGCAAAAAGGAAAACCATGTTCTGGTTTTGCAGAAATTTCTACCTTTAAAACATTATTTTAGTGGCATCTGTTTCTTCCCCACCCGGATTCCACTCACTCTTCTGCTGATTAAAATTTAAGCATTCAAAATTTCCTCTGAAAGGTAGTGACCACTTCCAGCCCTCCCCCAGTCCATGCCTGAGCATCTGACCTAGACTGAAGCCAAGCTCAGCATTCCAGCCTTCCCCTCACCCCCATGGCTACAGAGTATTCCTCGTCGGGATGCGTATTCATTCTTCCTAATTTGGGGATCCAGTGCAAAATGAAAATATGGAGCCCCTCGTTCAACAATTCCTGAAGATTTTAAGTCACTGACATCAGAACATTGAACCAAACACAGGATTCTTCAGAAGAAAAGTTGTGGGACCGTGTGTGCCCGCAGAGATCGCACACCTTCTCCTCATTCCTTTGCGTTTGCCCTTATTCTACCTGCTGTCTCTTTCCTTCTACCTGACAGTCTTCCTTTAACACTTTCATCGTGTGAGGCTGCTGGTAAAAGGATTTTATTTTGCCTTCCTTTTTGAAATCCATTTTTGCTGGGTATAGAATTCTCAGGTAATAGTTCTTTATAGATGTTGATGCACCATTCTCTCTTCTGCATAATTTCTGACAAGAAGTCCCCTATCATCCTCTCTTGTTGTTGTTGTTCTTCTGTATGTAATATGTCTTTCTTCCCTCTGTCTGCACTTCAGGTATTCTCTTTATCACTGCTTTTTAGCACTTATGATGTGCCTTGATATAGTTTTTTCATCTTTCTTGTGTATGAAGTTTTTTTGAGCTTCTTATGAAGTTATAATTTTCATCAACTTTGAAAAAAATTTGGTCCTTATTTCTTTTCCCTTTGTGGTTTTCCATGAAATAGTCTTATTACTTTTTTTCTCTTGAACTTTTTGAAACATTTTTAAAAGATTTTATTTATTTTTAGGGAGAGGAGGAGGGAGAGAGAAAAAAGGGAGAGAAACATTGATTTGTGAGAAATACATGGATCGTCAATTGGCTGCTTCTCACATGCCCCCTACTGGGGACCTGGCTCACAACCAAGGCATGTGCCCTGGCTGGGAATCAAACCAGTGACTTTGTGGTTTGCAGGCCGGTGCTCAATCGACTGAGCCACACCAGCCAGGGCTAACTTTTCAAAGCATTTATATAGAATGATAGCATACATTTAAAAATCTGTATACACATACATGTATATCATAAATGTACAGCTTAATAATTTTACACAAACAGACCACACATATGTAACTAGCACCCCCCCAAAAAAAATCACCAGCATCCAAAAGGTCATTCATGGCTCCTTCCAGAGACTGGTTTTCCCGTGACCCCCAAGGCAACTACCACCCTAACTTCTAACAGCAAAGCTCAGTTTGCTTGTTTTGGGTACAGTGTTTCTCCATGTAGCTTCTTTCATTCCCATCACATTGCATGTAGTTGAGGGCTGTCCTTTCTCTCTCATTGCTGCATATTATCCTCAGCTTGTCTCTCCAGCTTTATTGAGATGTAATTCACATACTGTACAATTCACCCAGGTGCAGTGTACAATTCAATCATTTTCAGTATATACACAGTTATATAATCGTCCCCCAAATCATTTTTATTGTAGGCAAAAAAACACATAACAGAACATTTGCCACGCTAACCATTTTAAGTGTACAGTATAGTAGTGTTAAGTGGTGGTAATATTATTGTACAGCAGAGCTCTAGAACTTTTTCATCTTAAACTGCAATTCTGTATCCGTGCAACAACACCCTGTTTTTCCCCTCACCCAGCCCTTGGCAGCCACCATCCTACTTCCTGTTTCTAAGAGTTTGGCTGCTTTAACTACCTCACTCAAGTGAGATCGTGCAGTATGTGTCTTTGTGACGGGTTTATTTCACTGAGCATAAGGCCCTCAAAGCCATCCATGTTGTGTAGCATATGACAGGACTTCCTTCTTTCCAAGTCTGAATATTTCATTGTGTGTCTGTAGCCCATTTGTTTTCTCTGTTCACCTGTTGATGGACACCTGGGTTGCTGTCCTGTCTTGCCTGCTATGGGAAATGCTGCAATGAACATGGGTGTGTGAGTATCTCCTTGAGATTCTGTTTTCAATTATACTGGCTCTATACCTGGAAATACGATTGCTGGATCATATATTAGTTCTACTTTTAAAATTTTGAGGAACCTTCCTAATGGCTGCCCCATGGTCATTATTTCTTAAAGTATTGTTTTCTGTCCCACTTTTTCTGTCCTCTCCGTGGAAACTCCGATCACAGGTATATGAAGCCATTGGAGGTTGGACCACAGCTCACCCAATGCTCTATTCATTTTTTGAAGATTGTTTCTCTCTGTGATTCATTTGGATAGTTTCTATTGCTATGTCTTCAAGGTCACTAACATTTTCTTCTGGTAATATCTAATCTGCCATTACTCCTATCGGGCATATTTTGCTTCTCAGAGACTATCGTCTCCATCTCCAGTGGTTAGGCTTGAGTCCTTTTTGTGTTTCCCATGTCTCTGTCTAACTGCTCAATCTTTTCTCTAACTTGTTGAACACATGAAGTGCGGTTATAATAACTGTTTCAATGCCCTTGTATTCTAGTTTTCAGTTTGTCTTCTAACTTGTTGAATGTATGGAATGTGGTTATAATAACTGTTTTTAATGCTCTCATCTTCTAACTGCAACATTGTGTCAATTTGGGGTTGGTTTTGATTGACTGATTTATTCTCATCATTCACGGCATGCTTGGGAATCTTCATTGTATGCCATTCAGTGTGAATTTTATGTTGTTAGGTGCTGGATATTTTTGTATTGCTGTACATGTTCTTGAGCTTTGTTCTGGGACACAGAGAAGCTCCTTGTATATGCTTTGATCTTTTCAGGCTTTGTTTTTCGGGTCTTGATTTGTTAGGCAAGACCAGAGCATCCTTTGGTCTGCAGCTAGTGCTGACTTCCACACAACTGAGGCAAGAGGCTCCGAGCATTCTAACAGTGCCCTGTGAGCTTCCAAGCTCCCCAGTCCAAATAGTGTGAACTGTCACCAACCCTGCTTGAATTCTGAGTACTATCCCCACTAATCTTTCCAAGTGTTTTTATTAATCTGGCCTCAGATATTTCCCTTACACGCGGGCACTGATCAGTACTCTCCCCTGTCTAGCACTCTGCCCTGTAAACTGAAGCCACTTATGCTCCCTGGACTCTCACCTCCATCTTCTCAATTCAAAACTTTGTCCTGGCTTCCCGGGTTCCTTCCTGCACGTGGTCTGGGAGTTCCCTCAAGGTGATAAACTAGGGCAACTGTAGGGCTGACTCTGCTTGCTTCTCATCTCTCAAGGATCGATGTCCTCCATTGCCTCTTGAGCAATGTCTTGAAAATCAGTGTTTCATTTACTTTGTCTATATTTTTCATTGTGTCAGGTGGGAGGGTCCATCCAACCTCTGCTACACCATCTTGACCAGAAAGAAGCCCAAGCCCACACAGCCTGTTATTAATCCCGGTGGGCCAGGGCCCCACACCTGAACAGTTGGAGCAGAATCTTTGGTGGTGGCACCTGTACATTGAGAGGTTCTTTTTCAAAGCTCCCAGGATATTTTAATGTGCAGCTTGGGATTTAAAAAAAATGCTGCTGTAATCAGCAGGGATCCATCAAGAGGATTTTAATCAGGGGAGTGACAGGATCAGAAGCAGTAGGCAGGGGCAGAAGCCACTTAATAAGGTAGAGCTGAGTGTGAGGGAAGAAGCGGCTGAGTCAGCCGATTCCGCTCCTCAGCTATTTCTGGCCATGAATGTGTTAGGCACGACAGCAATAAAATCGATATGCCCTGTGAGAACCCGAGGGTATCCCTGAATCGTAAGTCCATACATATTGACTCAATTTTCCTCATTTTAACCCTATGTAGCAAGAAGGTAAAATACAGTCAGTATTCAAGGACAAGTATAATACATTTCTGAAATGCTTTTCAATGGTGCCTAAAATTATTTCAGTTTGGCCCTTAAAAGGCTAAGCCTTGGTTATGTGAAAAACTGACTTCTTATTTATAAAAAGGAGTAGGACATATGGTATGTTTCAGTGCTTCCAACGCACCCTGTCTTCTTTCATTTTTTTCTTGGAATCAGGTCACTTGATTTTGAATCTTATATCTGCCACTCAGTATGTGGCCTTTGAGAGTCATTGACTCTGGGCCTCAGTTTCTTGTTTATAAATAGAGGATATTAGTATCTGCCCTGCTGGTTTCCTGTGAGTCTCAAAATCCCATGAAAGCTTTTTATTACCCATGCCGTTCTCTGCTCTCCCTGCTTTATTTTTATGTTGCCTCTACCTTTTTCTTTATCTCTTCCCCAGATCCCTCTCCCAGAGTTAGGCTGGGAGCTGGCCCGCTTCTTTGGAACACAATTCCACTGTTCACGTGCCATTTGCTCCTCCCTCTCAGTTGTCGCTGGTGAGAACGCGGACAGCCCTGTGCAGCGGGCAGACTCCGGCCTCGAGGAATCACTGCTCAGCTTCCCCAGTCCCCATTCCGGACCTCATGCCCTTTACTCCTGCCTTGGCCTCTCCCATCTTTCCAGACAGGTATCATCTTTTCCTACCAGCTCTATCACTCCCCTTACTGCTGAGTGCTGCTCAGAGCGCTCCCACCCCAGGAGCAGGTGCATGTGAGAGGGAATGACTCCATTTTGTGGAGCAACATTCAGGATAAAACTATGGAGGGTCTCCACACCCCACCCCTGCACCTCCCCAACCCCGACTGTGCTTAGATGCGGAATTACTAGTGTCTTTTCCCCTCAACTACACAGCTTTCACCCTTGACTCTCAGTCACCCAGTTCCTTTTTATTCTTGAAGCAGAAGACCTTGGGGTAGAACAAGGTAATAGCTCAGACTTTAGGGCTATATTCATCCTCACTTTATTTTCCATAAATTTAACCTTACCAGAATCTGTTCCAAAGTTTCGGCTTGATGATCCTTAAGACTAGGAACTTCTGAAGGCTTTTTGAAGTAGCTCAGTCTTTCCTTTTCATTGAAACTGCTCCCTTAAAATAGTATCATTAATTATAATGAAGCTTTTTATTCTTTATTTTGCTCAGATTTCTAATATGGCATGAGGACTTTTGTTTCTTTAAGAATGCTGTTCTGGAGATATTTAGGGCAGAGCCCGTTGCTAAGGAGACCCATTTCCGCTGCAGTTAAATAGGTAAATGCAGTACGCGGGCTCTGTGCTTCCAGGAGCTTTGAGAGGGGAAACATTCCAATGGATGATTCCATAGTGTAAAGAAAAGAAAAGAGAAGAGAAGAAAAAGAAAAAGTTCTCCATAAAATGCAAACACATTTTTCATGCTTTTCTGATGGAGAAATGCTTTGGGTCTTCCTAGGGAGAAGATCTGAGTTCATATTGAAACTATAAGCCTCTACCTTCATAGTTGGAATGAAAGCCAGAGGGCGTTTTTGTTAGGAAAAAAAAACTATTAAGAATTTTGAAGTCTGACATAGGAGCTGCCATGGCAATGCCATGAAAATAAATAAAGACTCAGTAAATCATAATGCTTTACATCATCACCCAAATGAGTATACAAGATTAGTGTTAGAATCATCCCATTCTGAAAATAATTCAAAGCCAGAGAGGAGAGAGACAAGGCAAGTGATTGTGTAGCTTAGGACGTATATCTGCTTGAAAGATGCTTAAGGTTGATTTAGAGTTTAAGTTTAGCTATTTTACTAAAGAGATGTAATATGTAAAATTAAATATCTGCAGTCTCAATTTATTTTTGAACTCAAGGAAAGAGCTGTTACTTGGAACCTCAGAAAGCACAGAAATTCCTTAGCGTGCAGACCTTATGTCTGGCATCCTGTCGCCACCTGCTGGCGGGATACCTAAAATACAGTGACTAAATCATAAAAGTTTCTTAAATGCAGAAAGTAATTGCAAAAATAGAAATTATTCCATGCTAGTTTTATATCAGTCCATGTTTTTAATATTTAGCTAATAAAACATGAGTCAGGAAAGTTCCATTTTTGTAGGCACAAAATTCAAACACCCTATACCTGAAACTATTTACAAAAATGGAAAAAAACTCTCTACATTCCACCAAATAAATTAATATAGGATAATGGTGCCTTTTAAAATAGATATATGTTTAAATATATATTCTATAGTAATTTTTTCTCTACTTTTGTATAAGTTGCTTTGGGGGATAGTTAGATTTTCTTAAACTTGAATAGGATCATTACTTTTTGAAACTTCTATTTCAGAGTAGCTGTGGGTGGGGCGAAACAATAAGTATTTTACTGTCCTTACCTTCAAAAGAACCTCCAGACTAATGGGAAAGATGGATGTTTACATATCCATATTGAGAGGAGTCATATTAAGAGGAGCTAAGTATGAAAGTGGTCTCCGAATTCCTGGTGGGAACAGAGGGTCTTTTCCTCACGGGAGGGCAGAGGTGTGAGAGGGAGGGGCCTGTGGAGTAAACAGCAAGCACCGACGGTGAGAGCATGGAAGCTCGCAAGGCAGTCTTCCAGGGTTTGACTCCCAGCTGTTTCCTATAGTTTACTCCCTTGGGCAAGTCACTTAACCTTCCCTAAGCTTCCATGACCTTGCCTCTAAATTTTGGACAATAACATTACCTATCTTCTAGATAATATTGCTGTCAGGATTAAATAATCTAGTAAAGCATTTTGCGCAATGTTTTTATAAAAGAAGGCACTCCATTTTTGTTTAACAGAAGCCAAATGGAAGACAGCTTCCCAGTTCCCGCCGTTTGTGGGAAGCACAATCAGTCATCCCTGGCCGCAGCGATGCTGGCCGACAACTGGCTGAAAACGCAGGGACTGAGAGCAATGCGCACCTGCGCAGCTCGTGAGTCTGCAGGGCGGCGATCCGGGCAGTGCTTGACTGGAAATTTCTTCTGCTCCGCTGGCTCCCTGCATCTGGCAGTTGGCTCTGGTCTGTCGGGGTATGAGAGTTCACCGGTCCAGGCTAGCCTCAGCTCAGACACCGAGGGCAACTTGGCTCTGCTCATGTGTCCTGCCCTATAATATGCTCCCCCAGGCACATCCTATGGCAAAGACAGAGAAATGAAAACGTGCAAGCGCCTTTCCAGTCCTGTGTTTGCTAACGTGCCTGCTAGCAATGGCCCAAAGGAAGCTACCGGACCAACAGAGAATCAAGTTGCAGGATATAGTTTACCTCTTGATTGGAGGAACTGAAAATTCACATGTAAATGTCTTAGATGCAGGCCAGAATGAAGCATCGAGGCTGTTAGTACAATCCATCCATCACAGAAGAGAAGTTTTAATTAGAGGGAAAAAAAGAGAATTGTAAAAATGTGGACGGTCTTACTGTTTCTAAACCTCCAAACAGAATATTCGAGGTCAACACCACGTCAGAACATCTGCGATGATCAGTGATGCTGAAGCGAGGGGGCCTGGGGGGAGGGGGGCAGAGTACTCCTGCCCTCAAGGGCCTAAATGTAACTGTCTGGAAGTTTAGGGGTGGGAGCTACCCCTCAGCCAACACTGTGTGATAATGGACTTGCTGGACATATAAAAAGCTGAAAACGTGTTTATCGAATTAACTGACCATCAAACTAAATTATTTTAGGAAATTAAACACTAAAGTGTCTCATGGAAAATCATCTCCATGCCTTTCTCAAATATTTGGTTCATTCCCACTCTTTGCTCAGAGTGGGTATGTAGCAAATATTTTTTAAATTGAATGTGGTTCCTTAGGTCAGTTGACTCCCTAGGCAGGCACTGGGAATGATAGTAATAATAACAATAATAGAAGTTGTAGTTCCCTCTTCTTCATCTTCCCCTTTATTAAATGGCAGTCTTGCTCGAGATTTTGCCCTCAAATCTTCTTTCCCCAATGCTATGCTCTTGGACAATATCACCTATGGAAATGCCTCACCTGGCTTCCCCAAGGAGATAGCTGCCAAGGACACGTCTGTGGCTGAATTCCTGAGGTCCAGACACAGCTCACAGAGCATCTCAAGTGTATTATTTGACTGCTGGGATTTGCATCCTGTCTCTGCCTTTGTCACCAAGACTGTTAACTATTGTGAGCTCCATCAGGGTGTAGGCACGCACATGCACACACATGTGGAGAGAGGGGGAGAGGAGAGAGAGGAGAGAAAGGAGAGAGGGAACAGAGAGGTGCCTCTTTTACGACCTCCCAAATGCTAAAAATGAAATAGCAACTTCCGTTCAGGAAATGTACTAAAAAGGGGGAAAGCCCATGCCCAACCTACTTTATGCATTAGTCCTTGGAAGCCTAGAGAGGAGGCTGAGTTGGGAAGGTTTCGTGTAAGTACAAAGACCCCAGAATCCCTCCAGAAAAACAGATAAACAAATCACCCCTCACGCACGTTTCCTTGACACTGGCTGAAGCAGAGAAAACCAAGTCACAGTGCAAATGCCGCTGGAGAGAGCTCGATCTGCTAGTCATTCTCACTCACCGCCAACTACTGTGGTCAGACAACCAGCTGCCATAGAACTTCGCCAGCAGGTGCAGGATTATGGGTTCGAAGAGAGAGAAGAGAGAGGGCATTCAGAACAAATTTACAAATACAGGGAAGCACCAGAGGGAAGGCAGGCTTGGGTGGCCGCATGGAGAAAAAGCGGGACTTGGAGTTACTGAGCCAAATTCAAGTTCCGGTTCTTACTTGTTCTGGGGCAAGTAGACACTTAACCTTTTATTTATCTTTGGTTCCTCCTTATTACCCACAACCCTGACAGACACCAAGCTCCTTGAGGGCCTAACCTCAGAAGGCTTAGCTGTATGCCCGCCCCCAATGCCCTGTACAAAACGGGTCTTTAAAAATACTCACTGATGAAGTGCTGCTAGGGGACGAGTGGGGAAAGGAAGACACAGAGGAGCCACACGAGAGCAGTTGTCAGAGACAACAGTTCTCCTACTTGGCAAGTGGAAGGCCCAGGAGAGGCAGCCATTCGTGTGCCCTGTACCCATCTCAGTGCCACCACCGGGTGCTGCCATCAGCTGGGGATGCCAGGCATGTTGGGTGGGAAAGCTTAAGTCGAAAGGCAGACCACCCTCGATCAGTTTTTGTAGGGCCTCGGTGGGTCTAGAATGTGTATAACTGGGGATCTGACATACGAAGAACTCTATGCAGTATTTATGTTGAATGGAATTATTTATTGAACAACTACTATATGCCAGGCACTGTTTTAGGCTCTAGAAATACAGCGAGAAACAAAACAGGTGACAAAACCCCTGCCATCATGGAGTTTACCTTCTGGAGAGGGAGACAGATAATAAGCCAGTAAGGATAAGTATATAATATGACATCAGATAGTGGCACAGGAAGAAGTGTAAGGCAAGGTAAGAGGACAGGAAGTGACTGTATCTTAAGGAGGATGGTCAGAATGACCTTTTTGAGAAGGTGCCATTTGGACAGAGATAGCATGAAATGCAGGAATAAGCTATGCAAGGATCAGCATTCCCAGCTAGAGGAACAGCAAATGCAAATACCCTGAGGCAGGACCATGCTGTAATAGAATAAGCAAGGGGAAAGGCTGGTGGAAAATGATGCCAAAGACATAGCCAAGGACCAGGCAGTGAGGGTCATGGAGGGGGACCAAATTGTATTCCAGTGTGGGTATAAGCGATGGAGGCGCTTTGAATAAGAGAGTGTGACATTATCTGGTTGGTGTGTTCAAGGCTCACTTTCACTGTTGTGGGAAGGACAGGGCGGGGACGGGGGGCAGGTGACAGGGGTGGGGAGATAGTGAAAGTCTAGCTGAGAAACTCCCCTAGTAGTGAAGACAAGAGATGATGGTTCCTCGTCCTAATGTGACCGTGGCGAAGATGAACCAGAAGGCACAGTGAAGACAGACCTGATGAATGAGATATTCACTGTGAGAGAAATGAGGAGCTGAGGGTGACTCCAAGGTATTTGGCCTGAGCTACTTCTTGAGATTGGGAATATTGGGAGGAAAAATTGGGGAGGAGAAATGAACAGTTCTGTTGAACATGGTAAGTTAGAACTACCATCACATATTTCAAGTAGAAATGTCTGGAAGAAATTATATATGTGTATATATATAGCATTTCAGCTCTCATCTTTGCATTTGAAATAAATATTTATGATCCATGCCTCAGAAAAACCAAAGTGTGTATTAAAAACATTTCTGCACTCTGCACCCTACATAAAGCTACGCTTTTGTGCAGAAGCTCTTTCTCCTTAGAACCTGCTGTTGCAGCAAACACCCAGCCTGGGGTTCGGGGCACGGAGGTGTGCCTGTTCTCCACCTCCACACACCGGGCAGCCTGTCCTCAGCTGTTGACCTGCTATTTGCCAGGGCACCTGACTACATCTTTAGGGCGGTAGCCTTGAGTAGAAATAGAAGAATAACTAGGGACTCTAAAATATATCAGGACAGGCTTCACACTCAGTGACTGACAACCTGCCCACAGCAGGACTGTGAATCATTTCATAGCTTTGCCACCGACTCTCTTCCCAACCTGCCTTTCCACACTGATGTGAGAGCACCCTAGAAGAAAAAAGAAACAAAACCTCAGGGCCTTTAGTCCTGACTTTTCAGAATCAGACATGAACACACAGTGACCTTCTTAAATGGAATTTTAAATAACTGCCTTAGCAAAATTCTTATTTTTCATTAAGACTATTTATTTCACAATCAGCTGCCTATCCTTCATATTTTATCTAAGTACCTAGATGCTTTTGACTAAATTCAGCTCACTAGCCAAGGGTATCCAGTTGCCCTAAGAATGTTTTATTCAGTCTATTGGTGTGAGATGCAATCGTGAGTTATAAGGTTTCAAGTGGACAGATAAGATGTGAATGGGCCTGTGTGAGGCATTTCAAATGTAATGGGATCTTGTATTTGCATAAGCCTCATCATCTAAAGACAAACCATCTGCTCTCTTCTGTGTTTCACGGAATGGATTCCGTCTATAAATGCACCATCTATTATAAAGTGCACCATTATTATAAAATGCGCCATTATTGTCTACATCCCTAAGAAAGGGGGAAAGTGCTACAAACTATGTGTCAAACTATGACGCAGTGCCTCGTGGCGATTCTGTCCAACACACAAGCCCAGCCCAGCAGCTTCGCGCGGCTTCGATACTCCCTTCCTGCAGAGGGCTGTGCGGGTTTCTCCTGACCTTGTTGCGTTCCTAGGCATGGAATACGTCATTTTTCTCATGGAGTGGAGTAGCAAAGCATAATTGACTCCATGTATTAATGGATATCTTTCTTCAGTCCCATAATATACATGGATGCTGTTTTTAAAGAAAATATATTAATTGCCATCTCTTCTCCATTGAAGATATTTGCTTCACAAATATTGTTATCCTTTCTTCTCTATTGATACCTAGGTACCCAGTAACTTTTCATGTTCATACCAAAATATAGTGTAATCTTTTAAACACAGTGTAAATGCCCAGTACACATGGGCTCAGTTGACAGTGTGAACATCTGTGACCACACGTGTGTGCGCAGGGGAGGTCAGCCGTGCCCCGGTGACTGTGAGGCGCCATTGCTGGTAAGGTGCACGGCCAGTTCAGAGATGGCGAAACAAAGGTAACGCGTGTGTCTTGAAATCAATGAAATACGGTACGAGCAAGGTATTCTGGGAGAGAGTGCCATGAAGAAAACAAAATTTAGGTGTTGAGTTAATATTTTCATTTTGCTAAAAAAAAAAAACCCGCCCTTCTTTTTCATTCCATAGACATGAGATGATGTTGTGTTCTCACACCAAGAGAGACCTCAGATTCTGTCAGGCGGTGGCAGAGTGAATGAAGTCACTTCGGGAATCTGACTTTTTCAGTCAGAGTGGTTGTCAGGGGTTGACATCACTGACTTGTGCTACTGCGGTCCCTCCTGCAGCGCCTGCTTTACAATCATGGTGCACGTAGTGAAACCATTAAAATCCCTGGGGGAATGGAGGCGTAGGCCCTGTGTGCCTGGAACTGAAATGCCAGCGCGCTCCCTCATTACCGCTGGGAGGTTAGCATCGCGGCTGTCAGAGCTCACAGGCTGTCTGCATCGGGACAGCCCAGAGCTTCCCCAGGGGGACCTCGGTCCCTTTCAGACCAGAACAAGAAGAACTCAACCTGACCTTTCCAGAAGCTCAGCCACTTGCTCATCATCAGACTCGGTTGCCTTTTCCACTTCTTCCTGACATGCCCTTGCCCTGATTCCAGGCTGGAAATTGTCCAAAGCCTTGCAAGCTCCAAATGCATTCCAACACAGGGCCGTTTATGGTGGCTGTTCTCTCAGCTGAGGTCAGTTTAATCTTACCCTCTCCATCCTCATCATCTCAGCCCTAACACCACCTCCTGCGGTCAAGGCCTCCTTCGACCACCCAACCCAAAGTAGTATTTCTCCCTTCTCCATCAGTTTCCATCACATGACTTGAAATCAATGTATGTTTGTTTTATAACCCAAAATTCTCATTTATTTGTCTTCTCCTTGTCTACCCCTCAGTAGAACACATGCTCACCTCTGTATCCCCCAAAAGATGCTCAAGAAATATTTGATCGATGTAGAATGAATAATCTCAACTTGATTCCTATGTCACTAGTAGTTTTATTAATATTTGGCTTAATACCTTGTTCTCCAGTTCCCTCCTTTCCGCTGTCCCAGAAAACAGTAGATCCTCTGAAAAGGCTTCATACTATCTATTAATAATATGATATTGAATGCAAAACCTTTGAGCCCTGAATTTCTGGGTACATGATGTATAATTTAAAAAGAAAAAGCAAGTTTCTTTAATCAATTTGACTTGGGATATTTCTAGAAGGTATAGAATGATTTCCAAACTTTCCCTATAACCCCATCAAATCTACAATTATCCAAGTCTTTTATCCACATAGAAACTATTAGGCGTCTAAAATTAAGAACATCAGAGAAAATAAAATCTTTAAATTCCTTTGGAAAGTCAAAACAGAAGATAAAGAAAAAGACAAAGAAGGACTACTTCTTTTGTGACACATTTTGTTTCACCTTTGCTGCACTGAGGTTGTTTTCTCTGTGGTCCTTCTCGTAGAGGGATACAGAAAGGAGCAACCCAGGACGCTGGAGGGAGATGTTTATCTTTGCTACATTGTGTCCTCCAAGTGAGCCTTCCTTTGCTTACGTGTGACTAGGAGTCAGTGGGGAGGAGACAGTGTAGGCACTTTAGTTCAACAGTCATTGACCGTCTACTGTGTGCGAAGCACAGTGCTGGGTGCTGGACGGACCCTGGGGTGTAAGACTCAGCTCTTACCTGTGAAGAGCTCACATTCAGGCAGGGAGGTGAAAAAGTAAACAGTTACAATGCAGGGTGGTAAGTGTCCTGTTTAAGGTTAGCAAAGGGACCTGGTGAGACCTTAAAACAAGCCTGGGGCAGGGGACAGGATCAGGCCTGTCTTCCTGGAAGAAGCATACAGTACAAAGAGGAGGAAAGGAGCGTTGTGCTTGGTTGGGAGAAAGCTGCAGCTGTCTCAGATGCTGAGATAAGAGTAACTCCTTTTGGAGAGGACAGGAGAGGGAAAGGAGCAGGGAAAAGGCACCGGGGTGGACAGGAGGAAGGGGTGGGGAAGTGGGCTGTTGGCCCCACACACAACTACAAGGACCCAGAAATGGAGCGTCAGAAGCAGGACGTGCAGAAGGACCAGCCGCCCGCGCTGTCGTGCGGCCGGAGCAGCACGAGGCCACACGAGGCCACAGCAGCCCCCTCCAGCCCCTGCGCGGTGACCACAGCCATGGACACGACCGTGGGAGTGCTTTTCATCAGCCCAAGCTGACGACAGTCATACCACCTCGCATCACAGGAGCGAGCCAGTGATTGTGAGACCCAGGAGAAAAGCCCCTCCATTTGGGGGAAGAAAATGCATGGACTGGGAACAATGTCGTGTTCTCTGTTTCCTGAGGCTGGTGTCTGGGATCAATTCCTGTTACTTTCTGGAAGCATTTTGATAGTGCTTTGTACATGACGAAGATTTCGCCGATCTCAGAAAGCTGTTACCTCCTAAGGGGGCAGTGAGGTGGGTGTTATCATCCCCATTTTACCGCAGAGGACGGGAGGTGCCGGGGCCCCAGGGAACCCGTGCACGTTCGCACGTTCAGAACGTGGGAGAGCCGGAACTCGAGCCGGGTCTATCTGAATCCAAGGCTCTTTCCAAAGAGACACCGCATCCCTAGAGTTAGTATTCTTTTTCACTTAACCACATCGTATTCGGAGCTGCCTCTCCCAGAACTTCTGTTAGACATAAGTACACCTCACGCTTCCGGGTTTCTTGCCAAAGACAGAAAGAATATCCTTCACAGCATTGCCAGGTTTCTGTTGGGAAGCCTTCCTCTGCTCGTATTTTCACAATCGACCTCCTGCAGATGATAATTGCCTTTCCCACCGCGTACCCTGACGGGTACTCCACTGTGGACTGTGATGGGAGAAAGGAACCTGGGCTCCAAAGCATGAGCAATTTACCTTCCTGCTTACTTACCCAGCCTCCGGACGCTGCCCCCCAGCGCCAGCCCTGGCCACTTGCTCTGCCTGACCACGGCTGCCCTCTTCTCCATGGGGATCCAGTGGGTGGTAACGCTCTTCCCCAGTGGAAATGAAGTCCAGCACTTTATTTAATATACAGCCTGTGGCTCAAGATGAGAGCAAATGGAAAGAAAAGGTGGTGTTATTGGCTACTTCCCGTGTCAACAATGCATCTCTGTCTTGGACAGTCTGTACCTTGCTAGGGATTTTTCGTTTCCAATTCGGTTAATCGCACCTCAGAAGAGAAGCAGCATGAATCAGTGCACAGCCGCCCACTCTCATCATTGTTAATAAAAATGCCTGCCGTTGGTGAAGCCAGCAAAATGCTTCATTTTTCTTGTTATTAAGAAAATAATTATGCATATTTGCAAGTAGGCCTGACTTACTGAGCACAGATAATAACTACAAGCCCCCAGTTTGGATTTTCCCTGGTTTCCGTATATTTTTTCTGCCTGCTGCATGAAGTTTTTTATTTTAATGAACTTGGTTGCAAGTACCAGCACACACAGTGCCTTTTAAAGATAAAATGTCATTTAGTGTTTGTTAAAGCAGCTCTCCAGATCCCATGGCTGCACCTCTTCTAATTGTTCTTTCTTTAAAAATTAATTGATGTTCGTATTGAAACAAATGCGTGGCATACAGAAGTAGCTGTCCTGACCTTGAACATGGAGCCTTTGCTGCTCCCGTGCCACCTTGCATAAGGACGAATTTAGAGAATATAGGTAACTTCTTGTACATTGTTTAAATTCTGTTTTCCTTTTGTGCAGATATGGTTATTATCTTTCTTATCTAACAGTTCTTTTTATTGAAGTAAAATAATCTTCATAGGTGGCCATATTTGAAAATTCCAGAAGGAAATAATTCAGTGGGAAGAGGCTTATTTATAATTTTTAACGCAGTGACAAAATTGTCTCTCTAACCTTTGGTCTCATCATTTCCCTGACATCTAGACCCATAAACAGAATAAGGCCCAGAGGGTGTCTCAGTACTTTTGCAACAGAAGCAGAATGAGAGTTAAGGTATAACACACACCTACACTTTAAGAACACTCCGTCTTTTGAATCTATAGCCGTTGATATAAACAGTGCTTCCCAAATACGTTTACTCCCTAAAGTAACCCCTTGTGCTTTCCAGTGAGCAAAGGCGATGCTCGAATTGTTGGTCCCCATGATCTTTGTCATCTCAAACACTGGGAAATGAAAATCAGTCGAGTTGTGTTCAGCTTTCACAACTGAGGGAGGAATAGGTGGGTATGAGGACATAAATAACAATAACAACAAATGTTTTACAACCTTCTGTTATGTGCAAACCACTCTTCTAATTGCTTTACGTGTAGTCATCATTTTTAATTACTTAAGTAATCTACTTAGATAAGTATTGCAAATGGTATTGGACACAGTTCTGAATCATAAAAAGCTTTTTAAAATAACAGGTTGAGTCTAAATTTCTGTTTATTACTTCTGCAAAGCAGATTAGTAACTTATTTCTTGATTGCATTGCAGAATATTTGTGAAGTCCGGAAACCTTTTGATGGATGCCTATTCTAGAATAGAGATGGCAATAATTATAACAATTTGCATTTTAAAGCCCTCAGAGCTTGTAAAGTGTATCTCATGTAATCATGTTTATTTCTAACAATACACTGTCGGGAAGACAAGATGAGCATAGATGTTCTGCTTTGTTATGGGGAAGCTGTGGCTCAGACCAAGTTAGATAAGTTGCCTGAGGCCACTGCAAAGAAGTGCAGATACAAGCCTGTCAGACTCCTCATCTCTGCTCAGCGTGGCGCCACATCCCTGCCTCGTACCCTATAGGGGTGCAGTGTGGTCCTCTGGCATAAATTTTTCATGCATGGAGTTGATAACCTCTTTAATTTGATGAAATATTTCACTTTAGTGAAGAAAGCAGTAGAGTGTGCTAAAACGAGCCCTGCACCTACAGTCCCCTAAGTAGCCGTGAAATTGGTTAGCAGGTCAGTTGACCTCACTAGATTGCTCATCTGGATGGATGAGATCCAGGGGTCTCCGACTGATCGGCCCCTGCAAGCCCTCAAATAATTCAGTGGATTTCACTGTGTTATTTCCAACTTCTTCCTTACTACGTCTTTGCCTACCAATAATAAAGGTGAGTAAGGAAGGAACTGACATTGGAGAGATGTCCCAATTACTTCTGAAGGTCAAATTGGAGTCAAGGTGAACAAACAACGAAAGAGCAGAGCCGACAGAGTGAACAGCCACGGGCTGTGTGAACCTCAAGAACAACAGAGGCAACACTAAGCTTCCAACATGGCTCTCACTCGAAGTGCAAGGAGACTGCCAAGTGCTACGGATGAAGGAGAGTGACGATCTCAGCCGTACTCAACTCCCCTGACCAGGGGCTCCCCCATGCAAGGAGGGTCCAAGGTGGAAAGGAGAGAAGCCTCCACTGTACATCAGGATTGAGGTTTTTCTCCATTGCATGGGGTGGACCTTTGTGATTGCTTTGTGATTGCTAAATTGAGATTTGCTTTCCTATGTAAAGTGATCACGATATTTTTTCTTGACCTAAGAGTGAATGAGACTGCACAAGTTTTTATTCAGCAGCAGAGAAACACTAGCCATACTGAACAATTTTTAAAGTAATAGTTGGGGAGAACAGGTGCCTGGTGATTACAAACATGAATCAGTCCTGCTCAATGTACTGGTTTTATATCCATATACGAGGTCTGTCCAGAAAATGTCCAGCCATTGTTAATACAATGAGAAGAGTTTACACAACATCAGTGTTACCTGGCAGCCAAGGAGAGTGGATTGGAAGGCACATGTGTGAACAATGGCAACTTCACTGTACCAGTCAGTGGGAACAGTAGACGCTGTTGAATGAGAACATGTACTGTGTGACTGTCACATTCAAAATGACTGAGCAAGTAGAGCAATGAATCTGCATCAAATTTTGCATTGGGTTTGAACATTCGTCTATGGAAACCATTCGGATGATTGAGAAGGCTTTCAGAGATGATACGAAGAGTACAGTGCAAATAAAAGTGTGGCACAAACACTTCAAAGATGGCTGAGAATATTGAATGTGATCCACGTTCTGGAAGGCCTGCAACAAGCAGAACACCTGAGAATGTTGAACGTGTACGGGCTGCGATCTGCAAAGATTGGTGACTGACAGTGCGAGAACTAAAGCTAATCTGGGGATTCCAACAACTACTGTGTCCGAGATTTTGATGCAAGATCTTGGCTTGAAACGTGTTGTGGCAAAATTTGCTCCACAGCTTCTGCTACCAGAGCAGAAGGAACACCACGCTGCAGCTGCTGATGACTTGATTCAAACCCCTACCAATGGACCAGATTTCTCTAAGAAGCTCATAACCAGAGATGAATCGTGGGTCTACAGCTATGATCTGAAAAGGAAGGCCCAGGCAGCATCACTGTCCTATGCGTAATGTTTCTCGTATCCTGTGTCTTCTTCAATAAACGTCTCTAGTTTATTGTATGGCTGGATATTTTCTGGACAGACCACACACACACACACACACACACACACACACACACACACACACACGAGCCAGCCGCCTAATAAAAAGTAAAGTAAAACAAAATTAAATCTTTTTTATTGATAAGTGATGGAATAGTAGTCTCTCCATGTCACTGTTCTGTGGCACTGTCTTCATCGATTATTGTAAGTGCCGGAGTGTTTGATAGATGGAACCTCACTTTGGGTCACGCTTAAAAGCAAATTTTAGAATCGATGTCTGACATAAACTTTCTCTATGATTTTTCTTCTTTTTAAAAACAGAATTCAGTTCTGCAACCCAGTCTATCGTTTCCCTTCCAATGCCAGTTAATTGAGAGTTCTGACTACGTGGTTTGAGTAATTGAGGTTTGACTGTATTAGTGGTTCTTAACTCTGGCTGCACATTAGATTCCTAATGCCAGGCTGCACCCCAGAACAATTAAACCAAAATCTCCAGAATTGGAGGCAGTATTTTTTAAAGTTCCCCTGGTGATTCCAATATACAGGCAAGCTTGAGAACCAGAGCTATTTTTTAACCAGAAAAGCACTAGTATAAAATCAGCTGCCTGTTTTCCATAGAATTTTTATATACTGCCTTATTAAATTATTTAATGGTTATCAAACTGAAACTCTTTGACAACATGAGAGGAACTTTGCAATCATCATGCTCAATTTAGATAAAAGTAGAAACTAATTCTATTCAGTGTTTATAGCACTGTTGTTTCCAGTAAATAGTGAAGGAAGTCCATATGCATGCAATGTAGTGACAGTTTAGTACACACGATTATTAATTCCATAAATAATGCTGAACATGGGGAATTAACAATTGTTGTTTCTGGGCAAGATTTCTTGTTACTATGTGTTTAAGGAAATATACCAAAAGAAATCAATATTATGTGGAGAATATGTTTCAACATGTTTTTAATAACAAGACCCATTGGAAGTTACATAGAAATGCTCATATTAAATAAGTATTTGATGTACCTTATGATTCCATTCTTTAACTATGCAGGTTGTTTTGATTATTTGATGTTAATATAGAAAAAAACAGGGGAGTTAAACCTGAACTCTGTATAAATGACTTTTTCAAGATCTCTATTAAAGTCAAATGAAAAACCCAGATACACAAAGACCCAACTTGTAAACTTACAAATTAAAGAGTGATCATTCACAGTACAAAAAGGACTTTCAGCATTACAAAAGGTTTCATCCTAGCATTTCTGTAACTACAAGCCAGATAGCTTTATACAATGCACATGCTCCAAGATGCACTGTGAGATGCTAGCTATTTTAGTAGTCCTCTGGTGAATCTTTTTGTTATGCAAATGCATTCCTCCAATTGACCTGTTTTGTAGATTTGTAAACTTTTTTTCAGTAAATCTGAATTTGCTTAAAGCATGCTTTACTTGTAGAAAAGGTCTGCATTTAACTTCTTGTTTGCAAAAACATGGATTTCCTGTTCAGGTGATGTGGCAGAATAGTTGACCTGAAAACGTCTATCAACCATGATGAGTCTATTTTGTTTAAGAAACTCATCTCTTCACTGGAAAAGAAAAAACAATGGCATGACCACATAGGGGTGTCATGGGTACCAGTTCATAATTTTCTCAAGGATCCTTCATAACAAATGCCAGCAAAGTAATCTATTAGCTATAGTTTTTCAGGTGTAATCCACTTGCTCCTAGGCACTGATACAATCCTTCTAATTAGCTGGGTCTCAACATTCTTAAATGAATTCCTAAATTATAAAATAAATTTGTGCAAGAGGTATCTTTTAGGTGGTTATCTTTTTAATAGATTGATGAATATAATTATATAATCAATACAGGCATAATCAGTGATTCAAAAATACAAGCAAATTTCGGGGAAAATTAGATTGAAATTAAGAAAGGGTTAGATTATGAAAAAAATATGATCAATCTATAAAAAAGAAAGAAAAGACTAGAGTAAAACTTTGAAATAGTTTTTGAGTTGCATTATAATCATTACAGTGGAAATAACTAATAAAAGTTGCAAATCTCTTAACATATCAGTTTTATTTACATTTGTATTAACAAAAATAGAATTTTATATTTTAGAGGAACTTTCGCTGGCTGAGGGGATATTACCTTCTGAATCAATATACTTCTAGGAGGTAAAAGAAATATCTAACTGAAAATATGAAGTCTTTTTAAAATTGGAGTATTGAAACTATTGCATTGTGCAGAGTCCAAATATTCCAGACTGGGGCATTGGCTGGTGTGGTAACACCAGGGGGCAATGCACAGAATCTGGCTGTACTGTTTACTAGCTTTTCCCCTCATTTGCAGCTCAGCTTCCTCATCTCTATTACCTCCCTGTTTCTTGCTGATATTTTAAGATTCAGCCCTGGCTAGAGTGGCTCAGTGGATTAAGCTTTGACTTGCAAACCAGAGGGTTGCCAGTTCGATTCCTAGTCAGGGCACATGCCTGGGTTTCGGGCCAGGTCCCCAGTGGGAGGCGTGTGAGAGGCAACCACACATTGATGTTTCTCTCCCTCTCTTTCTCCTTCCTTTCTCTTCTCTCTAAACATAAATAAATAAAATCTTTTTAAAAGTTTTTAAAAAGATCCAAATAAAATAATGTACAGTCGATTATGCAATAAGACTTGTTCTGAAGACAGAAGTTTTGCCGAAACGATTAACATATTATTACAGAACTGTTTGGGGGTAATTTCAGTTACCTGACACACAGTTAGTCCATGAGCGACACAATGTGAACACAGGCACTTGCACCCAGCTGAACGCAGCCCGTTGGGAATACAGAAAACAGACTCTCACACACCTCAGACCTTTACCACCTACCCCAGGTCCCCACCTGTGTTATGAGCCACCCCCATCCACTCTGGAGATACAACTTTCCCTCCGAGTTCGCATCACCTTCTTCCCACCACTTCACAAAAACTCACAAGCTGCAGCCCCTTCTGACTTGCACTTCCACAAGCAAACTTAAAGTCTTTTTCAAGGGAAAGTGCTATATTCATTGTAGGATATATACATATATCCTGTGTTTTTTGCTTTATTTCTAAAAACACAATAATGTTTTAAGACATGTATGTTGCACAGTAACTGAAATGTCTGTATGAAAGTGCTTCATAATTTCTAACATTATATTCATTGTCTATTGATAGGACAATGAATAATGTCTATTATTTCAAGAGACAAAAAAATACCATTTTCTTTATAGCCAGAGTTTCAGCTTTTCTTGCAGTTATAGGAAATAAGTCTTGAGACTTTAGAATCACTTATTATATCCACAGTCTTGATACTCCTTCAATTATCAAGTGTTTGAGTAATAAACTTCCAAAATAACTACTCTGAGGTATTTCAATAATACTTGATGCTTCACTAAAAACTCCAAATCTTCTAACTCAAATATGCATTGATTCTTTCACTTCTACAACCACTTTTTAATACTTCAGGATATTTGCTAATTATTTAATAATTCAGGATCTGATGACTTTGTAAATATTTTAGTTTTATTGCTGTGTAACAAATTATTATCAATTTAGCATCTTAAAACAACATAAATTTATTTTTCACAGCTTGTACGGGTTCACGTCCTCTGTGAGTTCGGGCCCAACTTAGCCCGGTCCTCTGCTCAGGGTCTCGTGGACTGTCACCATGGGGCGAAGTACCACTGAGCTCTCCTCGGAGGCTCAGAGATGCGCCAGGCTGAGTTCAGTTCCTTGTGGTTGCAAGACTGAGGTTCTCGGCTCCTGGAGGCCACTGTTCTCCACAGACAGTTCACGACATAGATGTTTGGTTTTTCTTCTAGACCAGCAGAATAATCCCCGCTACTGACTCTGTTCTTTTACATGACTTACCATATTGGGCCAGGCCCACCCAGGATACTCTCCCTTGTGATGAACTCAAAGTCAACTGATTCAGGGCTTAATTACACCTGCAAAACCTCTTTGTCTTCGGGTGTAACCTTGTCAAAAGGGTGACAATTCCATCATATTCACTGGTCCTTCCCATACTCAAGGAGAGGTGATTATGCAGGGTGTACTTGCCAGGGGTGAGGATCTTGAAGGCCATCTGACAATTCTGCTACCATGGTAATTAAATTATCCAGGCTCTTTTCTTCTTCCTGCAAAGTTTTCATAGATATTTATTCTTGTTATCATCCATAGTGTAGTGAGGAAACATGCCCATCAATTTTCTCAAACTGTGGTTCTGGTGGAAATTGTAATGGGATTTCCCAGCACCCTTCAATTCTCTTCACGTACTTCAAGTTTTCCTCCTACCCCACTTTGGCCCTGCACCATCTGCAGGACTAGGAGCCAGGGAGAAAAATCCTTAACACCTGACCACAGGAAACACTGGACTAGAAAACTACATAAAGCAAAAAAATATGCCTCCCCTCTCCAGAACATGGGTTGGATGAGTGAGGGAGAGTCATAGATGGATGCTGAGTCCAGGAGGGACCATAACTGAGAAAAGAAGTTTGCAGGACATAGAACCAGGAATTGAGAATCGGTTCCCCATATTGACCCTCTTCCTGTGAACTGAAGACTCTTTCCGACGTCCAGTCCCTTCTCGCTGCTTGCTCACCCTTACAAAGGGTCCAGTATTTGCGATCGATTCTACTGGGACATTGTGTTCAAAACTTTTAGGTTGTTGGGGAAGGGAGATTTCCCCCTACCCTTCTTAGTTCTTTTTGTAGGTCTAACAGATAAATTGACCCCAGACTGATTAACAAGAGAAAAATTAATTCATACATACAGAGTTCTCACAAAAACAAGGCCTAAATAAATGACGGAAGCAGGCAGTTTTTATACTTTTTAGACAAAGAAGTCATAAATTCTGGAAGAACTGCCACTAGCACTTTCTGACACTTCTTTGTCTTGTCAGTTCTTCACAAATTTACAGCTTCCAGCTTGTGAACAACAACACCCTTCCTTAGTTTCTATAATTTTTTTCTTCTATATTTTTGGAGCAGTTCAATAGCAATTGCAAGGCGGCTGATGTGAGTTCAGCATGTCGACACAGATTATACTGTTAGACCAGTAATCAAGCATTCAGAGCTGGAAAGCTCCGATCCAAATAAAAGCAGGTTGAGCTCAGAGGGCAAGAAAGCCCGAGCAGCTGATCGCAACGCCAACCAAAGGCATCCTGGGAGTGGAAAGGTACAGACCATGGTTGGAGCAGGTAGAAATGCCACAGAAGTTCTCAGGAAACTGAGATTGTTCCTGTCTTCTAATATTTCAAATTCCTCTGCTATGTTAAAGTTCTCTCGTTGACATCAAGATGTACTGATTTTCTAGGCTTTTTTATTCTTTGCATTTTAGTTTATGGGGTAGTTATTTGTAAGAAAGAGGGAAGGAAGGAGGGAAAGAAGGAAGGAAGAGAGGGAGGGAGGGAGGAAGGAAATAAGAGAGAAACATCTTGATGCTTTCTTATTGAAGTTTTGATCAAAGTTTATTATTATGATAGGATGTGAAGGAGAATTTTTTGTCTGAAAAAATTCTTTGGTGCCTAGGGACCAAAGCTGGAGGAAAAGGGGGGTAAGTCTCTCACATTACAAACTGAGCCCCCACCAAATACCTTCTTCAGGGGTCACTAAGAAGTAGCAAAAACAAGCCCTGGCTGGCGTAGCTCAGTGGATTGAGCGCGGGCTGCGAACCAAAGCATCACAGGTTCGATTCCCAGCCAGGGCAGATGCCTGGGTTGCCGGCCAGGTCCCCAGTGGGGACCACATGAGAGGCAACCACACATTGATGTTTCTCTCTCCTTCCCCCTCCCTTCACCTCTCTAAAAATAAATAAATAAAATCTTTAAAAAAAAAAGAAGTAGCAAAAACGCTTCCTACTACATCGGCACTTCTCCTCCAGCCCCCCAACCCATGTGACAGAAGGCACCTACCAGGCAGGAAAAGGCTGGCCGTGCAGTTACAGCTGATACAGGGGCCGAAGTAGCTGAGGGAGCTGAGTGCACTTGAGCCAGAGCTATATATCTCCTATGAGGGACCCCCAAGAATCCACAGATGTCCCTGGGAGAGCTAACACCTAAGACGTCTGCCCCACAGAGAGTCTCACTGGTCACCTGTATGACTGCAGAGAAGCAGCAAAAGCAATGGAACCAGCAAAGAACTGTTATCTCATCCTCTCTCCCAGCCTCCAAAACAAGGAATCGGGTTTTGCAGGAGGAGGAAGGGGGGTAACCTAGAACCACAGCAGCTTCGTACCACACTCCAAAGTGAAAGAGTCACCCGGAGACACCCTGAGTCACAAGTCTAACCATCACTGGAGCAGTGGAAGATCTGTAACTGGTTGTGAGGTTACAGTATGGAACTGGGCTGGACTTTCAATGACTGTAGGTGCCTCCCCAAAATGCCATTAAAAGATGGTCGTTTAGAAAGGATGGAGGATTTCACACTGCCGAGTTAGCAGCAGCAACTAGAGAAAGAAACGTGTTTCTAGCTTGCCTCTCACCATAGTCAGACTCCTCAATAAACAGGTTATAAAACTGTAGAAAACAGGTTATGAAATTGCTGTCTTCATGAAAAGTCTAATGGAACTAACGTTCACTTGAATCTTCACATCCGTTTCCATAGAGACATCACTTCTGCCTACGTATTTTCTAACTCTCCAGGTCTGTGGTTCTCAGGTGCTGTATTAAACAATGTGTTTCTTTCATAACGAGTTCCTGATCACCTTCTTTTAAAAACAGCTGGTGGGGCGGTAGACAGTTCCAGCTCCCATGTCACCTTCTTAAGGTGACTGTGCTTTAAAGCAGCAGTTCCCAATGTTTCTGGCACCAGGGACCAGTTCATGGAAGATAGTTTTTCCATGGACCAGGGTAAGGGGTTATAGCAGTGTTTATACTATGTAATGAAGGAGTAAGACATTTAAAGTGCTTAGAACAGTGCCTGGCACAATGTTAGCTTTATTGTATGAACTAATATCATCATCATCATCATCATTATCGTGGTTGTCAAAATCTACAGGCAGATCTCAAAGCATATTTGAGACTCTCAGCCTCCACTCATTTCTGAGACTTCAAAAGCAGCTTGGGGCTGAGTCCACGCACAGCCACAGTGGCCACAAAAGTGAGTCCCTGTTTCTGATCATGAGTCCCTACGCTGTTGAGTAGGATTGCTGCCCTTTGACCTTGCCCCCAGCACAGCCCACATGCAGATGGGCCCCAGACAAATGTTTACAAGACTGAGGAGGGAGAGGGAATAAACCTCTTGGACATGCCCACCTGTAAGACTTCCCTTTCTAATTCGTAAGCAAATCTGAATTAATTTACCCAGGGCAGTGTTCTGCTTAGCTGTGAATTCCTCGTGGGCAGGCACCCAGTGCACATTCGTAAATGAATGGACCAGTTAATTTCTCCAAGGGCCGGTGCTGTAGGATGGGGTAAGCTACAGCTAGAGGAGACAAGGCTGCAGCGGCACAGACTTAAAGAGATAAAGCTCTCTCTGGTCAAAGCCCCGTGCTTCTGAGGGGTGTGCTTCCTCTTTCCCTGCAGCTCTCCTGCAGTTTGCCTTAAGTGCTTCTGAGTTGTAATGTGATCCAAATGATAGAGTGTGACCTAGAAGACGACATGACCCTCTTACTTAGAAAACCCTAGCTTTATAAGTTTCATCCATGGGGCTCTGTTTGGAGTGAGTAGAGGAGATGCTGATTTCTATTTATTCAGTTGTTGGAAGAAGACTCTCAGCACCATTGTTTATCCCAGCTATTTATTTATTCCCACGAACAGTTACTACTCCAAACCCTTCAGCTGTACTGAGTAGGCTCACTGCTCAGAACGCCATCAGCAGATCAAGTGTATCCACGTATGGTTTTGACTCGCATGTGCTTTGAGGGGGGTGTGTGTTCCTCATCTGTATTAGGCTTTATTTATGAGTCTCATCCTTATAGAGCCCACGGGCAAATACATATGCCTAAACAGCAATGCAAGTCCATCCACTATTCGAATGGGATCTTGCTTTCTGTTTACTTACCACCAATGCATGCAAAATCCAAGGAAAAGTTATCCAGAGGGAGAAGAAGAGATGGGGGGAGGGGACGGCAGAGAAAAAAAAGAGCTAGATGTGAGGCATTCGTGTTAAGTTGTGATGTAAATAATGTTCAGAAGCATGGCCATCAAACAATCCTTGGCCTGGAAGCACCCACTTTATAATCCCATGACTAAGCCTTTTATGTGTTTCCAATTTCCATGGCTTTCTGCACATGTTTTTAGGAAGGATTAGAAATGCACTGAGCCTCCTCTGAGCAGGCTTGGGTGAGCACAGCTGCGAGCAGGCTGTGTGTGCGGGGTGATTCTGACACACCGGCCTGGGCCACGGCCGTGAAAGTGACGCTCTTCCCAATGCTCTCCCGTCCCAGCTCAGGGGCCTGGGATGGAGCCGGCCAGAAGCCCACCTTAGCGTTTGTTCCCGGTTTAAGAACAGCTGGCTCCTGGTGGGAAACTGGAGATATGTGCCTGTGAGGAGTACCTGCTTCTCTTCTTTAGATTCTCCTTTTCATTTTCTCGTTTGTTACAGCAAGGGGCTCTGATGACAACAGAATATTTTACTCTGCGGGAAATCTGTTCCTTCTGCGTCTGTTTCTGCCCCCACCGGATGTTCTTATCTGCTCCTTGCGAGGGCACAGGCAATTACAGAGCAATACATCTTCACCCACATAATTTCAGGCAAATATTGGAAAAGGCGTGCAGATGGCACTGGAGAAAAACCTTCTGTTGCTTCGATCTCTTTGGTTTAAAGGAAGAGATAACAATGTCTTTTTTAGTAAACCCCCTAATGGTTCATTCATTTGTTCAGTGAGCCAACAAATGTTTATTCAGTGTCTACTTGATGCTGGCATGCGTGGGCCACGCATTTATACTCTGCACCAACACACCCATCCTCCCCCGGGGGAGGTTTCTCCAGGCCCATCGCAGCCCACACAGCACCCACCTGGGCCCTCGTTAGCCCCCCTCGTTTCCACCCTTCCCTTCATCTGTCCCCCTTCTCTCATTTTTCTCAAGTGGAACAATTGAGTCGTCCTGTTGCTACTTGATTCAAGTCACACCCTTTGGGTCTGACCTTCTACTCCACTCATTCACTCATTCAACCAAGACTTATTGGATGCCCACCATCAAAAAAGTAATAAAAGTATTAATTTACCTTTATACAGCATTTACTTTATTCTCTCTATACATACGTAATATATATAAAATATATATTATACATATATGTATATATAATATATAATACCTATATTATACATATATGTGTGTATATATAGCATCTCTTTTCATCTTTGCAACCATTCTATAAGGAATATATGCTACAATCTTCATTTTCAAATGAGAATATTGAAACAGTACTTTGCTCAAAGTCACATAACCGTTCTAACAGGCATGTTTTTCTCTCAAAGTAACAGACAGCCCAACTGCCAGTGATTGAAACAGATAGACATTTATTTCTCTCATGTAACAGTAAGCTGGGGGTCATTTGTCCCTAGCATTGGTTCCAGGGCTCGGCAGAGTCAGGGGAGCATCTCCGAGAACTGCCTCCCCTTCTCCCTTTCACCTTCTCCCACGTGAGTGCACAATGACTTGGCCTGTACCCTCAGGCATCATGTCCACATTTTTGGTAAGAGGAAGGGAGAAAGGGTAGTGTCTTCTGCTTTTTTCCTTGTCAAGCCTTTTCAGAATCCCTTGCTGCTTTTTCCTCGCTTCTCATTGGCCAAGTCTATGCCTTGTGGTCACCTCTAGCAGCAAGAGAGTCTGGGAAAGTAAAATTCAAGTGTTATTTTTTTTCCCAAGCCTGTATAATGGAAGTCAAGAGGCAAAAGGGGTCTTGAAGTTTGTTAGGTCAACCAACTGGCAGTCTATGTGTTGTGGAGAGGAAGTGCTTAAAAGCAGCCTGGGAACCCAGGGCCTGAGCTACGCGGTGTGCAGGCTTAACCCTCAGACTCCCCTGCGTAACTGGTGCTGGATCCTGCATGGTGAGCAAAGGAGACACAGTTCTGCCTTCCTGCCATAAAGCAAAGAAGCACACAAATTTATAATTGTAAGTGCCTGTAAGTGGTAAGAGATAGAGTAACAGGCTTTTCAAAATATTAAGAGCCGCTAACAATCTTCTCATTGACCGTGAGAAGTTGAGCAGCCTGTCTTGAGGGGGAAAAGCCCTTTTCAATAAAAGCCCTTCACCTTGACTTGTCTGAAGTTTTAGGCTTATCTTTCTCTCCACTCCATTCTGTTTCTTGTTGTTGTTACTATTTATGTTCATCATCTTTTTCTGCTTTTCCAATTTTTTTTCATTTTGTGCTCTCCTCAAGGCTCCTCATCCTTCTTTCCTCTTCTACTCATGCATTTCTTAGCATTTTACTGAATACTCCAAGAAGAGGAATTGGGTGTTATTCCTGTGTACTGAAATTGCTCCTATCTTAGCTTCTGAAGAGTTAGGAAGGATCGGCACGTGTGTAAAAATCACAGTTTGAAATTTCAGTCTGGAGGCTGTCCACCTGCAGGAGGAAGAGATCAAATGGGAATCGTTCATAGACCAGGAGAGCCGCGGTTCCAGCCGTGCAGATTTCTGCTGATGGCACCCACCCCAGCGTGCAGCCCTGGGAGAGCCCAGCTCGCCCGCATGCCCTCCATACGTGGTGCCTGGTGGAAAGGCACTAACCTCATAGCCCAACGCCTACCAACTGCCTAACAGTTAAACTACCTGCTCACAGGTTAGCACATCATCGACCTATCTCCTTAGATCCTAGTGTTTTTTTTCTTCTGATGCCAGTAAATCATGATATTTAATTAACCTTTGACTTAGCATCAGAATGTACTGAAATTTGGCATCTTGTAACCTTCTGCATGTCACCAAAGTGTCTGTTCCCAGAATGTTTGTTATTTCTCTGACCGTCATCCCGAATTCTAAAATAATACACGAAACATCTGTCGCCGCCCCCAAGATGCAGAGAGCCAGCTGGCTCAGCCATGGGGCACAGAAATGGCCAGGGCGCACACAGCAGCTCCTGTGCTCCGGAAACGAAACTGATCAGAAGCCGCGGTTTGTGTAACCACAGACTTGTATAAAGGTCGGCCGCTGGTGTAACCCTTGACTGCGCTCTGCTGCCGCGTTCCCTGTTCGTGCTCTCCTCCGCCACAAATGCAGGTGAATCTCTGCCGTTTGCCTTGCTTATTCACTTTCACGGGAGATTTGAAGCTTCATCCATCTCTGCCTATCTCAGCAGTCAGTGCTTAACTGTGCTTTTGTTTTTTGTCTTTTATTGTTCAAGTACAGTTGTCACCATTCCCCCCGCCCCCTTTGAATGCAGCAGTGCACTAGTTGGTGAGTGTGTGTTTGGTAGGCAAGACTTCTCCTCAGAGAATATTCAGGGACAGCTTCTTCTGCTGAAGAATAACAATGACTATTTCTGTTATAAAGGCACAAAGAGATTATAACCACCAATTTCACTTAAGGGCTTACAGCGATTACAATTTAGCAACAGTAAAGCATAAGGGTTGTGCAGTAAATGAAAAATCCACTAGGTGGTTCTGGTGTTCTTCGAACCAGAAGCCAGCAGTGCTAAATCTCCCACTCCAGCCCTTTCTATTCCAAAGGCAGAGAAAGATATAAAAATGGAATGTTTTGTTGTTGTTATTCAGTATTGGTTCTAGATTAGATGTGAGTGTATTAGTCTTTGTGACAGTTGATCAGAGACTGAGCTTCTCCAGAGTGTTGGAATTTTTTTTCTGTCTCTTTTACACAGGCATGTGAAGGCTACCTTTTAACCCTTTAACTTTATTTTTATGGTTAATAAAACCTGTTACCGTGTGTACCTATGCTCTCACGGCATATATGTCCCATTTCCCCACCACCCTTTGGAGCCCTCTCTCCTATAAGGACTCGAGCTTCTGAAGGACGGAAGGTATGGTCGTATGTGCAGCTTTCCTTCAACCCAGAGCAAGACAGTTCCCATTTCTAACATCCTCGGTGGTTATTTTCATTATTATTTTCAATAACCTTATATAAGCATGACCCAGGTTTATAAGTTCCTCTTAGAATCCTTATTAGAAGATCTTCTTGCATGTTTTGGAATATAATAATAAATAGAGATGACTTTAAAATATGCTCACATCATCCTGTCCCCCCAATTCCTCTGACAGAGGTCCCTGTAATCCCCCAGTTCCAGTGTCTTTCTGGTGCACAGTTACAATGATCACCAAGTGTCAGATGTTTCCCTGCAAAGCAGCCTGGGTAGATTCCCACGGTGCCAGACTCTGGGCCGAATTCCCAGAAGGACAGATGACAGCTGTTCCTTTCCCGTCACACTGGAAGAGTGGCACAAGGACAGGTTGCACACAGAACACCAGACAAATGTACATTTGCCCTTGAGCAGGTTCCAAACCAGAAGACAGGCCAAGACTGTATGCACGAACATTATCAGAGGTAGTTAAAGTAACTGATCTTTTCCATTTTAAAAGGGAAAACAATGTGACCCAATCTAAAATGAATGCAAACTCCAAAGAACTTCGAAATGTACCTTTTTAACAAAAGAAATTAGGAAGATTTCAATAATAATTATATCAATACCTCAGAATGCATTTTAAATATTGAAAGATTGGACAAGCATGTAGTTGTCTGAGATGGCAGGAATAACAAATGCCAGCATATTCTAAATGTTTGCTGGTTACTTACTATGCTACTTAAATGTTTTCACATTTTAACATAGGAAGATTGTAGTCCTTAATATGTAGTTTTATTTCCAATGACAAGTAATAATCAATTTTGTTTCATTAATTCAAACAATGCAGAAATATATAGAATACAGATGAAAGACTCTCCTTGCCATTTTCTTACTCCATCCTACCTGCCCAATGCCAGTCTCCAGAGAAAAGAGGTACCTGTTATTAAAAAATAGTTTGGAATATAGCCTTCTAATAATTTACAATGGCTATTAGCATATAATGATATGTGGTACATTTTTGGCATAGTAGTTATATTTTAGAGTACATTTTTAGCATGTTTATTGGTATTTTTCTTTTTAAAAAGAGTGGAAATATAGTATATAAATTGCTCTAGTCCTTGCATTTACATACTTAACTTTTTTACAAAGGAGCATGCTGTTTTTGCATTAATTTCCTCCAGTTTACATTCTTTTAAAAAATTTTTGACTTAAAAATGTTGTACAGACTTCCAGTCAAGATGGAGGCATAGGTAAACACAACTCGCCTCCTCACACAACCACAGTAAAAATTACAACTAGACAACACAACAAATATCCCCCAGAATTGTCAGACAATCGAGCTGTATGGGAACTCCAACAACTAAGGAATTAAGCCACATTCACCCAGACAGGTAGGGGGAGCAGAGACATGGAGATACGAGGAGAGATGCAGAGATGCAGAGATGTGGAGAGGATGAGACACAAACAAGTGGTCCCCACACCCAAGTGTGGTGGATAAAAATTGGGAGGGCTACCTCAGGAGCGAGGGGTCCGCCTCACACCAGATCACGCAGCCCAGGGTTCCAGTGCCAGGAAAATAAGTCCCCATAACTTCTGGCTGTAAACACCAATGGGGGTTGGGACAGTGGAAGAAATTGCAGGATTCTTAGGAGTCTCCACTTAAAGGGCCCAAAACAGACTTAGGACTTGTGCAGACTCACTCCTCCAGGACTCCAGCACTGAGACAGCAGCTGGAAGGGTACCACTGGCATATGGGGGAAAACTGAAGTGCCTGGCATCAGGGCAAGTGCCAGGGAGCAGCTTCCTCCTGGACAAAATTACAGAGGCCAGGCAGCAGCAATGTCCCCTTTCTGAGCCCTCACCCACACAGAGCCACAGAGCAGTGACAAGGTATTGGAGACTCCATCAAGATGGTTCACACAGGTTGCCCTACCCTGGCAATTACTTAAGGCACCACCCCATGCAACTTAACAGTGTGCTTTTCTACAATAGGCCACGCTGCTAAGACAGGGGGTCAAAGCAACTCTAACTAATACATAGAAACAAACACAGAGAAGCTGCCAAAATGAGGAGACAAAGAAATATGGCCCAAATGAAAGAACAGAACAAAACTCCAGAAAAAGAACTAAACAAAAATGGAGATAAGCAATCTATCTGATGCAGAGCTCAAAACACTGATTATTAGGATGATTAAGGAACTCATTGGGTACTTCGACAGCACAAAAAAGACCCAAGTGGAAATGAAGTTTACACTAAGTGAAAAAAAGAAAATTTTACAGAGAACCAACAGTGTAGTGGATGAAGACAAGAATCAAATCCGTGATTTGGAACATAAAGAAGAAAAAAGCCTTTCAATCATAACAGCAAGAAGAAAAAAGAATTCTAAAAAACAAGGGTAAGCTAAGGAGCCTCTGGGACAACTTCAAATGTACCAACATTCGAATATATGGGTATTGGCAGAAGAAAAGGAACAAGAAATTGAAAACTTATTTGAAAAAATAATGAACAAAAACTTCCCTCATTTGGTGAAGGAAATAGACATATAAGTCCAGGAAACACAGAGAACTCCAAAGAAGACGGACCCAAAGAGGACCACACCAAGACACATCATAATTAAAATGCCAAAAGTTAAAGATAAAGAGAGAATCTTAAAAGCAGCAAGAGAAAAACAGAGAGTTATCTACAAAGGAGTTCCCATAAGACTCTCAGCTGATTTCTCAAAAGAATCTTTGCAGGCTGCAAGGGGCTGACAAAAAGTATTCAGAGCGATGAAAACCAAGGACCTACAATCTAGATTACTCCAACCTGCAAAACTATCACTTAGAATTGAAAAACAGATAAAGTACTTCCCAGACAACATAGAGCTAAAGGAGTTCATTATCACCAAGGCATTATTACATGAAATGTTAAAGGGACTTACTTAAGAAAAGAAGATCAAAGCCATGAACATTAAAGTGGCAATAAATTCATAATTATCAACAACTGAATCTGAAAAACAAACTAAACAAACAAGAAGAACAGAAACAGAATCATAGATATGGAGAACAATTGGAGAGGTGTCAGTTGGGAGGGGGCCGGGGGAGGATGGGGGAAAAGGTGTAGGAATTAAAAAGTACAAACTGGTAGGTACAGAACTGACAGGGGAATGTTAAGAACAGTATAGGAAGTGGAGTAGCCAAAGAACTTATATGCATGACCCATGGACATGAACTAAGGGGAAGGGGAGATTGCCAAAGGGAATGCAGGGTACCAGGTGGAGGGTGGCAAAGAGGGAAAAACTGAGACAACTGTAATAGTGTAATTAATAAAATATGTTAAATAAATAATGTTGTGCATAAATAATGTATACAACCCAATGAGTTTGAACACAGTCTACACCCATGAAACTATCACCACAATCTATGCTGTAAACCTCCTCACATTCCTTCCTACCTTCTTATTTACTATTATTATTATCATCATCATTAATGATACGAACACATCACAAAAAATCTACCCTCTTACCAAATGTTAAGTATAAAAACAGTATTGTTAATTATAGGCACTATGCTGTACAGTAGATCTCTAGGACTTACTCATCTAGTATAACTGAAACTTTGTACCATTTTACTAAACCTCCTTGTTTTCCTCTCCCCCAATTCCTTAGCAACCACCATTCCACTCTGCTTCTGTGAGTTTGACTACTTTGGACTCATCATATGAGTGATATTACATATATTTGTTCTGTGTCTGGCTTATTTCATCACCAAAATGTCCTACAGGTTTATTCATGTTATTGCAAGTGGCAGGGTTTTCTTTTATAAGGCGGAATAATATGCCATTTTATGTATATACCACATTTTCTTTTCCATTTCATCCGTGAATGGACATTTAGATTGCTTTTATGTCTTAGCTATTGTGAGTATTACTTCAGTGAACATGGGAGTGCAGATATATCTTTGAAATCCTAATTCTAATTCCTTTGGATATATACCCAGGAGTAGGATTGCTAGATCATATAATAATTCTATTTTTAATTTTTTGAGGAACGTCATACTACTTTGTGGCTGCACCAATTTACATTCTCACCAACACTGTGCAAAGGCTCCCTTTTCTCCTCATCATCAGCAATATTTGTTATCTTTTGGGATTTTTTATATATAAAGCCATCCTGATTGATGTCAGGTGATATCTCATGATTTTAATTTGCATTTCCATGGTGATTAATGATATTGATCCACCTTTTATTTGTTGGCCATTTTATGTCTTCTTTGCAGAAGTTATTAATTAGTTCCTTTGCCCAATTTTTAATTTTTTAACATATTTTATTGATTATGCTATTACAGTTGTCCCATTCCCCCCCGCTTCACTCCCCTCCACCCTGCACACGCTCTCCCACCCACATTCCCCAACTTTAGTTCATGTCCATGTGTCATAAGTTCTTTAGCTTCTACATTTCCCATACTATTCTTGCCCTCCCCCTGTCTATTTTCTACCTACCATCTATGCTACTTATTCTCTGTACCTTTCCCCCTCTCT
>CM052539.1:15132273-15183603 GCA_028533065.1 Trachops cirrhosus
GAAGGGCTTGATGATGATGAACTCCTTTAACTTGACCTTATCTGGGAAGCACTTTATCTGTCCTTCCATTCTAAATGAAAGCTTTGCTGGATAGAGCAATCTTGGATGTAGATCCTTGCCTTTCATGACTTGGAATATTTCTTTCCAGCCCCTTCTTGCCTGCAAGGTCTCTTTTGAGAAATCAGCTGACAGTCTGATGGGAACTCCTTTGTAGGTAACTGTCTCCTTATCTCTTGCTGCTTCTAGAATTCTCTCCTTCATCTTAATTTTGGGTAATGTAATTATGATGTGCCTTGGTATGTTCCTCCTTGGGTCCAACTTCTTTGGGACTCTGAGCTTCCTGGACTTCCTGGAATTCTATTTCCTTTGCCAGATTGGGGAAGTTCTCCTCTATTATTTGTTCAAATCATGTTTCTATTTGTTGCTCTTCCTCTTCCCCTTCTGGTATCCCTATAATTCAGATGTTGGAACTTTGAAAGGTGTCCTGGAGGTTCCTAAACCTCTCATTTTTTTGAATTCTTGTTTCTTCATTCTCTTCTGATTGAATGTTTCTTTCTTCCTTCTGGTCCACTCCATTGATTTGAGTCCCATATTCCTTCCCATCACTATTGGTTCCCTGTACATTTTCCTTTATTTCACCTAGCGTAGCCTTCATTTTTTCATGTAGTTTGCGACCAAATTCAACCAATTCTGTGAGCATCCTGATCACCCGTGCTTTGAACTGTGCATCTGATAGGGTGGCTATCTCTTGGTTGCTTAGTTGTATTTGTCCTGCAGCTTTGATCTGTTCTTCCATTTGGGCGATTTTTTTTTGTCCTGTTGTGCCTGTCACATATGAGGGGCAGAGCCTTAGGTGTTCACCAGGACAAGGCAACCCAGTGGCTGGGTTGTGACGCTGTTTGTGGAGGCAGAGGTCAGAGAGGGAACAATGGGGCTTGCTCCGCTCTCTGCTGGATTTCAGTCCCTTCTGCCACTTCCCCCAAGCAACCTTGTCCTTTCTGGTGCTCATTTCCATGTGGGTGGGCCTGTGCACATTCCAGGACCCTGTGGGTCTCTCCAATGAACTCTCTTGTGAGGCTGGGAGTCTCTCCCCACACTGCAACCCCCCACAGGTGTTTTCAGTTGTTGTTTTGAGGCTTTATTTCTCGGCGCTGGGACCCTGGGTGTGTGGTCTGTCTCACTCCCGTTTTATGGTTTATCTGTGCACGAATGTGGGACCACCTGGTCCACCAGCCGCCTTGCACACTGTGCCCGTCCACAATCGCTGCCTCTCTGGGTTCGCCCATTGTCACCCCGCACCTGCGGTCTGCCAGCCACTGCCTGCATGCCCTGGGGTCTTCCAGCCGCTGCTTTTTTTGCCGAGACCCCTCCCCACTTGGCCACCCGACTCTGCCCCTCCTACTGGTCTGGATGAATGCATCTATTTTAACTCCTTGGTTGTCAGACTTCCATACAGTTCATTTTTCTGTCAGTATTGGTTGTTTTTTGTTTCTAAATTTTTGTTGTCCTTATTTTGATTGTGCGATGAGGCACAGTGTGTCTACCTATGCCTCCATCTTGGCCTGAAGTCTTCTTGCCCAATTTTTAATTTGGTTATTTGACTGTTTGTTATTGACTTGTAGGAGTTTCTTATATATTCCATGTTCTCTTCCACTGATCTATCTGCCTGTTTTTATGTCTGTGTCATACTGTTCTGATTACTGTAACTTGCATCATAGTTTAAAATGAGGAATTATGGTTCCTTCAGCTTTGTTCTTCTTGCTCCAAATTGCTTTGGCTTTTTAGGGTCTTTTGTGGTTCCATATGAATTTTAGGATTGTTTTTCTATTTCTATAAAAAATGCCATAAGGATTTGATAGGAATTTCAATGAATCTGTACATTGCTTTGTGTACTATGGCCATTTTAACAATATGAATTCTTCCAATCTATGAACACAGGATGTATTTCCATTTATTTATTTGATTTAATTTCTTTGATCAGTGTCTTAGTTTTCAGTTTACCCTAAGTTTTCATACCCTTGGTTATATTTATTCTTAAGTATTCTATTCATTTTAAACTCTTGTATAGGGGACATTTTCTTAATTTCCTTTTTGGATAATTTGTTGTTAGTATATAGAAATACAACTGATTTTTGTATTTTATTTTGTATCCTGCAACTTTGCCAAATTTGTTTATTAATTCTAATGATTTGGAGTTGTATGTGTAAGTGTGTGTGTGTGTGCATGTGTGTAGTCTTTAGGGTGCACAGGCTCTGGGGTTTCCTGGATGGTGCAGGCCAAGATCAGCCTCCACCTGTGTTCTGTCTGGGGCCCCTTGGTGTAAGCTACTAAATGACCTGCAGATGGCTGCTGCTAGTGCCAGGCCTGGGGCCACTCAGGGAGAGGGATGGGAGCTCGGCTCAGCTGTTGCTTGTTTGAGCGGATTTAGGAAGGTCTGAAGCCTGCACCTAGCCCAGCCCTTCATATGGAAAAGCCACTGTTACCAGGGTGGGAGGGTTGCTTGGGTGGGCCTGTAAGTTGGATGGGGCAGACCTTTAGGTAATCATCAGGGGGGTGCTTACCATGTGAGCCAGGTTGATGGAGATTCAGATATGGTGCTGCTGCTCTGTAGCTCAGTGTTGAGGAGGGCTCAGCAAAGGTACAGTGGCCTCTGACTGCAGTTCTGTCTGGGAGAAAGCTCGCCCCCAGCTCTCGCCCTGATGCCAGACACTTCTGTTCCTCCCTGTATGCCATTGGTGCCCCTCAAGCTGCTGCCCTGGTGCTTGAGCACAGAGGAACTGAGTCTGAGTAAGTCTGTGTGCAATGCAAGGTCCTTTAAGAGGAGAGGCCTGAGAATCCTGCAGCTTCTTCCACGACCCAACCCCCACTGGTTTTTACAACCGGAAGTTATGGGGACTTACCTGCCCAGCTCTGGAATCCTGGGCTGGATGGTCTGGTGTGGGGCTGGGATCCCTCATTCCTGAGATATCCACCGCATGTGGGTTTGGGACCAGCCGGTTCTGCGTTTCAGTCCCTCCCGCCTGTCTGGATCAATGTGGGTTCTTTAATTCCTTCGTTGTTGGACTTCCATACAGCTCAATATTCTGGTGGTTTTGAGTGATGGTTTTTCTATATTATACTTGTAATTTTTCTGTGGTTATGTGAAGAGGTGAGCTGCATTTATCTCTACCTCCATCTTGACTGGAAGTCTGGATTAAATTTTTATAAAAACAATACCAACTATTTGCTGTCTGTGAAAAAAATCTTCTTCAAATATAAAGACATAAATAAGTTAAAACAAATTGGTCTATAGTTTTCCTGGTATGGGAATTTAAGTTCTTTATAGATACTTGATTTCTCTGCCATATACCATAATGTGTCCTATTTTGATGAGCTCATCAATTATAACTGTATTTGAATACTACTGATCTATATCAGTCTCAGTTATCAGTCACCAAGTTCTTTCTATAGCTACCAATAATGTCTATTGACTACATGTATGTGAAATATAAACGTCTATTTCTCATTAGAATTTTAGAGTGACGTAAACACTTTATCCCTATACTTAGATTCTCTAATCTCTACTGACCTACAATATCCATCAAGAATGGCATCTTACTTTCCTCAAAGCATGAGATATTTTTGTTCTTTTATGATAGCCAATATTTGGTATCAGATCTAACTATTTCACTAACTATAGGCCAGCCTCTTTTTAAATTTGATTTTTCATTGTGAAATCAGAGTTTGGTGATCACATTTTATAGAGTGTACATTATAATATGTGGCATTTAAGCACATGAAAGTGAAGCTTGCATTTTCATGTTTATATATGAATGGATAAATGCTTTCAGTTTTTCAAACTAAATTTAAACTTTCTGGAATCTTTGCCTTTAGAATGTGCTAATCATATACCACAAAACAGCGCTGACTTCTATAAAAAATAACTCAGCCAAGGATGCTATGTTCCATCTTTGCAGTGAAATGCAAATTTCTCGAAAGATGGAACAAGATTTTCTTAATAAAATAATTTTAACTTTATGTTTAGGCACAGAAAGCATACTGAAAATATCTGAGCTGCTGAATTTTCAAGTGTTAGAACTAATAGTTTTTGTTCACTTTTAAACCTTTGCCTCTCAGAATTGTATTGTAAACAGAGAATACATACTATAAATAGCAATGATGCTGTCTCATTTGCTTGCATTATTTCCATTGTATTATCACCAGCTAAAGATGTTTTTACATGCTGACATTTTCATTGATCAGTTGAGAAATGTCTATTTTTCATTTGACTTCTTTGAACATTTCTTTTCTATCCAAGTTTGACTTGATTTTGAAGCCATTGCATACCTGACATGAAAAGATAATACCTTAGTAGGTCTAATAGCTAATTACTTTAAGGCAAAACAGAAAAATGAATAAATTAAATGCCTTTAAATCCCAAACTACAAGTGAACAACTTTTCCAATTGAGAACCTTTATCAATTCAGATTCTGCTATTGTTGATCGGAATGAATGTGATTTAGTGTGAGCCTTACCATGGTTCCATTTCGATAATAAATGTTTTCCTTAGCAGTGTGCATTTTTTTACTAGTGAAATTTTGTGGCACTTCCATGAACAACATTCTCTAGTCTGTCAGTAACGTGTCTGCTAGACTCAGGTTTTCTGGTTTTGTTTTAGTTTTTAATGTGAGTCTTTGTCACAGTGACCTCTCCTTTCCCAACACCTATAGTTTGGTGGGTTTATCCCATCAGTATCTTTGTAATTGCAAAAGAGGAGAAGCACCTACTAGGCTCGATTTTAATCTCTTTTGTACATGTTCCACTTTGACTCAAAACTCCCTGCCTACACAAGGTCCCTAAGGTAAATATTTCTCACTGAACAGGTTACCCTAGGCGTGATTTCTTTGTTTTGTTTTCTGAAACCAAATGAAAACAAAAATCAAGGAAGTTCAAGTAACTACTTTTCCGAGGACCTCTAGAAGCGTCTAGACTGGACTCGGTGCACCCACTCCTGGTCACTATGCCTCTGGGGAGTGCCTATCTGAATGCATTTCTGCCCTGTCCCAACCCCCACCCCCACCCCCACCTGTACTCCCAGTCTGCTGCTTTAGGAATAGGGGCCTCAGCTTGAATCAACACCAAGCAATACTGTAGTATGTTTAACGTGTTTGTAACAAGATATGAATATCAGGTACATAGAGCATGTCAAATGTATTTCCTCCATTTGCTTACAGCTTCAATTAATTTTCACTTCAGGCACACAGAAGTTGGCTGATCTACATTGTTTTTAAGGTATCTACCCTTCATTTAGTTGTGCGAAGAAGCAGTTGTCAATGACATCCTTTGGAGGGGGGTAGATTAGTCAGCCGGACCCAGAGTGCACATAGTTCGGTGGACAAACGAACTTTCCCTACATTTCATTCTACGTGCCTCGTTCTGCAGGCACCAGATGACCTGGCCCTTCTCCGCACTCCCCGCTCTCACTGTCCCAACCACACGGGCCTTCTTGCTATTCTGTGGATCTCACCCAGCTTTCCAGCCCCAGCTTTGGGTTTAGGTTTGCCTTTGCCTCAGTCTGGAACAATATTCTTTCTGCAGACAGTCCTATGACTGACTCTTCCACTTCGTTCAGATCTCTACTCAAATGCCACCTCCTCAGAGAAGCACCCTTTCGACCACGACAAAACAAAATTGCACTCTCCGTGACTTTCCGCCCCTTCATGGCACTTTCTGCTCTATCCCGTTTGTATCTTTGCTTATCATCTGTCTCCCCTACTACAGAGTAAGCTCCACGAATGTAGAGACTCTATTTCATGGACCATTATACCACTGCCTGGCACATAGCAGTCACTCAAAACATTTGGTGAATGGAGGACAGGAAAGAAAGCAAGAAGAGAGGTCGGCAGGGGGCGGTTGGGAATGATGACCCAGGTTCAGGGTGGAAGGTTATCTTCAGTTCCTAGCACAGCTCTGCCAGGGCGAATGCTGGTTTGCACTCCTTGCCCGCTCCATCTGGGATCAGCCCGTGAGGCCTCCCTGACCTCCAGCCCTATGAGTCCTTAGGTGCCGAGTCCCTGAGGAATTTACTCTGTGGGTTGTGCGCTATCCCCTCACCATCTCTACAGGGAAACTCCATGATTCTCTTAAAGAAAAGTTTGCCTTTTATGCTATTTACACTATTTCTCCTTTAATTCAGCCACTCCAGAGCTACTACACTGGGTTTGGGCCTTGGGAGACAATATGAGGGTAATACTAGCTAACACATTAAGTATTTACCATGGGGCAAGTACTAATCTAACCACTTTGTGAGTACTGACTCTCTCAACCCTCTGAAGTACTATTATCTTCATATTGCAGTTGAGTAAACGGTGATCCAGAGAGGTTGGGTAATGTTCCCTGATCATTCATCCACAGTTCAAACACAGACAGTGTCGTTCTAAAGCCCACGTTCTTAACGATGACTCATACTGGTGTAACCAACACCACTGAGCTGGGATTTAGAAAACACAGATGCTTGTCTGTATGACCTTAGAAGATTTTCTTTGCTTTTCTGAGTTAAGAACTCAGAGCTAAGGTATACTCTTCTCACTGTAAAATCAGAAGATGGGACTACATACTCTATAAAGGCTCTTCAATTCTGATATTCTATAATTACCTGCCCCAAGAAAGATGCAGGTGGAAATACCTTAAAAGATCATCTTCGTGTGCATTCTACACTGTTCATAGCACCTTCTGTGGCTCCTATCATCTGATGTGGCAACATCACAGAATGAAAAGAACCTGAAATGGGTTCAAATCCTGCCTTTGTCACGTTTCAACTGTGCAACTTTGGGTAACTTACTTGATCTCACTGAATGTTTTGTTTATTTGTTTGCTTTTTGTTTTTGTCTAAAAATCTAATACTACTCAACCTACAGGATTTCCCCAAGGATTTAAAGAGATAAAGTATGGAAGCATGACTGGTAAATTTTAGGTACCCAATTAAAGTTCATTTCCCTCTCGCTTTTGCTCTTGTACAAGTCTTGGGTGTTTTACACAGATGCCCATGTTTCCAGACCAAAAAAAAAAAAAGTGGATGCCAAGAAATGTTGAGGTCTCTTTTAAACTTTTATTTGTGGCTATACAGTTGTTTTATAAAATAAAATAAGAAAATCCAAGTTCCTCCGTAATTTTGAAACAGCAATGAACACACACATTTTTCACCTGCTCTCTGAAAATGCTTAAAGTGACCTACATTAGAATCACCAGAGATCACAGAAAGCATCTAGGCTGCATTTTGGAGCAGATGATATTAAGAGGCACCCATATCAAGCTAATACCAGCCTTCCTGTTACATGGCACTAAAGTCTAGACTTCTGTTTCTAATCATGTCTTTAGTACTTGTTTTGGTCTCCTTCTGGCTGCCAGAATGCCATTAAAAAAATACCATGCTGTTACACAAATGCACAACATAGGAAAGAGCAATGGAAAAATGGACTCGGAAGCCCTGGAAGTGCATCTCAGCTTTACCACTCACTAGCTGTGTGCATTTGGATAGTGTTCCCAGCTTGCTAACTTCTCTGAGCCTCTGTCTCCTTATCTGGTAAATGAAGATCATGACACAGTCACCCTTACCACGTTGGTATGAGGCTCAAGTGAAATAATGTGTGGGCCTGACGGAGCAGCCACAGGATGAAAGCTGCTCAAGCCTGACTCAGCCACACCGATGGGACTGTTCATTCCCCCGCCCCACTGAATGAAAACACAACTCCGAACCATAAAAAGTGTTTTTAAGTCAAAAACAATGAATAAGATTATTATTTCAATGTAAGTACACCTAATTCATCTAACTTGTCACTTGTCAGCGCAGTGCAATAAAACAGCTCATATCCGAATCACATCCCTCTGTTTCTCCCTACCATGAAATCACCCAAAGGAGCCAGCCAAGCTTCCTCTCTGTTGAGCCATAAAGCTATCTCCTCTGCAGATGAACAATAGCTGGGTCTCCTGTGTTCCATGGTGGCCTGTTCTTTTGCCTTTGGTTCAGGCCAAGGACAAGCATAACTAACATTGGACCCTGATACCTGCCGAATCCTAGCAGAATGGGAGTTCCATATATCTAGGAGCAAATGCTCCATGTATATAAATCCTGTCTGTAAAGACTGGAAGACTCCCACAGCTCAGCCCTGCACTTTATTGTTAGGTGACCTTGTTATCCACCCCCTGTCAAAACTATAGCATAAGCTTGCCCCAGATTTACTGAAATCTCCTTACTTTCTAATTATCCAAACTTACAATGGTTTACCCAATGCCTTTCCCTAATTTTGGAGTTAGTTTTATAATCACAATGACAAACATATTTTTAATTGGAACACTTCTTAAATCAGACAAAGAGGATCTTCTAGAGATGCTTTTTCATCTTATTGTTTGTCTTTGTTGTTGTTGCCTTAACAAACATTTACTGTGTGCCTACTCCACACCAGGCACTTCCACACTGACTACCTCATTTAATTACAGCAAGACATTAGTTGTTAAGAACATGAGCTTGAGGGACAGAAATATTCATATTCAAGTTCAGGTTCCAGTGCTGAGCTAGAGATTTGCCATATTATCCCCATTTCATGATAAGGACATTGAAGCTAAGAGAGATTTGAAAACTTAATCAAGGTCACCCAGCCAGCAAGGGGTAAAGTTGAAATTTCAGCCCAAATCTGCCTGACCAAAGCTTCTGTTTGTCAGGGCTTCTTAATTACTCTCATTATGGGAAGACTGTTGTCACACACTATGGTTCTGAAATTTGAGGTGGGAGAGACCACATGGTCCTTTGAGAATATTAAGAAATCTGTGGACTTTATTCTCAGAAACCACATATAATTTCAAGAGTTAACAGATTCTTTGAAATCCAACTTCTGCAGGCCCACAAAAGTTAGGTTGAGAATGTTGCTGCTAAGCTGTGGCAGTTGTCATAGTATGTCCAGACGTAGTGTCTTCTCAGTGATGGTTAACCTTTCGGGAAGTGGTGACAAATTATGACCCACATATAGAAGGCAGTCCGTTTGTAGTCATTTTATGTATACTTGCTGGACATCTCCTCCTTGCCAGGCACTTTTACAGTTACTGAGCATATAGCAAAATGAAACAAATGAAAATAGTTGCTCTCCCAGGAGTTTACATCCTCACTCGTGTGTTTTTTATGTGCTCGCTCCCCACCCACCAGTGGATTTCACAAGTTTTGTACCCTTTATGTTAAAATCTGGATATACCTTGCCCTACCATAGTATATAGACTCAATTTTGATCCACATGAATCACATAAAAAAATCAGTAAAGTTAACTTGAAGGAATTTACCTCAACACAATAAAGGCTATGTATGAAAAGCCCACAGCTAACATCATACTCAAAAGTGAGAAAATGAGGGCTTTTCCTCTAAGATCTGGAACAAGGCAAGGATGCCCATTCTTGCCACATCTTTTCAATATAATACTGGAAATACAAGCCATGGCAATTAGACAAGAAAAATAAATAATAAGCATCCAAATCAAAAGTAAAACTATTTCTGCAGATGATATGATCTTATATGCAGAAAACCCTAAGAATCTACACACAACAAAAAACATTAGAACTAATAAATTAATTCAACAAAGTGGCAGGATATAAAATCAACATGTAAAAATCAATTGCATTTCTATACTAATAATAAATTATTCAAAAAGTTAAGAAAGTAGCTTCATTTATGATAGCATCAAAAAGAATGAAATTCTTAGGAATAGACTTAACCAAGGAGGCAAAAGACTTGTATACTGAAAACCGTAAAGCACTTATCAAAGAAATTAAAGCTAATACAAATAAGTGGAAAGACATTGCATGTTCATGGACTGGAAGAATTAATGTTCAAATTTCCATAGTACCCAAAGCAATCTACACATTCAGTGTAATCTCTATCAAAATTCCAATGGCATTTTTTTTACAGAAATAGAAAAACAATCCCAAAATTCATATGGCACTACAAAAGACCTTGAATAGCAAAAGCAATTTTGAGCAAGAACAAAACTGAAGGCCTCACACTTCCTAATTTTAAAATATAACACAAAGCTACATGAATCAAAAAAGTATGGTACAGGCATAAAAACAGATATGGCATTTGATGGAACAGAATAGAGAGCCCAGAAATAAACCCACACAAATGCTGTCAACTGATCTTTGGCAAGGATGCCAAGGATGCATGATGGGGAAAAAATAGTCTTTTTAATGAATGGTTGTGGAAAACTGGATAGCCACAGGTAAAAAAATAAATGTGGACTTTTATATTACACCATACACAAAAATGAGCGTAGTTTAAAAACTAAATGTAAGACCTGAAAACATAAAAGTTTGAGAAGAAAAAACACATGGGAGAAGTTTCAAACAAGAACCAGAGCAAGAGTATAAAAATGCAACGAACAAAATTTAAATAAAGAAAAATCTAGTGAAAAAGAAAGAAATGATGAAACTTATGTGAAGAAAAAAAGATGTAACATATATTAAAAATTGTTATTATTAGTCCTGAAAGCAAAACACCATCGGAGAAACAGAGGGCAGGCATGGAACACAACAGTAACTGGATTAAACAGAGTGGGTAATGAACAGCGTCTGGGAAAGGAGGAGGGGTGAAGACCAGAGGATCTGAACGCCCATTTCCAATGGCTAGGTATGTGTCTCTGAGAATAACTCCTTGCTTCTCGTTTTCTTTCCCCAACTCTCTTATTTTGGAAATCCAGAAGAGCCGGCTGTCTAGTTAAGTAGTAAGAGCCTGGGCAATCAAGTAGCCTGTTTCATAACGAGTACGCTGAGCGGGATTCCATTTCTCTCTCAGAGCCCAGTGAGGTCCATCTTGTACAGGATTGGAAGCATGTCTCTGTCCAATAATTTCCAGAAATGCATTCACAGCCTTTATTCAAATGAAATTAGTAGCTAATTTACAGCCCCAGAAAGTTTACCAGACACTCACTAAATCCAATTTGTTTTTAAAATAATGATACCATGGGGTATTTGTTTTCACATAAAATAACTTAAAAGTAAGCAAAAAAAGATACTTTTGTTTCACAAAATCAATTATCTGGGATTTGGTTGAGGTTCTTTATTTATTTACTTTTGATTCATCTATAGTGGTTCATTTGGTTTACTTTGTTTATTGGTTGGTAAAGGCAGTATTTGTGCAGAATGTATGAATATGAGGCAAAAAGATAATTAAAATAAACAATAAAAAATACGCTTCAAGTGTTGGGCCCACATTTGATAAACTTCTCAGTGTTTCAGCTTAAATTCCATTATGTCTGTTTACCAGGAGGTGACACTGTGAGGCTGTGCAGCTTTTTTCGATCCCACTTGGCTGTGACACGCAGCCCTCTTCCCAGCCCTGTGCTGATCACTTGAACACTCCAGTTCATGAGGGTGGTTTCTGGCATTTGCTGCTGAGGAAACTGAAGCCCAGTTGCTCCCCTTCGTTCCTGTCTAAGTCAGCAGCAGAGCGGGTTCCAACGCGCAGGCACATCTGTCACCGCCCAGGCGGCGGCAGCCCAGATTGTCAGCTTTGTTCCAGGTTTATTCACCAGGACAGGAGAGAGTGGGTGCCGCTGGAGACTGTTCTGGGGGCTGGATGTGACGGTGAGAAAACCAACGCATCATTAGAACATGTTCTTATGCAGTTCTCGTCCCGCACTGAGAACTCAGTACAAGGGACGTTATTCAGTTTTATTAACATATCAGTGCTGTGCCCCCAAAATGAAAATCATAGCCTTCATGAAAGAAAAGGAAAAAGTAAAGCAAAGTTCAGTTTTAATGACTTTCTTCTCTTTTTATTTTTAGGTTATTCTTCCCTGGTCCGGAAAGCCCTTACCCTCCCCACTCACCCCCCTCCTAGGTATAAGGGCCAGCTGTCTCGTCTGGTGGTCAGATAGATGGCTTTTCGTTACTGGTCTGTACGTTTTATTTAAAATCACATGTCCCAGTTGGAACCGAGAGGTCTACGGTTCCTTCCTAAGAGCTTTGAGAGTGAGAAAACTGTGAAGTTCAATTTTCTTCTCCTCTCAAAGGCTGTATAAGAATGGGAATGTGTGTTTTTAATTATTTTCTATAAGCGCAAAAGAGAAATCGTCCCACAATGGACTTCCAACCTGAGCTATTTTAGCCTAACTGCGTTTCTGATTTTCTTGTGTGACGTGACTTATCTAGAACATTGGTTCTCAGACTTGAGTGAGCATCCAAATCACCTGGAAGTTCCGTTGGAATACAGGTTGCTGAGTCCCACCCCTAGAGTTTCTGATTCAGTAGGTTAGGGGTAGGGCTTGAGAACTTGCATTTCTACAAATGCCCAGATGATGCTGTCTAGGGTTTATCCTTTGAAAATTCTGGCCTAAAGCAGTGTTTGTTTTTTTTTTATCTCTGAGAAAGTTGTTTTGTTGTTGTTGTTGTTGTTGTTGTTTTAGAGACCAGTACTGGACTCCAGACCCAGAGATAGTCATTAGTTGGTCTGGGGGTAAGTGATGGACAATGGCATTTTTAAACCTTTTCCAGGTGATTCTTCCAATGGTGCTTCAAACCCTATGAGACACGTCCAGTGTCAGGATCCCATTTTGATTCAGCTTCTCTTCCTGTTGAATGTCCTCGGAATGCAGCTTGACCTGGCACTTTCTGTGTCTTCCACCATAAGCTCTCTGGTCCCACCTTCTGTTTTCCTCTTGACTAGCTTTTAGTCCTTAGTGAGTAGAATGTGATGATGCCCTCTGCTGTCTTTCAGATGAGGCCCAGCCACTGACATAGAAAAACAATCAGTGCTCCTTGGGACTATGTGGTATGTGCTACTAACCTAGTGGTCCCCAACCTTTTTGGCACCAGAGACCAGTTTCATGGAAGACGTTTTTTTCCATGGACCAAGGTAGGGGGATGGCTTTATGGCCTGCCACCAGATGCAACTTAATTGTCACTTGACACTCACTGATAGGGTTTTGATATGACTCTGCAAGCAATTGGTTTGTTATGGTCTCGGTGCAGTCAAACCTCTCTGCTAATGATAATCTGTATTTGCAGCCACTCCCCAGCGCTGGCATCACCACCTCAGCTCCACCTCAGCTCACCAGGCATTAGATTCTCATAAGGAGCACACTACTTAGGTCCCTTGCCTGCGCAGTTGACAGTAGGGTTCATGCTCCTCTGAGAATCTCATGCCTCCACTGATCTGACTGGAGGCAGAGCTCAGGCTACAATGCGAGCAGTGGGAAGTAGCCGTAAATACGGCTGAGGCTTCGCTCGCTCACTTATTGCTCACCTCGTGCTGTGCGGCCCGATTCCTCACAGGCCACGGACCAGTACCAGTTCTCTGTACTGACCAATCTCCAGCTCGGTTTCCAGGCATTTTGCTAAAACAGTACCTGATTTAGGTGATCAATTTGGGGCCTTCATTTCAACACTTGAAAGTGTTTCATGGTTTTTGATTCAACTACTCCGTCATTAAGGAACATCACACAGTTCGATAGTTAATTAGATTTTTACAACCAAACAGATTCTTGTGTCCTTTTCTCAGATTCTTTCAAGGACAAGGCAAAATGAAACCTCCCTTAACAAAAAGAAGATCCTACTCCTCAAACTTCCTTGGCCCAAGGCCTTTAATGCCACTGCTTCAACATTTAAACGAAATATTATCCTGTGGGGTTTCTTTCTTTCTAATTTTGAGTCTCATACAATGTGTACACAGCTCTTGAAAAAAAAATCATCTTCTATTCTTACTCTCAGTGCCCTGAAGGGAAAGGATCTTGGAGATTTGTTTCATGTGTGTTACCTGAAGGGCAAACCATTATTAGGAAAGCCGTGATAATATTCCCATTGTCTCATGGTCATTACTGTATTGTAAATGATGCTCAGACTAGACTCAAAGGCAAAAGGAGTCAGAGTCATTTCAACTGATAGATCACATTCACAACCACTAAATTCGTGGTAGAAATGTGTCCTGCATCTGACCTTCGCCCAACAATAAAAATAACTGACCGTGGCAATGCGCTGGGCACAATGTTGAATGTGTTGTGAACATTGCGTCAGTGAGTCCTCCCCACAGACAGGAGTCCGCTACAAAGTAGGAGACTAAAGATCAGAGAGTAAAACATCTTGCCCAAGGTGAACAGGTAGAGTCAGGACTGAACCTAAGCAATCATTACAATAGGCAGGGGTGTCAAACTCATTTTCACCAGGGGCCGCATCAGCCTCCAGGTTGCCTTCAAAGGGCCAAAATAATTTTAGGACTGCATAAATGTAACTACTCCTTAACCGTTAAGGAGTCAAAATTACATTCAGCCCTTTGAAGGCAACCGCAAGGCTGACCTGGCCCTTGGTGAAAATGAGTTTGACACCCCTGCAATACGGGTTCCCGAAGTCAGGATCGCTGTTGTATTCCCAGCACCTATAAAGATACCTGGCACTCAGGCACTCAGGGAGTATCTTCTGAGTGACAGAATGAATAAATGCATCTGACTCCTACCATCCACCAGGTGCTCCTGCCCACAGGACTGGCCTTGGAGCAGATGCCTAAATCTTGGCTAAGGGGCTCTGCCACCCAGCCTCGGCCAGATGGGAGGCAGGACCACCCTACCTTCAGCTGGGCGTGTGTCTGAGACACGTACAGAAGTCTGTGGCTTGACTTGCTGAACAGAGATGGAGCAGAGCCAAGGAAGAAGCTTGCGATCTCAGTCTGCAGCCCAAGTCATCAGTGCCGGGTTCTGCCTGTGCCCGTGCCCTGCAGTTTGATGTGTCTCCTGTACACAGCCAGTAAAACCACTAGCCTGCAGTAACAGAGACTGACAACCATGAAAATATTTATAGCAAGGAAAATTCACTAGGAATCCAATTTGAAGCTTCAGAATCAACACTTTTTTCTTGTCTGTTCACTACATACAGGCGCTTCCCGTGTCATTATTGTGCCATTTTTGTCATAGCATGACCACAGGAGCTGCTAAGCCATTATGATTATTAAACAAGGTTCTCACAGTCACCGTCTAACTAACCATACACCTTCAGAACCTGCATAGTCCTCTTTCTTTGACAGGATTTTAAATTTATAAAATGCCGCGTTGATGTATCTAAATATTGTGGCAAATTAATAATCAGCTACATGTAGGTATAACTACATTCTAAGTAATAACAGAGCAGGCATCTCTTTGAATAAATTAAACCTATTAACAGGGGCTGTGCTAGCTCTTCTGTGCAGCAAATTGTGTCCTTCCTAGATTATTTAAAGTATTTGTCGCATATAAATATATTCACGATCTTCCAGCTCGGATTGACAATCGCTGATGACATATCGTGTGAAAATGTTCAGTACAATACAAAAGGCAAAGATGAATCTGGTTCTGAGAGTGACATGTGTGTATGTGGGTGTGCACGTGTGTGATCAAACATGTGCGAGCAGGCATCCTGGAAGGGTCACCCCACTGTCCCACTTTGGGGTTGTGGTTTTTTATCGTAGCTCCAGTGACTTTGTGCTAGTCTTCAAAACGCCCTTATAGTGATAATCAGATTGTTGGCGGCCTAATCACTCTAGACATGAGGCAAGAGAGCATCAGATATCCATTTTTATACCTCCACTTAAGACTCACTTCCATGTGTAACCTCTAAGTAAGTCAGGAGGGAGGGAACAAAGAGGTGGGGTTTCTTTAGGAATTTTTGCTAGAATATTTGGTTTTAGTGCTGTTGCATATTGATAAGATGTAGATATTCCCCAAGGAGCTTTCTGAAATCATCTAAGGGGCGTCAAACTCATTTTCACCGGGGGCCACATCAGCCTCACAGTTCCCTTCAAAGGGCCGAATGTAATTTTAGGACTGTATGAATGTAACTACTCCTTAACAGTTAAGCAAGAGCTCGGCTCTGCCGCTGGGTAGAAACAAGGTGGAGGGCCGGATTTGGTCTGCAGGGCTAGTGTTTGCCACCTGTGATCTAAGTGTGTATGTATGAGTATCCAGACAGAGGTGGGGAAGTATAGAGATAGAAAGAGAAATGCAAGAGAGAAGAGATGTAGCTAGAGGTTGGGACCGGAGTTTCTAAGATTCCTCAGCCTGGGCAAAATGCCCACTCATATACTGAAACACCCTTTAGGTGATGGGTGCGGATATCTCCTCTGGGAACTGCAAACAAGGGCAGATCAGGAGGTATGGGCAGGTGTATATAAGGCAATCATTCTGTCCTCTTGCTGTACAGCGGTGGCACCAAGCATTGGCTTAAAAGAGAGTCCTAATCCCCCTTTTTATGAGTCCCACAATATATATGTTAATCTAAGTATAAGTTGTGAACTTGCTATGCAAACTCAACTTTAAGACAAGTTCCCCAGCACCACTACCCTACATAAGGATCACCACCCCTAAGGCCTTATGTATTAACATTCTGGAATGTCTGTGTATGTAATCCTGTGCATTTGAATTCACTCACTCTGTAGCAAGGGAACTATTAGTTATCCCATTTCTAGAGCCTAAATACAAGGGGACAAAGCCAGAAAAAGGAGGCTTTTCTACCTCCTGGGATCAAAAAGAACATCCTATTCCCTGAGCTATAATCTCCTAGTATAAAATATAATATTTTAAACGGAACCTGAAATGTATTTAGAGATATCCCCACTTTTAGAGCTTCTAACTTATTCAGTAATACCTTTCAAGGGAGGAAACATTTTAGAAGACAGAAGGAGATTAAGAAAAATGCTAATACGAGGAACTGACGTGAGCTGAATCTTAAAAGGTGAGTTGGTGTTCTCTCAGTGGAGTGGGGTGCGGAGCCAAGAAGGTAGTGGAAATTCAAGGCAGAGGGATCAGAGAGCAAAGGCATGGAAATCTAGAAGGTGGTTTCACCAGAGCCTCATCCAGCATCGCAGCCCCAGAGCTATGCATAGGAAGCACTCCATTTATATGGATGAATCAATCAGTTAGCTTCCAGTGGTTCAATACAGCTAATGAATGGAAGTGACTGCTAGTGTGTGTGTGTGTGTGTGTGTGTGTGTGTAAGAGTAAATCTGAGCAATAAGCAGAGCTATATCATGATGGTCCTTATAGGCCAAACTCTGGGTTTGAGGCTTTGTAGACAGGAGGGGAACCTTTGAGAAAATTTTAAGCAAACCAGTAATATGGCCACAGTTGCATTTTAGACTATCATTCTGGGAGCTGATGGATTGGAGACTAGGAAACCAAGTAGTAGAAGATTGATGTGTAATGAGGGTGAAAGGTGATAAGAACACAATCATCAAAGTAGTAGCAGTGAAGAGTGAAGGGAGAACTGAATTCTAGAGATGGTGTGGAAATAGTACTGGTAAGATTTGGTGACCCAAAGGCATAGGCATGAGAAATGGAAGAAATTAAGTGGGACTCTTGCTTGCATGCCTGGTGGTACCATTCACTACATTCACAAAGGATACCAGGTTTGTGAGAAAGAGAATGAGGCCCGTTTTAGATAGGCTGAGGGTCCAGGGAATGTTCCAGGGGGGACAGTCAGATCTCCAGGTCTGGAATTCAGGCAGGTCTGGTCTTGGCCAGAAGAGTCTCATTTCCTATGTCACTTCCCAAAATGTTTTGCATTTCAAGAAAATAGTTAGAAGAATATGTTGACTTATGTTGGGGGGCATTAAACATTTGATTAAGATCCTGCTTATTCATTCATTCCATAAATATGCAACTGCCTCCTCAACATTTTCACTTGTCAAAAAGATATGTCAAACTCAACATGGTTCTAACTAAGTCTCTAATCTTCCCTGAAAGCTCCCCCACCCTCAGCCTTTCCCACATCTCATTTGATGGCAACTATATCTTTCTAGTTGCTCAGGCCAAAAATCTTGAACGCCTGGGTCCTGGATGCCTCTCTGTCTCTCATACTCCAAACCCAGTTACCAGCAAAGCCTGCTGGCCCTACCCTCAGAATAGACGCAGTGTCCGGCCACTTCTCACCTCTTCCAGTACTGCTCCTCTGATCCAAGGCACTGTCATCTCTTGTCTGCAGGTGGCCTCCTAATTGGTCTCCTGCCTCTACCCTTATCTCTCTTCAGGCTTTTCTCAATATAGCGGTCAGCAAATTCTGGTCTCATCTCTCCAATCATTCTCCACCAAGCTCCTTGTATTCCCAGGAAAACTTTATTGCTGTTCCCTGTTCATTCTAGCACATACCTACCTTATGGCCTTTGCATTTGCTGTTCCACTCTTGAAATGCTGTTCCCCCACGTAACTCCATTATTCTCCTCCTTCAGGTCCTTCCACAAATCTCACCTTCTTGAAGGGGGCCTTCTCTGACTCCTTATTTAAAAGTATACTTCCCCAAATCTCTAACATCCGTACCTCATGTTTTTTTCTACAGTGCATATTGTGATCTAACTATATATTTTACTTATGTTTTGATTTTTGTGCCCCTTAGAATGCAAGTTGTATGAAAAGATTTTTGTCTTGATGAGCAATTTCTCCCCCACGTATATAGTATTATTAGAACTATAACAAAATATCATATTTTATAGATAGAATATATCAGTCACTCAATAAACACAGGAAGGAAGGACAAAAGGAAGGAAAGTAGGAAGGAAGGGGCAAAGGGAGGGAGGAAATGGGGGAAGATAGAGTTGAAGTTCTATATGCTGAGCATTGTCAATATGTATAGAATTACAAAATACGTATGCCTACCCTTCGCACAGTCTGTTGTCAGAAATAAGACGCAGTCTCATGAAAAAAGTGAAATAACAATACAAGTGCATGCTGGAGTTATCTATAGCTCTGTTGTATTCTTCGGGCTTTTATGAACCTAGGCTCCTGGATGAATGTAGTGATACTAGCTGTTCTCAGATTTCATTTTGCTTTTCATTTTGCTTCACCGATGGACAAGATTTACCACAAATCACACATGTCTCTTCTAAGCTCAGCAAAACCTCATATGTTTTTCAGACACAAAATGAAATTGTGAACTAGCATGTACCATCAAGCTACACAAACACCACCTGGTTCTAAGTCATTTACCTTAGCACTCCTTTTTGTTTGATGAACTTGTTAGAAGAGAACACTTTGTAATGTGAATATTGAGACATTTATTGAAAATGTTCTCTTCTTCGAGGCTTCCTTTAAGTCATTGACATTTGAATGTATTATACTCTGCACATAAGAGTCTTTCATTTCTGTCCTGTTTCTACTTTCAGCCTTTGTGTATCTCCTCTTCACTCCTTAGAAATGAAAATATGGTGGACAGAAGTGAAAACAATGAAGTAGATCTCTGGTTTGGAGAGGCTTGTCAGTTTCACTGGCATGTGGAATACGGTGATGAACATACACTAGCCCAGGTTTAATCTCTCTGATGTATTCATGTGGCCAGTTGTTGATTCCTTTGCTTATCAATTCAAATCAATAAACATTTATTGAATGTCTACTCTGAATGGGCGAGGTACTGTTGATGGAAGGCTCTCTGCCCTCAAGGAGCTCCCAGTCTGGGCGGTAGGAAGGGCATGCATGCAGCCATAATGCAGAGGGAGAGGTGTTATGGATATGTGTGTGGCGGGGAGCCCCAAGCGCTATAGCAACAGAAAGAGATCATCACGTAAGGGACCTGCCACTGCTTTCTTTGCCAACTTTAGTTGGAATCAATCCACTTTCTCTTCCATCAAAACAATAACCATGGCTTGTATTCGCTTTTTAGGTGTCTCGGGGTTTTTTTATTCTTACTAGGAAAATTAAGGGAAGGCCACTAAAATTCATTTACTGAGTACCTACTTTGCCATGAAATTCTGCTTGAAAGAGATGCAAAAGAAATGATACAAGCTGTTAGGCTTCAAGCATCTTGAGGAGTGTGTTTAAAGTATATAAATCGGTGTATAATTATTATCTACGTGTGAGTGGGGTAGACCAGTGTGTCTCAGTCTTCGTGAATCACTTCAAAGATGTTGCTAAAATGCAGACTCAGATTCAGCAGGCTGGGGGTGGGGGCCTGGATTCTGTATTTCTAACCAGCTCCCAGGTGGTGCCAGTGTGGCTGACCATTTGACAACATTTTGAGTGGCAAAGATGTGGACCATTGGGGACCAATGAACTTAAGAGGTGTGGACTTAAATATTTAGGAAAAGCCATAGCAGAACAATGAGACAGACTTGGGCCTAGAAGAATGAGAGGGATCTAAAGAGGTAGACTGAAAAAAGAAAGAGAGAAACTGAGGACCAGAGCAAGGCAGGGAAAGATACATTGTGCGTGAGTGAACAGAAGATCCTTCCGGGGGTGAGAATTACTAGGGGAAGTATGAGATGAAACAGATGCAGTGATCAGCTGGGCCTTAGGGTGGGATTTGGCATGCCTGGGTGAAGGCTGTAGGTCTTGTCCCACTAAAAGGACAGCAGTGGAATTGGGGGCAGGGGGAGGGTGTGAGGTGAGGGGCTCTCCAGAAAGATGCGATCCTTGCCCAAAAGCCTTTAGATTCTTGAGTAGATGTGACAGACATTTTGAAGGACATTCAATGATGTGACATTCATTTTGATAAGACACAATGAATAAACTATGAAGAATGAAGGAGTTAAAGATAACCATCTTGGACTTGGGTCATTAGAATGGGGATGGGAGAACACAGATTGAGAACAAGGCAAGTTTGGTCAGAGGGCAGATGAGTTTGGATGTAGACCTCAGGAGTTTCGGGTGGCGGCAGAAGTCCAAGTGCAGACGTCCGGCAAACCCGAAGGGGTGTGAGGGGCAGGTCCGGGGAGGGGTCATCACGGCAAAGACTTTAGGAAAGCCGGCAGAGTGGGGAGAATTGAACCCATGAGATGGGGCAGGTCCCTGCGGGCGGCAGTGGAGGGGCTGCAGGCAGAAGGCTGACTGGATTACAGGCATGTCCTTCCTTGGGGAAGTAAAAGACAAAGTTAAGCCGGCAGTGCCAAATAGACTGGTAAAAAGAAAAGTTTTCAAACAGTCTGTCACCTGGACTATCTACATTAAACCAATTTTTTTAACCCATAGGACTGTCTTAATTGGCTTTGGCAGTGTGCAAACATATTTGTGTTACCTTCTCAGCAAAGTCAGTGCTACACTTTGCAGGCACGTCCTCAGGAGGCTGGGCGGCAGCCCCAGTATTGTCCCCTGCCTGCTCTGGGGCCGTGGATGACTCCCTTCACCTCTCACCTCAGTAGAATCGCCAGTCAAAAGGGGAATAAAATGCTACCCTACAAAACTCCCAGGTGTTATGAAAAATGAAATTACAAATATTCTTTGAAGTGTAAATGTCAGTGAAGTCATCGGGTTCCTTTTCAAATTCATCAAAAATAAATGCAGTTTATACGCAGTTCTTAAGCTACTATCCAATTTAGAGGGCTAAAAGACAAATGGGGTCATTTTTCAAAGTTAACACGGCCACGTCTAGGTTTTTTCCACGTATTCCGTGGATTTTAGCCAGGGCTTGCGCTCTGCTCAGTGCTGCGACACAGCATTCCCCATACAGAGTTAACATCAACATGGGCCCTGTGATGAAAGGAAAAAGGGAACACAAGTCATGAATAATAAAACATGAATCAATATGTAACGAGTGCCATAAGACCCACACGCACGAGAGAAGAGGAGTTACTGGCTGAAGGACAGGTAGGAGGAAGGCCTTGAACGAGGGTAAAGCTGTGACAGATGGAGAGGACAGGGAAGGCACCCCGCGTAGGCCCGGAGGGAAGAGGGCACAGACAGGGCTTGGGCAACAACAAGGAGCACAGCCAGCTTGGAACATGGAACAATTAGGGGAGCAGCAGGAGACAGTCAGATTGTGAAGGGACAGATGCCAGGCCAAGGAGTCAGGACTCTGTTCTGTGGACAGGGGAACACAATGAGGGCAACAGAGGACCCAGACGAGCAAAGCGCTGCACCTGGGGCTGTACTTAGGAGGGCGCAGCACAGGGGTGGGCTTCAAGGAAACACTGGAGACCATAGAATTTCGGTGACATGAATTTTTTTAAGTGGCTCATTAAAATGGGACAGCAGTATTCTGTGGACACTGTCACAGGCATATCCTCCCCAAGGAAATTAATTTCAGTAGAAGCATGGACGTTCACTTCTGTCTTTTCAAAAGTGTCGTGTGTTTCATAGTTGAATGCAAAGTTCCAAAATAGAAGAAAGTGTACTGTCCACTGGAGCCAGGAAGACTGGCCTGGGCAGGAAGCAATGTGCCAGCCCCAGGGGGTTGGGGGCAGGGAAGAGATGGGCACAACGGCTGAAGCGGTGGCTCTAAGTCCTTTGGGGACCATAGATTCCTTTGGGACTTTGCACATAGCTCATATGTATATGAAACTCTGCATACAATTTCAGGGGTACATAGACCCCCTGATCCCTATCCACTGAGCCTAGAAACTCAGATTCAGAATCTCACAGCTGGAAAAGACAAAACTAAGGACATTCTGGAAGCACCATGAGTAGCAGCACATAGATACCCACAATTATAGAAGGTGGGGTCACCCACCCCAACTATTTCCAATGAGAACCCCTGCCAGAATTACCTGAAGGCCATTCCCACAGATGAGTCAGGCTTTCTGGAGGTAGAGCTAAGATCTGATTTTTTAATTAACTGAGGTCATTGTAATTAGAAAGCAGGTTTTGAAACCTCTAATCTCATTTCTTTGGGCCCCCAGATATAACCCTTCCTAGGTAGATACAACTCCCTGCTATCTCTGAAGATCTTAGTAGAGAGCCTTCAGTATGGCACTGTGGAGCCAAACTCTTAGGGAGTTGCTCCTTAAACCTTACCTCAGGTCTTAATGCATCTTCGTTTGCTATTCTCACTTCACCCCTCACTCGACACGGTCGCCCTCTTGAAAGACCACCACCCCTTCCTTCAGCCTTTCACAGTCTCAACCCTTCCCACGGTCCTTGCAGATAGAGTTCCTAGTGCCATCATCATCATTATGGCTCTTGACTTTTCGTGGCATAATGCTAATCCCAGTGTTCCTGGAGCTATCTCTTGAGAATGAAGTATACTGCGATTCCTACCGAATGACCTCCTGCCATTAATGGGGACTCACTCAGAGAGCTCACAGAGCAGAAAATCAGTAGATTCCCTTCACAGATACTTGACCTCCATCCTATTTCCTGACCTTGATTCTCCAGCTATCTCTCTGTTTCTGCAGTGGCAGTGGAAACAGCTTAAAAACTAAAGGACTACAGAATAAGAAGGCAGTCATTTCACTCCTGCCTCCAATGCCCAGTGTTTCAGGTTATTTCAGGAAGAGAGCCTATTGTAGAGTCCAGCTCTCTTACTCACCGACAGGCAACCCCCAGCTGTGTCCTTTTCCATAGAGATGTAGACGCCATCTCTTCTTTCCCAGCTCCTTCCTCCTCCAACCCTCCGCCCACCCCACCAGCCAAGAGCCACTTTGGAACACGTGGACCAATGAGGCAACGCAACCTCAAAGAGTTACAACTCATTATTTGTGTATTGAGCAGATACTCTTGCTTCCTGTGTCCTCGTTTTTGAGTTTTCTTTTTTAACATTTGGGTGGCATTGCTTAGCTGGGTCTGGTTTGCTCAGGACAAAATAATGGAGAGAGCTGCCCAGACCTGAGGAAGTGGCCCATATTGTGAGGTAGGGTCTCTAACACCGTCTTCACGTTTTCCCAAACGCTTCAGGTTCCCAGGCCACCTTAAAAGTAGCCCGTGCTTGCACCTCACCCTTTAAAAGTAAGACACAATACAGTGTACAGATGATGCATTGTGGAACTGTGCACCTGAAATCTGTATAATTGTATTAACCAGTTTCGTCCTAATAAAATCAATAAGAAGAATAAAGGGGAAAAATAGAATAACAAAAATAGCTCATGCTGCTTGTACCTCAACAGTTCAGAATATTATCTATTATCCTGTCCCTGATGTAGTAGAAAAAGAAAGGATGGGACGTCAAGTAGACCAGGTTAATTACTGTCCATGTGCTCTTGGACCTGTTGCTTCATCTCCCAAGAGCCTCATTTTTTTTTTCATTGAAATAGGCACAATGATTTCTATCTCATTGGGTTGCTGTGTACATTAATGTGGTCTGTGATACAAAGCGCCTGGCACAATGTCTGGCTCAGAAGCAGCATACGGGGTCACGTCCCTCCCACCCAGCCCTGCAGCCCAAATCATTGCTAATTGGTTTAAACTGCAAGTTGCTAAGATTTAAAATATCCCTGAACATATCCTTACCTGCTACTCCCAAGCATAACCCAACGATAAGAAACCAGGTGAACGTGAGCAAATTCATTCAACCCCTCAGAACCTGTTTCTTCATCCCCAAAGTGAATGATCTCCAAAGTTTCATCCAGCTCTTCCCCTCACTGGTTCTACCCCAGAGATGAACCAGTGCAGCATCCCCCGCCCAAAACACACAAGTGATCATAAGGCAACAAGGCTTGCCACGGCTGTTTCCTGGGTTGCAACCACAGAAAACAGCCCAGGAAGATTCAGAACAGAGGGGAAAGTATTTACGGGTAAACAGCAGGAGACCCGACCGTTATAACCAGGTAGAAAGAGAGAGAGAGAGAGTAAAGATAATGTTAAATTAAAATTGAAGTGCAGGTGGAAATTACAGCAACAAAAGCAGTACCCGCACAGGAGGCTAACAGCAAGTTCTGTGATGTGAGACAAAATGTCATTTCCGAAGGTTTTTCATAATTGTGCTTCTGCTAGAAGATTCGTAATTACAAACATGAATAATCCTCGGCATGTATCATTTCTAAAGATAGAGGCTGTAATTCTGTTCCAGATGAAGAGCTAAAGACTATCTCACACCAGTTGGTAAGTGACAAGGCAGTAACAACCAGACAATTAAGATGATGCATCAGCAAAATTGCAGGGGAAACATCCCATCACGGAGGCTGAGTCCATCAGTGAGGAAGGGACACCATCATCACATCCAGCAGCGAAAGTCTCCAGATGAAGGGAAACCGCACCTTGCAAAGATAAAGGGCAAGGGCATTACTGCCCAGGGCAGAAGAGTCATCCCTTCGGTACTGTCTGAGTAATGAGGATAATTTTTACTTTTACGAGCAGCCAAGAAAGAGACTTTTTTTATGTGGGGGACAGGATTGACAGAAAATGCAAAGCCCTCCATAGCGGATGACTGGTTTGCGTGTGGCTGTTTCTGGTTGGATTTTTCCAGGATTCTGTAGCACACATTGTTTGTACATCCACGATAGGCAAGCCAGGAAGCTTTGAGTGAATGAGTTAGACTGCTTGCAGGGGGAGTCGTCCTTGACTCCGTCTTTCTCTCCCACCCCACATGTACTGTCAGAAAATCCTGCCCACCAGACACGCCCAGAATCAAAACCACTGGCCATCACCTTCATCACCACCACCCTGGAGCCAGACTGTAACCTCCCAGCAGGCTTCCTGTCCCTCCCGCTCCTCTTCAAAGCCTTTCCCGAAGGAATGGGGGCCACTCCTCTGCTCTGAACCCTCAGTGGTTCCCCATTGTACTCAGAGGAAAAGACAAAATCCTTCATAGGCCTTCAGGACCCCCAGGGCTCCCTGTGGACCTCTGCCCTCCTTTCCCTCACTCCACCACCCCGGTATGCTCACTTCTCCTTCACTCAGGGAAGCTCCCAACCTAGTGCCTTTGCTTTGGCTGCTGCCTCTGCCCACAAGGCTCTTCCCCAGACACCCACACATGCTCACTTCATCCTCAGAGCTGCATCAGCTACTCCTTCTGTCCCCGGTGCTCCTTTCATCGCCTAGTTTTCCCTCATCTGATTCTACTTAGTGTCACTAGTGTACGTCTGAGTTTCCTGATTTATTATATTATCTTCTTATTTATGTCCTCATGCTAGACAACAAGGGCCTTTGTTTTGTCCCCCGATATAACACAAACACCTAGAACAGTGTTGAGTACACAGTAGACATGTGTAATTACTTGTGGAATGCATGAGTCAATGTAACAGACAAACCATCTCAAACTGGCTTCAACCAAAAGGCGATACTGTCCCACATAAATGGACATTCGGAGGTGTGGGGAGGCAGGGTGGGAAGGGAACGCGACTTCCCTGTCATTCTTCTGGGCCTGTTCCTTTGTCAGGCTGATAGGAAGATGGCTGGAAAGCTTCCAGGGCCCATGTAGGCAAGAGAAGGAGGACTCTCTGGAACTCTCTCTGTAAGAGTGAGCACACACGTTAACTGCAAGCCCCAGCAAACTTCTGCTAGCATCTAATTGGCCCAAATGGAGGCTTTGTTGCCAGGGAAATGATGTGCAATGCTGTGCCTCACAGAGAAGAGAGATGGAAAAAGCACAGTGGACTTAGTGAAGATTAATCAAAATTCACCCCAACCACATGGTCACCTCACAATGGGCACGGAGTGGGGTGGGTGGAGAGGAGGCAAAGCCCGTGTGCACTCCTCAAGGAGAGCCAGGCAAGGGAGACAGGCAGACAGAAGGGTAGGGAAAGGGTTTGTTGAAGAAAGAGAAGATGGAAAACTGAACATTTTGCAAGCATCTCCACTGATGTTGCTGGTGACGCTCTGACTTCAGAAGCATGTGAGCTTCACAACCGGTCTGCACTGCTCAGGAGCAGCGGAAGGGTTGGTGTGGGCCACGCAGAAGCCCTGCTCCCATGTGGCAGTCTCACACCTCCCCTGCCGGTACACATCCACACAGTAAATGTGTGCAGGAATGCATGTGAAACAAATATCTTATCGATTCTGGTTTCACTCAAAACCGGATATAACAAATGTTTCATACGCTTGTAGTTTGTAGCTGGCGGGAGCGGGGGCAGGGGAGGGTGTCTGGAATACTAGTGCTGCGAGTTCTGTTACTTTTTGTGTGTTACCTGTGTGATGTGGGGTAGGATGGGGACAGGTGGGACACAGAATCTGCAGTGCACGCCTCCTGCGTAAACCTCATGGAAAAGCTGCTCGCTTGAGCCGATTCCCAGTCACTGACCACGCTTCCTGGGACTGGCTAGGGCCTGTCTCTGTGCTTCCTGTGGGAAAAAGCAGTGGGGGGTGGGAAAGGCTTGTGTGGTCAAGTGAGAAAGATGTACCAAATTCCTGAGAGAGGAATGATAAGACGAGGAGTTTTAGACTCAGTTTGTGTGCACACATTCAGGCAAACAGTGGACAGATTGTAACAGGATCATCTGTGTTCACTTTATGGAAATAATTTAGGAGCAGTTAGATTCCTGCACATAAACGCCCACACAAGAGATACTATGAATCTGAATATCTTAAATCCATATAACAAAAGCAGAACTTAACTTGACTTTTTAAACTCTAAATTTTTTTCTTTCTGTGGTTTGATTCTTTGGATCATCTTTCTTTGTTTCTTCTGGGGGAGGAAGATGGGGGAGCAGATTTGGGAGAGGGACACAGGTTTTCAAATGACTTACTGTGTTTCTTAGATTTTGTGTATATATAATGACATGCATATCTAGTTGTAGCAGACAGAATAATGGCACCAAAAATGTCTATGTTTTCATCCACCAACCTGTGAGCATGTGAGGTAATATGGCAAAGATAAATGAAGTTTGCAGATGGAAATCAGGTTGCTAAACAGTTGACTTTAAAATAGATTATGCCCTAGCTGGTATGGCTCAGTGGATTGAGCACTGGCCTGCAAACTAAAGGGTCACAGGTTTGATTCCCGGTCAGGGCACATGCCTGGGTTGCGGGCCAGGTCCCCAGTTGGGGGCGTGCAAGAGGCAACTGACTGATGTTTCTCTCCCTTTCTTTCTCCCTCCCTCCCCCTCTCCCAATGGGTCCAATGTATCACAAGGGTCCTTGAAAATGGAAGAGGGTATCAGAAGAGGGAACAGATAGATGGCAGCACGAGAACCAGCCTGGTGTTGGTGGCTTTGGAGATGAGACAAGATGGGCAGGAGCCAAGGAACTTAGGCAGCCTCTTATGATGGAACACATGAGGAAATCGAGAATAGAATGCACCTTGTTGACACCTTGATCTTTGCCCAGTGAGACCCATACAGGACTTCTGATCTATATAACTGTGAGATAATAAATGTGTTAAACCATTAGTTTTGTAGTAACTTGTTACAGCAACTGTAGAAAACTAATACAGCAATCATTTTATAAAATCACACATTGCAAATAGGAAGCTACTGAAATAACCTTGAGTTTGGAACACTCAGCTGCCTAAGGAAATAGATTAAAGGCTGAACAAGATCCAGTCCCATCCGCCTTATCAAACAGGTGCACACTTCAGGAATTGCACTCTGCTATCTGTGTTTATGGACACGTCAAGAAATAGCTGTGTACTCCCCAGTAATCACAAACCAGAAGACTTGAACAGAATGTACAATTGTAGGAATGTAAAAGGAAATGAGGACTTTATTTGCTTTTCATTCTGAGACAGATTCTTATTTCCATAGTCTCTGTCTGCCTAAATATAAAAGAGCCTGTCCTTTTTTTTTAAGTGTATAAAATTTTCCCATTTGAACTGTTCAACATCCTTGGATGAGGTTTTTATGTTTCAGATGTAAAGATGACCACTGACAAGAGTTACTGTCTCCGGAGTGCTTGGCACAGCATCATTCCACCTAATACTAATCGACAGTCACTGTGTGCAAAGCACTGTGCTCACTGGTGGAATGCAGGAGTGAAGAAGCTTCTCTCAGCCCTTGCCCTCACAGAGCTGAAAGTCTAGTTGGGGATGCAGATGCATACAAAGGTCATTCCAACACAGTGTGGGAGGTGCTATGGAACGAGGGACACTTTGCTGAGGGTCACCAAGCCCAGACTCGGCGAAGAGTGGGGATTCCCAGAGAAAGCCTCCCTGTCGCACTGCCTCCGTCAGATGACTGAGTGCTGTTTGTAGAGCTGCAGCTTATTCTTTTTCTGTCTCTTGCTTTTGGTTAGTTTGAAGCCCTGCTCTTGACTGCCGAACAGCACATTGGCCATTCAAAAACATCGTGTAAGGGGGAATTCCAAGCGTCTTTCAAAATCAGGGCTCAGTATGTTTTTTAAACTAACGTACAGGTATAGTTTTGGCTTTTTATTTTTAAATTTGCTATGCAACAGCTGCCCAAAATAACTAACTTTTTGCTAAACTTTCTGTACATCCCACCCATCACATTTTGCTAATTCTTAATATAAGAAAGATAATGTTTATTGTTATAGCTATAAAATAATGTTTATTTATAGAGCTATAAAATATCACAAGTTCTGATACTGTCTTCAATCTATATGTCACAGAATACAAGTTCATATATGAAATTTGGAAAATTGTAGCAAAGCACTAAGAAAAAAAAAGTGTTTTTCATTATAATCCTACTACCCCGAGGGCATTTTTGCCCTCTGTTGGTTGTTTTGTTTTGTTTTGAGTACATACAGTCAATGCTCACCATTACACATTCCATGTTTGTGAATTCGCCTACAACTAAAACTTAATTACTACCCGGAATCAGCTCTCACCCTGCTGCGCTGGCCCGGTGGAGCTGCCCAGAGCGGCAGAAAGTCTGGGTCTCCCTCCGCACCGGTTGCCAGCTAAGCCGGAACAGCACCACCCCCGCCTTCTGATTTCTGCTCTCGTGCTGGGAGCAAATGTCCTTTTCACAGTCTACCTGGAGCCACATTTTCCTCAATTGTGTGCTTCTCTTGGCGATTTCATTGTTTAAAAGGACCCCCAGTCACAGCCCCGAAGTGCTGTCCAGCGCTTCCGAGCACGAGGCGGTGGCGTGCTTGCGGGCAAATACATGTTAGGTAAGCTTCATGCAGATGTGAGTTGTAGTGCCGTGGGCGGGGCGCTCAGTATCAATGAAACAACAATGTAGGGAAAAGAAGGTGTTTTTAAACAGAAACACACATAAAAGAAGCTATACATTATTCAGTTGACAAATATGTGACCAAAGGCTGTATTTCCCCTAGGAGCGATGAGTCAGTATTTGGTAGTTCAGTGTTCCTGGTGGCTTTATAGAACATACCCACCGCAAATTGTAAGAATCTACTCTACAGCCTTTGTGCCAAAAAAGAAAAAAGAAATTATGCATGTATTAATTTTTGTATCCTAGTTTTTTTTTTCGCTTAACCTTACATTATGGGCACTTCTCAATGTCATTATATATTTTTTATTGTTGACACTATTAGATACGTCCCCCATTTCCCTCCCACTTTGCCCCCCTCCTCTGGCCTTCACATGTTTTTGATGATGTATTTGACCAAATGGATCTCTGTGATTTATTTATTTTTCTTCCTAGATGTTAGGTTACTTTCAAGATCATTTTTGTGCTTTTCATTCCATTTAACAAATATTTATTGAGTACCAACTGTATTTCAGGCTTCATGCATAAGAATACAAAATTAAATAGGACAGACACCAGTCTCTGCCCTCCTGAAGTTTATAATCAACTGAAAGAAATAATAATAAACAAATACTTTGTTATAATAGTAGTAAGTGCTGCTAGGGACAAGTATGGCAAGCTACAAAAGCACGTAAGAGAGCATAATCAAGTGCCTTGAAAACATGACACTGTCCACTGAGCCCTGAGAGAGCCCAGGGCTGGCACACACTTGACCCCTAGATTGGAGGAGGGAAGGGGTCTTTCTTCTCTCGTACTCTGCTTCCCCCTCACCCTCCCCACAGCACAGGCCAAATGGTGCATCAGCGGGCTGCACCCTCTGTGTGTGTGACCACAGGGTCAGGTTCCCATCTGGCCACCTGCTCACACCCTCTGTTCCACCCTCACCACAGAGGGAGCAAAGACAGGAGCAGAGGGGCCATCAGGCTAGGCCGAACACCTGTCTGGATGGGGTACAGCACCTACCAGCCAGGGGACCTCACAGAACTTGGCTGGCAGAAGAGAGGGGTCAGATGTAACTGCATGCCTGCCGGGGTGGGGCCCGGGCTCCACTGTGGGATGCACCACAAACACAATCACAACCCTCTCCTCCTTCCCTTTCCCCCAGTGGCACCACTGCTCAAAATCATCCTTGGCTGTTCTTTCAAAGATCAGATTCCGAGTAAAATGGCTGTCTAAGGATAGCAGTGTACTGTCTGGGAACAAGTTGGTAGTAGTCAAGTCAGGAACCAATCAAAAACCTTAATTGACTTGGTTCCATGCTTCAAGGACAGCATTACTTAAAGAGGTCCATGTGACCATTTTGCCAGGGAATCTTTGAAACCATTTACTTCGAGAGGACTCCCTCAAGAAATGTGTACACAGAACTCGATACAGTTTGAACACCTAGGAACTGGAACACACAAAGCTTAATTGTTTGGGAATTGTTAGGGGGTGTTAGTCTGAATTATACAAGCAGAATGGAAAAGAAATACAACTTGTACTTTCGAAAATGTGAACATGAAGTCTAACTGCTAACTAGCCGCAGCCACTAGAGGTCCCGCCGGCCCAACTTCAGTGAACAGAGAAGAGTCCTTTGTAGCTAGTTCCTGAGTGGTGTGATTTGTAACGCAGGTCACCCAAGTCCTTAGAAATACTTATCTCCTTTCAAAGATTAACTGCAGTGATCTTTGGCAGATCACAAATTTGCTTAGCAAAGTATTTCTGAACACAAAAGAAACCTCAGCAGGTTTATAGGCTGTAAAGCAGCAATGCCCAAATTAGTACACAATGCAAAAGTTCATTTCTATCCAGAAGGACTTGAGGTCCAGGATGCAAATTAAAAATGGCTTATTTACCAGATATATGCTGTGATCCTTTAAAATAATACAGCATTGACAACATTTACACCAATCCTAATAAGATTTCTCAAAAACATCTTTACGTGGACTTATATTAGCTGATGCTCACCTAAAGTTGTCACCCAGATATGCAATTTGAAGCTAATTTGACACCTCACTCACTTCTCTTACATCCCAAGGCGGAAAGGAGAGGGAGGAAAAAAAGTGTTAGCTGCAAAATCAGGATCAGACTTAATAAACTCTGCCTTTTTGCTTTCTGTGTAGTCTAATTGAGATACTCTCTTCCTCAGAGAGTATTTGAGATAGAGCACACCTGCCCTGACTATGATATTAATAAAAATAATAACTCCTTACAGATGCATCATCCTTTACAGCTCTCAGAATGGCTTCCTATAAGTTGTCCTTAAAACTCAACACAATTTAGTACCATTAGCCCCCACCACCTTCTCACCAAGGCCTTTTTTATTCCATTACAATGGGCAAGCGCGGCTTCACCTGGCCCACCCCTCATGCTCTGTGAGTGGCCCCACAAAAGGTTTCACCTCTGCTCTGCCTTTGTCAATATCTTCAGCCACGCCTTTCGGAAACTGTTCCAGTCTCTGCGACATGGTCTGTTCCCAGTGAAGCCTTGCTGGGAAGTCTTAAAATCTCACATTTTCATCCAAGTGACTCAGTAGCTCGGTCTCAATAAATAACTGCAATTGGTATGTTGCCCCCCCAAGGAGGGATGCTGACCTTACAAAAACAGGGTGCTAAAGACTCTTTCACAACTGCAGTTGCATTTTTAGGAGAAGCACTCACTCTGTCTCAGGTTTACCCCTGGTACTTGGAGAAGAGCTCTCAGCCCTGGCTGCTCATGAAAACCATCTGGGGAGCTTTTAAAAAGCACAGGCGCCCTGGACCTCACCCCCTACCAACTGAATCGAAACACCAATAGGGCCTGGACAGTGGAATTTTCGATAGATCCCAGGTGAAATGTGCAGCCAGAGCTGAGAAGCAATGCCTACAAGTATCAAATTGTTTTGTTCACATTGCCTGATCAAAATTTTTAAGCAAGATGCTCCACTGAAATCCATCATTATTTATTAAGTGTTACTAATAATGGCTCTTTGCATTTGCCTACAGATTTTAACACTTTACAGTACTGCTCTCACAACTCATTTGCTATTTTCATAATTAATCAATATTTATAAAACACTAGTGAAGAGACATACTAGGTGCTAGAACAGAAAAGATGAAGAAAATATGTCCCTTGCCTTCAGAGACATGCAGACTAGTAAATGAAATCAAACAAATCTACTCCCAGACAAGTTGCAGGTTCCACGTAGAGAGTCCAATGAAAGTCTAAGCCCGAGCCATCTGCTGTTCCTGGGAGGTTTGGGGAAGGACTCATCCTGGAAGTAATTCCTTTGCTTAATCTTGAAAGATGAATAGGGGGTCTCCAAGTCAAAAGTGGGGGGCTGAGAGAGGTTTCAGAAATATCAGGCAGAGGGAATGATAGTATAAGCAAAGACAACAAAGCTATGAAATATCCTGGTGTGTTTGGTTAGTTAGGCAGGAGACGAAGGCAGAAGAAACGAGGCTAGAGAGTTCACGAGGGACTTAAGTTCTTTTTTAAGTATATTTTATTGATTATGCTATGAGAGTTCCAATTTTTTTCTCCCCTTTATCCCTGTTCGCCCTCCACCCTACCCCACTCTCCAGTATCCCCCCACCTTGGTTCATGTCCATGGGTTGTACATAGTTCTTTGGCTTCCCTATTTTCTATACTATTCTTAACCTCCCCCTGTCTATTTTGTACCCACCAATTATGTTTCTTATTCCCTGTACCTTTTCCCCATTCTTCCCCTCCCTGTCCCCACTGAAAGCCCTCCATGTGATCTCCATTTCTCTGGTTCCATTCCTGTTCTAGTTGTTTGCTTAGTTTTTGTTTTTTGGGTTCAGTTGTTGGTAGTCATGAGTTTGTTGTCATTTTACTGTTCATATTTTTTATAATCTTCTTTTTCTTAGATAAGTCCCTTTAATATTTCATATAATAAGGGCTTGGTGGTGATGAACTCCTTTAACTTGACCTTATCTGGGAAGAACTTTATCTGCCCTTCCATTCTAAATGAAAGTTTTGTTGGATAGAGTAATCTTGGATGTAGTTCCTTGCCTTTCATGACTTCAAGTACTTCTTTCCAGCCCCTTCTTGCCTGCAAGGTTTCTTTTGAGAAATCAGCTGATAGTCTTATGGGATACTCTTCAGTGGGTAACTGTCTCCTTTTCTCTTGCTGCTTTTAAGGTTTTCTCCTTATCTTTAATCTTGGGTAACTTAATTATGATGTACCTTGGTGTGTTTCTTCTTGGGTCCAATTTCTTTGGGACTCTCTGGGATTCCTGGATTTCCTGGAAGTCTATTTCCTTCACCACACTGGGGGAGTTTTCCTTTCATTATTTGTTCAAATAAGTTTTCAATATCTTGCTCTTCCTTTTCTCCTTCCGGCACTCCTAGATTTGGATGTTGGAATATTTAAAGTTGTCCCAGAGGTTCCTAAATCTCTCCTCATTTTTTTGAATTTTTATTTCTTCCTTTTGTTCTAAATCATTGATTTGAATCCCAGTTTCCTTCCCTTCACTGTTGGTTCTTTGTATATTTTTCTTTATTTTACTTTTCATAGCCTTCAATTCTTCCTTCATTTTTGCAACTGAACTCAGTCATCTCTGTGAGCATCCTGATTACCAGTTTTGAACTCTGCATCTGACAGGTTGTCTGTCTCCTCATTGCTTAGTTCCTCTTTTGGAGTTTTTATCTGTTCTTTCATTTGGGCCATATTTCTTTGTCTCAGTGCACCTGTTAGGTTGTAAGGGGCAGAGCTTTAGGTATTCACCAGGGTGGGGAAACCCTCTTTGCTGCATTGTGGTACTGCTATAGGGGAGGGAACGATGCTTCTTGCTCAGCTCTTGCCCCACTTTCTGTCACTTCCCTCACTTCTCATAAGCGGATTATGTCCTTTCAGGTGTTGATTCCCAGGAGGTTGGGTTCGTGTACATTCTGGGATCCTGTGGGCCCCTCCAATAGACTGTCCTGTGAGACTGGATATTTCTCCCACCTTCACAGCCCCCACGGGATTTTGCAGCCAGAGGTTTTGAGTCTTTAGTTTCCCAGTCAGCCAGTCTCCTCCTCACCCCTATGGCCCACCACCTTGCTGCATGTCCTCTCCATCCAGACTGCCTGTCTCCACCCCTCCTACCAGTCTGGATGCATGTTTCTTTGGCGGGGTATTTTTTTTCAACTACAGTTTATTTTCAATATTATTTTTTAGTATTTTTAGATGTACAGTATAGTGGTTAGGACAGTCATATACTTTACAATGTGTGCCTTCCAATATTTCTGGTACCCACCTGGCACCATACACAGTTATTACAATATTACTGACTGTATTTCCTATGCTGTACTTTACATCCCCATGGCTATTTTGTAACTAACAATTTGTACTTCTCAATCTCTTTTCCTTTTTCACACAGTCCATTATGTTGGTTTCTGCAACATATTTTGTATTATTTCACCTTCAATACTGAATACTATGATGTAGGCATTTAAGTGTAGTATATTTGTGATGTGCTTAACTCCTTGTTTGTCAGAGTTCCATGCTGGTTTATTTTCTGGCAATTCTGGTTGTTTTTTGTTTTTAAATTGGTTGTTATCCTTCTTTTGGTTGTGCAAGGAAGCGTAGCATTTCTACCTACACCTGCATCTTGGCCAGGACTCTATATGGTCAGACTTAAATTCTATACCACAGAGTCTGAGGTTTAGCCTGGAGGCCACTGGCCACCAACATTTTTATTGCATTCACCTATTAGTTAAAACTTCTAGCATGATTTCCAACAATTGCTTGATTGTTTATAGTTTAAGTATAATGCTATGTTAAATTATAAAACATATACAAAAATTAAACATTTTTAAAAGGACAAGATTAACAATTACTATAAATGGAAGTTCTGATATTGCCCTCCCAACTCCAATGAATCACCTTGCGTGGATGTACAAGGTGGATGTATATCCCACTGTACTATGTATAACCCACTTTGAGACAACTACACAGACATGGAGATGCAGTTACGGACTTAATCTATACATCACAGAACCTGTGAGGTAGGTAGGGCCAAAGTAGGAAAACTAAGCCCCAGAGATATAGAATGACTTGTCAAGGTCAAACAACTAATTATAGCCTAGTGAGGACAGGGATTCACACCTAAGACCCAGGCCAATGTTCTCCTACTACCTCACATCACCTCCCCTGAGCTGTACTCCTCACCACAATTTCCCGTGAAGTCAGGAGGCTTTGAACAAGGTGTAGCTGGGTGTTCAATTATGTGAACCTTCTTTATCTTACCAGAATAGGAGAGAAATTTTGACAAGGGGACATGGAATGATATTGAATTAGGATCACCATAGTGAGATCTAGGAGGGGTGATTTGTGTGGAATGAGGAATAAGATGGTCTCAGATAACAGAGAGCTACCATGTACATACAATTATCAATTTTTAAAGAAGGTGATATGACATACTACCTGGAGAGAGCACAGCTTTGGAGTCAGGGGACCTGAGTTTGGATCTTAACTCTGCCATTTAATATGCTTCATATAAACTTGGATAACTCACCTAAGCTTACCAGTGAAGAGGGGTTAGATAATTTCTACACTATAAAACTGATGTGAGACCAAGTAAACCCTCAAGGGATGTTCTTTTCCCTCCCATCCTCAACAAATAGCATACCACAAATTGTGCTAATCACTAAAATTGGACTTAAAAATTAAGTATAATTTCATCCTTCTTCTATCATGCCGAAGGTATTTCAGGAATTTCTATTAAATTATCATTGTAAATTAAATAAATGCTTGCTTCTCATTGGAAAAAGGGTTTACAGCTCATTTTTTCCTATGCATAGTAATAGCTCCCATTTATTTAAGGCCTGCTAGGCACTTGGGATTTTATTAGCTAGTATACATGTAATATTTCCTTCAATTTTCACAACACCATTGGCAGCAAGTATTATTGTCTTTCTTTTATAAATGAAGTTAATTGGCAGAGGGCCCACAAGTAGAATCTAGTCCCAAAATCTTCTCCCTTAATTACTGCATTAGATTAAAGGGTATGAATCTAAAGCATTTCACAAACTCTTTCACAGAACACTAGCTCCTTGAGATATAAGTATGCATTCCGGAGACAAAACTGTTTACCATAGCTGCATCTGAGAAGTTAAAAAACCACATTAGTGTTATTAAAGATTCTGTGAAGCCCTTCAGGAAGGAAATCAGTTTATTTCTATTTAACCCAAATTTTCAAATATATTTGATCATGAAAATCTTTCTGGTCCTATAAGACTATTTCCATTTGATTTGTTATTTGGTATTATCAGAAAGCCAAAGACAGATGAAATATTGTTTTTCTAGCCCTTGGGAAGATTTAGTAGGTCCAGAAGAAGTCCACATTCAAGTCCAGTAGGTACATGGCTCTTTTCTATGGCAATAATTTCACACAGCTAAGTCTTCACTACTTGCTACTCATCAAACTCGGTCCCTTTCACAAACATAAAATTTGTTTTGGAAACACGAAACTAAAGGCATTATTGTTCTGAACATCCTGGAATTATACCATCCTATTCAGGGTGAGCTTTTTAGAACAGGAGGAATGATTGTACTGCCTATCAAACAACTCATGAAAGAAAACATCTCTTCTTATACAAGTGGCTATGACTAAGGAAAGCTTGCCCTTTATAAAGAATTCTCTGTGGTGGAGCTGCAGGGCTGATTGATGAGTACTGCCTACCAGAAAAAGGAAATTGCAAAAGATGCTGCACACAAAACCAGAAAGGGTGTGCTGTGCTAATCTGCGATCCCCTGTGGTCCCCTGCCTGGTCTGGAGACTGTAGGAGACACGATAATGAGGAGAAGACAGAGAAGGGTAAGAGGGGACTGTAGCCAGTGAAAGCCAGGAAAGCCGAGGTTGGTGCATTTTTCCACTATTGGACTCAGCTCTGTCAGGCAGCTGCAGAAAAACACAATGTAGATTTAAAGTTTAGTAAGGTCAGATGCACAGGTGTGTCCACTCCCAGTAATCCACAGAAGGGTCTGAGAACGTACAGTTTGAGGCAACAATTTCTTTCTAGGAAAAGTGCTCCCTTAGGTTTTCCTTAAAGAAATAGAATTTTGGTTTGGAATGTTGAGAAGCCAATCAGAAAATAGAGAGGTAATCTTGAGGGGGCAAATGCACTAGTGAAGGGCAGTATTAATGGAGGAAGAAGCTGTGATTTTCCTTTCTATCCTACACAAAAATGGCTAGGAAATATAAGACAGCATAGTGACCTAAGTCTGAGTCCTTTCCCCATGCCCCCACCCCCTCCCAGAGGCAAAAAAAATGGTTGTAACAGGATATCAGTATAAATTTTTAAACAGCAATACAGATGTTCTATCTCAGATTTTAAAGAATTAACCTATCTTTGAGGTATACAGAACCACTATTTGAAGATACACTATCCCCAAATATTATCCTAATAGAAAAAAGGGAGAAAGCAGAAATTGTTGCTTTGTATTTACCCAGAATCTCAGACTTAGTTATTTTGTTTCTTCCTCATTTTCATCTAAAGAAGTCATTTTATTTTGAGACCAAATACATTTTCAGGTCATAAAAATGGTCTTTCCCTCTTTGGCCCATGACTGGAGGGACTCAAGTTCCTTTCATTTTAAAGTTCTACTTTAGTCATGTTCAAAATAGGCCGAGCTTGAAAGGTGTTGTTGATTGGATTCTATATTTAAAGTACACAGGGACGCTAAACTTTACAGAGCGTTTGTCAACAACTCAAGTCACCAGTGACCATGATGGACAGAATCAGGTTGATTTCACTTCCCAGGGTAGGAGAGTAGCCTAACAGCTCTGATTATCCTCGGGCTGTTGCTCTTGGTGCCTTAAAAGCCATTTCTGAAATGTCATTTGTTGTCATTGTCATTTTCTACCAGAGGTGCCAGCATGTTAACCTCTAAATTGTCCCACTAGTGAATAATAGTTATAATAAAGACAAAAACTAAAAGTGCCCAAATTTTATTATAGCTTTATTGAGATATAATTCATATACCATTGAATTCATTTTAAGAAGTATAACTCAATGGTTTTTCATGTATTCACAGAACTGGGCAACCATCACCACTATTAATTAGAGAATTACTTTTCTTGAGGATTACTTTTGGCCATCCCCAAAAGGAATCCTGAACCCATTAACAGTCACTCTTGTTCTTCTTTCTCCCATCCCCTACAGTAGACATTTCTTATAAAGAGAATCATACAATATGTGGTATTTTTTAGTTGGTTTCTTTCCTTACACAATGTTTTCAAGGTTCATCCAGGTTGTAGCATGTGTATTTACTTCATTCTTTTAATTGACAAGTTTTTATTCCATTGTATAATACACCACATTTTATTTATCCATTCATCAGATGATGAACATTTAGGTTATTTTCACATTTTGGCTATTATGAATAATGCTTCTAGAAATCTTCATGTACAAATTTTGTATAGATATATGTTTTTATTTCTCTTGAGTATATACATAAGAGTGGAATTGCTGGATTATATGAGAAATCTAAGTTTAATCTTTTGAGGAACTGCCAAACCATTTTCCAAAGAGGCTGTGCCATTTTACAATCTCACCAGTAATATACAATGCTTAAAATTTCTCTAGATCTTTGTCCACACTTGTTATTGTCTTTTTAATTTAGTCATCTTAATAGGTGCAAAGTGGTATTTCATTGTAGTATTGGTTTCCATTTCCCTGACTAGTGAGGTGGAGCATCTTTTTATGTGTTTATTGGCCATTTGTATATCTTCTTTGGAGAAATGTGTATTCAAATTCTCTGTTCATTTTTATTTATCTTTTTATTATTGAGTTATAACAATTAACTATATGCAGAATAGTCTCTTATAAGATATATATTTGAAAATATTTTCTCCATTTCTGTAGTTTTTTTACTTTCTTGGTGATATCTTTTGAAGCAAAAAGGTTTTAGGTTTGATGAAGTCCAATTTATTTTTTTTTTCTTTTGTCATTCATGCTTTTGATGTCATATCTAAGAAGCCATTGCCTAATTCAAGGTCATGAGGATTTCTTCCTATGTTTTGTTTAAGAGTTTGAAAGTGTTAGCTCTTTCATTTAAGCCTAAGATTTATTTTGAATTAATTTTTGTATATTGTGTGAGATGGGGATCCAACTTTCTTCTTTTGAATATGAATATCCAGTTGTCCCAGGGCCATTTGTTGAGGACTCTGTTAGCCTTGATTAGATTGTCTTGGCACCTTGTCAAAAACCAATTGACAATGTAAGAGTTTATTTCTGGGCTCCCTATTCTATTCCATTAACCTATATTTCTATTCTTATGCCAGTACAACACTGTCTTGATCACTGTAGCTTTGTAGTAAGTTTTGAAATTAGGAAGTGTGAATTCCTCCAATTTTGTTCCTCTTATTCAAGGGGTTTTCTTCTTTGAAGTCATTTTTTAAATTTTTTTTTTACTCAAAAGAATTGGGGGGATAAAAAAATTTTAGTTTGGGGGATTTTTTTTTTGCTTAATTTCTTTACATTTTTCACCCAGTCCTTTGAATTTCTATGTGATTTTTAGGATCAGCTAATCAATTTCTACAAATAAAAGCAACTGAAATTTTGAGAAGGATTACACTGAATCTGTTCATCAGTTTGGAAAATATTGCCATCTTAGCAATATTGAGTTTTCTGACACATGAACATGAGTTACCTTTCCATTTATTTAAGTCTTCCTTAATTTCCTTCAACAGTGTCTTGTAGTTTTTAGTGTACAAGTATTTCATTTTTTTATTTCTGATATTTTAAAATTAAGTTTATTGAGGTGACATTAGTTAATAAAATTATATAGGTTTCACGTGTACAATTCTATAATACATCATCTGTAATTGCATTGTGTTTCTTTTAAAATTTTATTTTTAAGTATTACACTCTACTTGATGCTGTTGTGTAAAGAATTTTTTCTTAATTTCATTTCTAAATTTGTCATTATTCATATACAGAAATGCAACTAATGTTTGTATATTTATCTTATATCAGGCCATCTTACTGAACTTGTTGATTAGTTCTTAGAATTTGTATGTATATTTCTTAGGATTTTCTATATACAAGATAATGTGATTTGCAAAGAGATTATTTACTTCTGGGTAAATTTTATTTCTTTTTCTTGACTGATTACCCTGTTTAGAATCTCCAGTGCAATGTTGAATAGAAATGAGAAGAGCAGATATCCATATCTTGCTCTCGATCTTAAGCGGGAAAGCACGCAGTTTTTCACCATTAAGTATGATTTTAGCTGTGCAGCTTTTGTATATGGCTGGCCTTTATAAGTTTAAGGAAGCTTCCTTTTTCCTAGTTTATCAAATAATTTTGTCATGAAAGAGTGTTGGACCATGAGCAGTTAACATGAGTGTTAACTGCATCTACTGAGTTAATTATATCACTTTTGTCCTTGAATCTAAATATAATATGTTGGTTGATGTTTGTGTGCTGAACAATCTTGCATTCTTAGGATACATTCCTCTTGTTTATCATGTAGAATCCTCTTATTATGTTACTAGATTCAGTTTGTTAGTGTTTTCTTGAGAATTTTTGCTTCTATATTTATAAGAGATATTGGTCTGGAATTTTCTTTTCTTCTAATATCTTTGTCTCATTTTTGTCTCAGGGTAACATTGGCTTCATGGAAATAGTCCAGAAGTATTCCCTCCTCTTCCATTTTTTTGGAAGAGTGTATGAGGATTAGTGTTAATTCTCTTTTAAGTACTTGGTGGAATTCACTAGTGAAGCCATTTTGACCTGGGCTTTTCTTCCTGGGAAGTTGTTTTTTTTGTTTTAATTACTAATCTAATCTCTATACTTATATATTCAAATTTTGAATTTTCCTTGCTTTCATTTAAATAGTTGTGCCTTTCTGAGAATTTGCTTATTTCATCTTTATTATCTAATCTAAATGTTTATAGAATTTACTTATAGTGGTTCTTATTTCTGTATGGTCAGTGTTCTGTCCTTTATTCATAATTTGGTAATTTCATTCTTTTTTTGTCTTGATCACTATAGATAATTATTTGTCAATCTTGAAATTCATAAAGAATATACTTTGAATTCTGTTGATTTTCTCTATTATTTTAGTGTTCTTCATATTAGTTAGTTCTATTCTAACATTTATTATTTTCTTTCTTCTTACTTTGGGTTCAGTTTGCTCTTTTTAATTTTTATTAAATTTATTGGAGTGACATTGGTTAATAAAATTGTATGGGCTTCAAGTGAATAATTCTGTAATATGTCATCTGTATATTGTATTGTGTTCACCACCCCAAGTCAAGTCTCTTACATTACCTTTTATCCTCCCTTTACCCTCTTCTGTCTCCTCCCCCTCCCCTTTCCCTCTGGTAATCACCATACAGAGTTGTTTGTGTTTATGGGTTTGTTTAGTTTGGGGGATTTTTTTGTGCTCAATTTCTTTACCTTTTTCACTCAGTCCCCCAAACCCCTCAATCCTCTGACAGTTGTCAGTCTTTTCTCTGTATCTATGAATCTGTTTCTATTTTGTCAGTTTGTTTTGTTAATTAGATTCCACATATAAGTGAAATTATATGGTATTTGTCTTCCTCTGCTTTTTCTAGGTCTTAAGGTGGAAGTTTAGGTTATTAACTTTATATTTTTACTTCTTTTATGATATATGTATGTATAACCATAATTTTCCATCTAATTATTGCTTTAGCTATATCTCATAAGCTTTAGTATGGTGTATCTTTACTTTCACTACCCCTGCTTTTACAGAGGTGAGAGATTAGGGCCTTCTCAGGTCTTTCCTGGGCATGTACACAGCCCTGTACGTGTGCATGGCCTTCTACATTACTAGGAACAGGTTGGAGCTCTTCAAAGCCCCCTATGGACATATCATTGTCCACTTTTTTCTATAAAGTTCTTGGTCATCCTCTGTTTAGCTTTCATTAGCATCACTGTTTCTGCTGTGATGTTAAACAATTTCTGCTGATTTTTTTAAACAAATTCCCTGGGGATGTGGTGTTTATTATCATAAATATATGAATAAATTGATGGGAATAATCAACTTAATGCAAGGCAATGATATGAGAGCTAGGCACAACTGATGAGTCATAATTTGCCACACAGAGAAGCAGGGCAGGCATCCAGGAAAAAAGGCCATCCCTGGCCTAGAGCCCACAAAGTTTTGGGACCTGAAAATACAAGGTGACTAATGCCCAGGAAGGAAGTATGTCTGGAAAGGGAGCATGAAGTAAGATAGTGAGGGACTTTGGCTAAGGAAGGCCTTAACTAAGGAAGACTAAGAAGTTTGAGCTTTAATTCTTTAAGTAATGGAAAGTAATAGAAAGTTTTTAAGTACAGAAATCAATCATCCATTTATTCAACATATTTACTGATTTTTCTACATGTTGGGGAGGCAGCAATGAACCACACAATAGCTCTGATTTCATAGAGCTTATATTCTTGGGAGAAAGAAATTCAATGAAAAAAATATTAAATATATAATATAGATTCAGGTTGACATAAGTACTATGAATTAAAGCAAGAGAAGGCAATGTAGGGTTAGAGAGAGCTTTGAGGCCAGGAGTAGGAGGTGGCTATGTAGAAGTAGCCAAGGGAAACCATCCCTGAGGAGGGCCCTATCATTCAAATAAGAACAAGACATTGAAAGATGTGAGCAGCAGCAAATCCAGGAAGGAGCAATGGCAAGTTTGAATACCCTGAAGCAAGAATAGAACTGAGTTTTTAAATGAAACAGACGAGAGCTTGGGAATAAAGTTAGGGAGTGAGAAGACATAAGATCTAACAAAGAAGCATAGGTTAGATAATGGCCTTGTAGACCAGGGTAGGGAGCTTTAGCTGTAAGTAAGGGTAAGGAAAACTACTGAGGGAACTTAAGCAGGGAAATAACATGCTCTGATTTACATTCTCAAAATGTAGATGCCTGTGTGAAAATGGACAGCAGAGGGACGAGAGTAGAAGAAAGGGGACTAATTTATTTGAGAGATTACGGTGGTATGGAAGAGATGGTGCCAGTGGAGCTAGTGAAATGTGCTTGGATTTAAGCTATATTTTAAAGGTAAAGCAACAGAACTTGCTGAGGAAATGCTAGGAGAAAGAAAAAACATCAAGGGTGATTCCTAGGTTGTTAGCTTCAGCAACTGAGTGAATGGTGCTGCCAGTATGGAGAAGGGAAAGAGGAGCAGAGGGAAAAATCAGGGGTTTGGTCTGGGGCATATTAAATCTGAGATGTCTATTAGCTCTATTAGCACAGATGTCAAGTGAGCAGTTGGAAATTTGAGTCTAGTGCTTCCAAGAGAATTCAGAACTGTGTATAAAAATTTGAGAGTCACCAGGTTACAGATGAGATTTGAAGAGTCACCTAGGGAATGTTCACTACAGTGAACAAATTTGTCATTTATGAATAAAATATCAAGATTAAGTTACATTTAAGCATTATTTTTATGCAGCCTGAATATAGATTTTTATTTCTCCCTCTGTATACCCCAATCTCACGTCAGTATTTTTTGCTGCTTCATTATAAACCAATTAACTTTATATTGTTACTATTAACAGTAATTGCTATTAAGTGCCTCCTCAAGGCAAGCCGTAGACACAGAACTGTTTAAGAAATGTTCTCTTTCTGTTCTTATGCAGAAAGCTTATCAGCTGTGGAGTTCTACATTATGCCATTCTGTTATAGTTCATTATTCTTAACAAAGAAAGTGTCAGTTGCACATAATGGAACTGTATTTTGTGTGCTATAGGTCACTCTGGTTCAGAAAATTGTTAAGCAATCACTTTTTTGTCTCCTTATCCCACACAGACTTTGAATATTAAATTTTTTGGAATAGCCTCAGAGTTTGCATTGTCAAATAATATACTCTGCCTTCCTACTAGTTGAACTATGGAAATTAGTCTGCACTATTATTTGATAATCTGTTTCAAAATACTGCCTCAGTTGAGGGGAGGAAATAAGTTCCCTATGTGATGGAAGCTATTTAATGAATTTGATTAAGAAACAAAAGGAACCAGCCTTGATTACAAATTCCTCTCCAGAAGTCCGGAAAGCCTCATTACAGAAGGAAATCTCCCAACACCATGAGACATACCAAGATTGCATGACTTCAAAATAAAACTAACTCCACCAGTGCCACTGTTGTGTCCCTAAGGCAATGTCTTTGGGTTGGTGGCATACAAGAGCAAGGTAAAATTGGCCTCTGGGGAACAAAAGAGAAAGGAGTGAGAGAGGGTGACTTGAGAGAAGCTACTTGGATTTCCTAAGGTCAAATTCACGACAAAACACTTGGAGCTAGTATGTATGTTCAAAAATATTAATAAATGCAGCCTTTTTTTGTATATAGAGAGAAAGAGGAGTGGAGTCCCATGAGGGAAAAGAATTATATTCTTCAAACCTATATCATCTACCTTACTGAGCAGAGAAATAAATGACAATGAAAAAATGGCACTTCTTTTTTTCTTTTTAAAATTTTATTTAGTTTCTAGAGAGGGGAAGGGAGGGAGAAAGAGAGGGAGAGAAACATCAATGTGTGGTTGCCTCTCACTACTGGGGACCTGGCCCACAACCCCGGCATGTGCGCTAGACTGGGAATAGAACTGGCAACCCTTTGATTCTCAGGCCAGTACTCAATCCACTGAGCCATACCAGCCAGGGCAAGAAAATGGCCCTTCTTTTAGACACTGGAAGGTCACTGTCTGGTAATATGTGGAAAATCACAACACGGAGGGGCTATTGGTATATTTAATCTTGAAATTACATTACACACCTTTCCATGTATGTAGTTCTGGCATGTAGTAATAAGTGCTCCCTAAATGTTTCTTGAGTAAGTGGAAAGCATGAAAGGAAAGAAAGAAAGAGGGAGAGAGGGAGGGAATTTAAGAAACAAAGAAGAGAAGAATAGATGTCAGGAACAGGAGAAAGAAATACATTTAACAAGACCTCATAATTATTTTTTGTCTCCCTGGAATAGCCAAGTACATTATATATGCGCACTAAATCTGGTTTGAAAACTGAAGTTTGTATTAACTTACTGCCATCCACAGCTTCCACCAGCAGATGAAATTGCTCTCTAACTCTTGTGGAATTTAATTTACTTAGCACTTAGTAAAGCGCCAGACTTTCAAGAATAAGTATGCATTGAGATCAATGGTGTGAATATACCTCCAAGGAGAGTTCACTGCAAGTCAGCCAGCTGTTTCTGGCTGCAAGCAGTTGGGAGGTAGTTGGACCAGGACTTGTTAAGTATTCTGTGTGCTTAGTGCTTCTCGAGGCTTTTTTGAGTCAGGCATCTTCACGTTCAACCTCAAACAACAGCCCCTTCAGCCCACAGAGTTGTATCTAGATCTAGAAGCCCAGCCTTTGAAATACATCAGGAAGGGCTTTCGTCAAACAATCTGAGCAAACTGTGGTTTTATTCCTCTGTTCTTCAAGCTGTGAAACTTGTAAGGAAGCTCAAACAGAGTTAGCAGACACAGGCGTGATGCATCTCACCCCAGTACACATCAGATGATAACTTTCATTCCTCTATCTAGCTCTTGGGGCCAAGCTAGTGCATATGTTAAAAGTTATTGTATGAAAGTCATGCATCGCAGAGCACCAAACAGGAAGAAATGGGCTTAATATGAGCAAAAGCGAGAGGCAAAGCAGATGCTGTGAAATCTTTAGGCCTATCCCTGAGAATCTTCTGAAAACAGCGCCCATCCAGTAAGTTGGGGTTGCTTTGGAATGTTTAGATAGATTAACCAGAAGGCAAGAAATTAGAGATCACAGGACTGAGTTTGAATCAGGCTCCACTATGCCTTACCTGTGTTACCTTGAAAAACTTCCGTGACTCACCTCATCTGTGAAATGATAGTAACAATAGAAATACAATTTTTTAAATCACTCATTTAATAAACATGAACCGCACACATTTAGAGAGCGTCTCATCACATGCACGTCACTAAAAACAAGGACTTGGTTTTGACCACCACGTATCCTCAGTGCCCAGAACAGAGTGTGGCACATGGAAAGGCCCCAAATCGTGGTGTTGAATGATATTATATAATAATATAGCAGGGAAAACAGGCTCTGGGTTTGAAATCCAGCTCCTCGACTCAGCTGCCTGACCTCAGAGTGAGTGCCCTTACCTCTCTGCGCCCCAGTTTTCTCCTCTGAGAAACGGGATGCTGGGAATGGAGTCTGCCTCACTGGGTCATTTGAGGATTAAATAAAATACCACATATGAACTACTTAGAATAATCTGTCACTATGCTCAAAATGCCAATTGCTTTTAAAATGATGATGATTATCATTAAATTATCTATTAATTATTGGTTGTTACTGTTAATTAATAGTTGTTACTATTATTATCCAGCTACCTGAATAGGTACTGGGAATATAAAAATAAAAAAGACATGACTCCTGTCCTCAGCGAGTTTTACAGAGGACCAACTAGTAAGCAAAACTGTCCATTATAATACAGATACAATATTAGTGCCTCACCCGGTGACCATGGAAGCCAAAGCGAGTGCATCACCATACAACTGGTGGAGTCCGTCAGTGCTGCCTGGAGAAACTGGCATATGTGTCCTAAACCAGTTTCTACAACTAGAGCCTCCCACCTAATAGAAAACAAGCCTACTTGTAAGTCATCAGCAATCATGGCTGGAATTTCCAGGTGAATTGCAGGACGTGGGTACCGAGGTTGTTCCCTTTCTTCCCTGACACCACCTCCCGTGATTCTCACTTTGTGATCGCACGTACAGTGTGGCAGCCCAGCTTGGCAGGCTGCCTTCTTTGTCCCTGTGAGGACCAAGCTCTGACACAGTGACTCTCCCATTGAGTTCCGGGGAGCCCTGGCGCTCTACAGACACCCCTTGGGCACAACTGCTCTAAGTCACAGGAAAACCACACAAAGAAAAGATGTCTAGAACCTCCACCTTGCCTGACCATAAATGTGGGAATCTGTGTACAATTTCTTTGGAAAAAGAGCACTCCCCTGTGAAAGTTAATAATAATTTTTAAAAGTTCAAAATCCACTGCCTTAGACATTCTTTTAAGAAGCATCTTATCAGGAAAAAAACAAAACAAGAGTCTCTGTCCCCAGAAAAGGCAAGTGCTTGCTTGGCAAAAAAAGAGATTTCGACAGGCTTCTAAACAAGGAATTTTCTCCCTGGCTTATTTCCCAGTTTACCATGGAGAATCAAGCAAGATATTTCTTGTTAATGCACTATTGGAGGAAACACGGTCCAGTGAATAAAACATGAAATTTAGTGAATGGTGAAATCTTACAAATCCTCTCCATGGATTGATTCATGATTTTCTACTTGGCTTCAGAGTGGATCACATATCCCAAAGAATAAACATAAGTTCACATAAAAAAATGTAGTTACAGTTTCACCTAATTAAGAAAAAAACATGGATCTATCCATTGAATCTTCGTCGTTTGTATCCTTTTGCCTGTTAAGGCTATTTTTCATGCCTTTGGAAGTTGGAGGAGTCATTAAGTGATGAGGGGTATCAGGAGTCTCTGCCCTCATCACTCTACAACAAGTAAGTGTACTACCACAGCTGAAATGCTCCCAAAGCCTGTCAAACTTAAATAGTTCTGTCACAAACATAGAGATACACCCTATTAACAAAAACCACTTAACAAATATTTCCCATTACAGTTTACTTTCGTTAAGTAATAATGTAGGTTAGCACTATTATCTCTCAGATTATTCTAATAACTTAAGCATGTACGAGTAAAAAACAATACATGTGACTGTATATTATACACTTGACATTTTATATATAGCTGATGTATTAGGGTGCAATTGTTTGTTGAATTGATGAGCAAATCCTTACCATAACCCAGCTCTCTCTTTATAGTCGAGAACACTAGTTCAAGATTTCCTAATGTTCCAGGTCCAATAAGAGCCAGGATTGAAACTCAGCTTGTCTGCTGGGATACCAGTATTCTATCCAGGACCTCGGAGTAACTGGTACAATAATTATTGTATTACCTATCTGTAATGGGCTGAACGGTGTCCCCCCCACATTCCTATGTTGGGGTCTAACCCCCAGAACCTCAGAATGTGACCTTATTTGAGGCTAACATAAGGTCATTGGACTGGTGTCCTTAGAAACGGGGGAATTTAGAAACAGACATGCACAGAGGGAGAATACCATGTGAAGATGAAAGCAGAGATAAAGGTGTTGCTTCTGGAAACCAAGGAAGGCCAAAGATTACCAGCAAACCACCAGGAGCTAAGCAAGGGCATGGAACAGATTTCCTCTCACAGCCTCAGAAGGAACCAGCCCTGAGCACACAGCTTCATCTTGGACTTGTAGCTGCCAGAACTGTGACACAAAAGTTTTCTGTTGCTTAAGCCACCCAGCTTGTGGTGCTTTGTTACAGCAACCCTACACCATTACTTTCAGAGGATGAGGCATTGAGTTAGTAGACTTTTCCCGATTCCTGAAGTTGACTGTTGTTGAAATGGGAAGTCTGGAGGGTTGTCATTCTTTAGAGTGCTCCCCTGCCTTTTACTCCCCTGAGGGAATTGCTGTTTGTTATGTATACTCATAATTGCATACTTTTTAGAAATATAGCTAACTAACTATTGCACCAATCAGCTTTTACCCAATCATCACACTTTGAAAGAGGCCCTATGAAAATATAAGTTGAAGTTGCTCTGGACACTAAGTGCAAGCTGAAAAACAAAAGAAAAAAATTTCCCAAATGACAAAGTGTTCTTTTTTTGAAGACATCTAATTAGATAGTTTTGAAGGACAGGCAATCAGGAAGTGGGTGTTGGGGTCCAGGCGGTGCAGCCTGTTTGTCCCTTTGTGAATCAGTACGGATCCAGGTTAAGAATGGAGGGTTTCTGACCCTTTGTAAGAGCCAGAGTCGGTTGCCTTATTTCCATTCATTAACCAAGAATCCCATTTAGTAAGAGAAGGTTCTGCACAGAGCACAGCAAGATGGCATCCGCTCCTTGGATCATACGCTCGCCCTCACGATGTACTTGAATGGGCCTGCACAGGCTCAATTCCTGCATTGGTCATGGAAAGCCACTGATGGCTGACTCAACTGAAGAACAAGCATTAACACAGCCAAGATTTTTCTGGCACAGGATCACACAATTCTGTCTTTAAAATGTTGTACAGAACTTTCTTTCATAAAGAGTCAAATACACCAAAATGAATTCTAAATGAAGTAGAAGTTAAATGTAAAAACAAAAACATTTATTGAAACTAGGAGAAGAAAAAATGGTGCCAAGTATTTCCTGAGCTAGAAAAAAGAAAAATATTTTGTCAGCAAAAGTAAATAAATAAGGAAATAAACCAGTAAATTTTACTGCTTAAAAAATATAAAATGTCTGTGTCTTAAAAATTAAAAGGCAAACAACAATGTATGGGGAAGTATTTGCAAAATAGGTCTGCGGACATAGGTCTTCTTATATGAATTTATTTTTTAGTTTTTTTTCCTTTTATTTCTTCTTTCTTTTTTTATTGTTGTTCAAGTACAGTTGTCTCCATCTTGCCCCCACACTGCCCCCCACCCCAGCCATCCCCACCTTCCACCCATTGATCCTACCCCACTTCGGCTTTGTCTAGGTGTCCTTTAAACATGTTCCTTGACGACCCTCCCCCCTTTCCCCCTGTTATCCCCTCCCACCTCCCCTCTGGTTACTGTCAGTTTGTTCTTTATTCCAATGCCTCCGGTTCTTCTTTGCTCGCTTGTTTGTTTTCTTGATTAAGTTCCACTTATAGGTGAGATCATATGGTATTTGTCTTTCACCACCTGGCTTATTTCACTTAGCATAATGCTCTCCAGTTCCATCCATGTGAAGGGTTTTTATGCATAAATAAGTAAAGTATAAGTGACCCCATAAACAAAACTAACGAAAGGCACTAACAAGCTCAATTAATAAGAAAATATAAATGTCCTATAGCATACAAAAATATGCAAATAATTGAAAAAATTAAAATTAAAATGGTCAATTGCCCCGACCCAGGCCCAGTGTTGGTACAGTGTGCTAACATAGACTCTCTCTCACATACTACTGAAAGGAATGAAAATCAGTGCTATCCGCAAAGAGAGATTCATGCGTGTCTCAAGAGCTTCAAAATGTGCATACCCTTTGATCCAAGAACATATTAAAGAAAATAATATGCTGCAAATATTGATGTCCAAGGATACTCATCATAGTGTTCCTTGTCATACAGAAAAAGAATGAAAATATCTAATATTAGGGGTCGGGTTAAATATATGATGGGACATTGCTCCTGGCATGTTCTGCTTCAATACAGTCTCTTCCTTCTACCAACTTGCTTCCTCATGCTGACTCCATGTTCCCTGTGCCTCACAGCTCCTGTTTACTCATCGCTTCTGCTTACTCATTCTTACTTCTGCTTGCCTCTGGTCTCTCCTGGCCTCTTTCTTCCCTATTCAGACTCATTTTTTATCATCTCAGTTTCTGTCCCTACAATCAGATTTCTGATTCTATCTCTACCTCCAAATGTAAACTCCTAAGGGAGAGAATCTCACTCATCAGGCCCATTTACCACTTTCTCTGGGAAGAGGTCAGGAGGGCATCAGAGGAGAGCAGTGCAGGCATCCCCAGGCCCAGAGCACAGCTGTCCTGTCCAGAAAGAGTCCTTGATGAGGAGACTGTAAGCCCAGTGGGTGTCCTCTTGGCCT
>CM052539.1:15184103-15220843 GCA_028533065.1 Trachops cirrhosus
TCTATCTCTACCTCCAAATGTAAACTCCTAAGGGAGAGAATCTCACTCATCAGGCCCATTTACCACTTTCTCTGGGAAGAGGTCAGGAGGGCATCAGAGGAGAGCAGTGCAGGCATCCCCAGGCCCAGAGCACAGCTGTCCTGTCCAGAAAGAGTCCTTGATGAGGAGACTGTAAGCCCAGTGGGTGTCCTCTTGGCCTCTCTACCATAGTTCCACTACCTGTGTGTACCCACATCAAAATAATGTCACACCAAACTCAAAGAGCTGCTCTGCTTCTTTCCTTCCTTCATTTTATTTAGAAGGGCAGGGACCATGGTTTGTTTGATTTAGTAACCCCAGCACCTGTAATGATGCCTGGCATTCACTGAGCGTTTGTTGAGTGATGAAGCTACTGTAAGAATAACTGGAAACAATGAGGGTCAAGCACCAAGCGTGATGCCTGGCGTGAGCTCAGCAAATGCTCATTCTCTCCCTCCTCCCCTCCTCATCCTCCAAAATCCCAGTCCTCTTTTGTTCATTCAGGATTTGCTTCACTAAGTGGTCTCCAGACAAGAGCTACTCACTAAGCTCAAAGCTGTAAGACATTTATATTATCATGAGATTCATTAACTGGGATAAATAACTCTTGGCCCTGAATGCTTAGGGTGGTTCAGCTGATGCTAAATTTTTTTTAAAAAAAGCCTCCTAAACTATGATCTTCCCTTTGTATTAATTTGACTATTTGGGTTTTTGTTTGTTTGTTTGTTTGTTTTTTACTCTATTCATGCATATGGAAGCTGAGCAGATATAGAAAGAAAAGCTAAACCACCGAGCACCAGACAGCAACGTACTGCCTACTTTCCTTTCACAGAGACTTAGAGTCAAGAAAACTTTGTGTTTTCAGAAAACACTGGCTCTCTGAGCAAGGAGTGGGAAGAGACAGCTCTGACATTCATGAAGTAGCCTAGGGAGGAGATTGAGCCCCGGGGACCCAGACTGCCCAGTTCCAAAGACCCAGTCTTGCCACTTGTTAGCAGTGTGACATTGAGAAAGTTGCTTGACCTCTCTATACATCAGTTTCTCCACCTGTCAAATGGTGAAAATAATAGTTGATTCTCGGGGTTGTTGTAGCTGTTAAGTAAATTAGCATTTGCCTATGTCTGCTATACAATAAGAACATGTAAACATTTGCTATTATTATTGAGGGATTGATAGGTGCAAAACAGTCTCACAAACATGCTCTCATAATCTTCATAAAAATACTGAGAAACAGAAGGTGGCACCTCACTGTCTGACAAAGAAACTAAGTCCACTATCCAAGATCTTAAGAGCATCTCAGCTACTCTAATGAGTATCACCAAGGACCACGTTCAACTACCATGTACTGATAAGGCTTTGCTAGTAGCTGATGGCCTATGCTGTTGACATTTTGTTAAATATATTCAATACCACCCCTGATGGCCCTCATCAATTTTTCATGCCCAGGTCACACTGTAATTCCATTCTGAAAAGGAAGCACTGTTTCTGACCTGTTTGGTACGTGTGCAAACATGCTTGACTCCTTTCAGAGTGTTCATGTATATCTGATGCTCATTTACTTAGTAGGAATTTGGAATCATTTCTTCCTCCCTGGAGTATGTCGCTAGATTGCTGACTCCCACCACCTCCTCTTATTGCCTCTCCTTAACTGTGGCTGTCAGAAAGGAGAGCAGCTCTTCACAGATGTAGAGGAGTGCTCAGCTGCAAGCTGATTTAATTGTGATGTTCTTCTGGCTCAGCCCACTAAGGTATTTGTATATTCCACTGTGACATCATCGTGACTTATCTTAGCTGACAGTCTACTCTAAACCTTGGATTGCTGCTCCCTGTGGCTCAGTGGCTCAGCAGTGAATCATTTTCTCCCTATATATTATGACTGTAACTTTCGTTCCTTCCTGAATAAAGGAAGAGTCATGCACAGAGCAGAACACTTAGCAAACATACATCAATAGTGGTCCAGCCAGGATACGTAATGGTGGAGGGGGCGTTAAGTAGGAAAGCAGACAAGATGAGATGTGAGACATGGTGAGAGAGCCCCAGAGATCTCCTTCACACTCACCACACTATTGTTTATTGTTTATGCCAGATGCACTAAACTTGCATCGAGACATGGTGGCTGGAAGTTGAGTGGGGAGGTGGGGAAGCTGGTTTGGGTTCTGCCCGTTGACCCCTGTGTGTATCTGGTAAGTTAACCTCACTGGACTTCAGTTTTTTTCACTGGAAAAAATAATTCACTCATTGAGTCACCCATACATTTTTTTAGTATATTTTTGAGACCTCTATTAGCTTGCCAGGGCTACCATAACAAGGGACCGCCAACTGGGGCTGCCTTAAAAACAGAAATCTATTGTCTCACAGTTCTAGAAGCTAAAAGTCCAAAATCAAAGTGTCAGCAAGGGAGGCTCTTTCTGAGGACTGTGAGAGAAGGGTCTGATCCAGGCTTCTCTCGCTGGCTTATAGAGGGCCACCTTCTCCCTGTCGCTCTACATGGTCTTCCTTCTATGTTTATATCTTTCTTTTCACAAAACATTAGTTTAATTAGTACCCCAATCATATTGGATTAGCAGCCTACCCTACTCCAACTCAACTAACTACATCTGAAAGGACCCTCTTTGCAAATAAGGTCACATTCTGAAGTACTGAGGGTTAGGGCTTTAACATATGAATGGAGAGGTACACAATTCAATCCATAACAATTCCCTACTATGTCCTGAGCACTATTCTATTGCTGAGCACATAGCAGTGGAAGAGAAAGACAAAAATGCCTGCCCTCATTGAGCTTACGTTCTATTAGGGAAAGACAAACAAACAAAGTAAATAAATTATACAGCATGCTAAAGGGTAATAAAATGCTTTAGAGGAAAGTAAAGCAGAAAGGGTTTGGAAGGTAAAGAATTCTGGTATTTTGGGGTCCATTTTAAATAGGGTGGGTCTGGGAAAGCCTCAATGAGGAGATTCATTTCTATAGTCTCAAAGGAAGTGAGGCAACAACCCATGGAGATAGCTGGGGGATGGGAGAAGGCTGGAGTGGGCATGTTCCAGGTAGAGGAAATGGGAAATGCAAGGACCTAGAGGGAGGGGCAGCCTGGAACATTCAATGAACAGCAGGGAAAGAGTGTGGCTGAGGCTGGTCAATAAGGGAGATAGTGGTAGGAGACAGGGTCGGAGAATTAAGGTAGGGGGTGGGAATAGGATGGGGTGGCATATCAAAGTTCCTGAGCACCACAACAAAGACACTCTTTGGCCTTGAAGCTGAAAGAACTGGGGAGAGGCTGGAGATTTGAGTAGAGAGGTGAATGCCAAGGATTTCAATTTGTCCTATAAGAGTAAGGGAGCAAGAAGAGATGACCTCATGGGTGTTGACCTCAGCAGCTGGTCAGATGGCTATACCCCCAACTGACATGAGGAAGACCATAAGAAGAGCATATTTTGGATAGAAATCAAGAGTTTGTTTTTAAGTTGCACAGGCCAATGAGACAACCAAGTGGGTTACAGGTATGCATTGAGGAAGTGTCAGCACTTTGACAGTCTCTAAGGCCATGTGCCTGTACAAGATCACAACGGAATGAGAGCAGATTGAGAAAAGAAGCAAGCCAAGCAAGGGCTGCACCTTGGGCCATCCAATATTTAGAGGTCAAGGGTATGAAGAGGAATCAGCAAAGGAGACAGAGAAGGAAAGGCCAGAGAAGTAGGAGGAAAGCCAGGAGAGTGTGGTTCTGAAAATCAAGGAGGGGGGTCTCAGGTCAGAGCTGGGAACTGGATTTAGCAAGAAGGAAGTCATTGGTCACTTGGACATATCAGTAGAGGGTGGAATGAGTTAATGCGAGAATTAAGAACCATAAACATAGGCTTAAAGGGTTTGGCTGTTGAAGGGGACTAAAAATGGGTTGAACCAAAGTCAGATATTTCATACTCAAATGCCTTAAAGGGTCAGGCAGATGATATCAATATGTGAAGTGGTATTTTACAATAGGATATGGTGCAGAATGTGGAGAAATAAAGAGTAAATAAATGCCCGGCCTATCGATATTCTAATACAAATAGAAACAAATAATAACATGTCAAATAAAACGTTTCTCAAAGCCACCAGTTTGTAATGCCTGCACTAAATGATCTCCAAGGGCCCTTCCAGTCTGAAGTTCTACAAATCTAAGCCATGAGGAGGAATTAAGCCCAGGTCATGTAATGCTGAGCCACTAAGCTATAAATAGCCTAGCTTCTTTCTGAACTGGAGTTAAGCATTTGTCATGATTGTCCCAAGGGTTTGGTGATAGAATCCCTTTTGTTCTTGATCTGCTTGTAAAAGTTGGAAACCAGAAAATAAAGATGTCCATTCATTGAGCAGATTATTATGTATTAGCAACAGTTCTATATCCCAGGCACTGTGTTACTTACCATAATATTTGAGACCATCCTTGGAGGGATTGATAGGAGAGACAGAGAGGTAAACAGACACATGGTGCTGGGTGGAGGACACCCACATCCAGGCGCGGGGAGCAGGATCAGGAAGGCTTAAGGGAAAAAAGAAAATGATGCTCAGGCTGAATGACGAAGGATTCATTGGATTACAGGAAGAGGGGAGGGGACCAGGCAGGTAGTGTATGCTCAGGCTGCTATGGCAAACTCTAGAGATCATAGTACACAGAGTAGTGGTGAAGAACAAACATTCAGACACCTGCCTGCCTCAGTTCACAATCTCGGTGACCTTGAATAGTACACTTCTTAACCTCTCTGCCTTTAAGTTTCTCCATCTCTAAAATGGATATTATAATGGTACCAACTTAATAGGGCTGGAAGTGTACCTGGTACCAAGTAAGTGGATGTGTTTGCTGTTATGATCAGAATAAGCATTTGGTAGGAGATAACGTATCAAGGAAAAGCAGTGTTCTAGGCAGAGAACTCGTGGAAGGATGTTCAAGGTCAAGAGGGTCCCACAGGCAAAGGCACCAAATCATAGCATCCCTGCAGGTGCATCAAAGGATTCAAGTGAAGAGCAACCACAGTTGAGGCTAGAGAGGAAGATAAAGCCAGGATCTTATGCTTCTTTCTTATGCCTAAATGACTTAGGGCTAAATGACTTAAAAGTTAGCTCTGACCACACCACCATTTATGGGGGTGGGTAGAAAGAAGAGGAGTTGCTTTTCTAAAGCAATAACTAGAACCAACGTTCCTGGGGGCCATAGAACAGACTCATGACCTCATCAGTTTCACACACATAAGACTGTAGGAAGCATTATGGAGAATTATCATTTGGCATGAATCCAGTGGCTCACTGACCCTGGAGAAACTGTTCTCTTCTCAAAGGACTGCAATCCTGAAATTGATTATAGTCCCTCGTAGTGCATTAATTTCTTACAGCAACAGTCATTCATCCCAGCCCCTGCTCCTCCTAGGGAATTACACACTATGCTTTCACTCAATAAATATCTGGGGAAAGATTTGTGCTCATGATCTCAACGTGTAGGTTCATTTCTTGGGGCAGTACAATTTATATTATAGCCAGCACACTCCCACCGCCTCAGGCGGGTAATGCTTTCTTTCCTTAGGTCTCTGAAGGCTCTGGAATCATCACCAGCTTCATCCTCTTAAGTCTTTGGTTCTACAAATGCAATGATAGCTATTCCTCACAGAGTCATAAATCTGTTTTTTTCACTCCAGAATTAAGCAGTAAACAGTATGTAAACCAAGGGAGACCTTGGCAAGGGTCTTGTCATTAATATTAAGTTCATCGGTAAGATATCACAGTTAAAAGAAAATCTACTGCCGGGTTCTATCTCCAGATGGTGGTGATGGGGTGTCGCTGAAATCCCGTAGCCCTTCCTCAATTCTCCATATGTTGAGAGAGCTCATGCAGACATCTCCATAAATGTTACCTCTGTGTCTTAAGACGTCTGCCAGGATCCTGCCTCACCATCCTCTGTGATTTTCAGATTTGGCTTCTTCAAGGACTAGAACGCTTCCTTGTGATATCTCCAGATCACATACTGGCCCTGCTCCATTGGAGGTTATTGGATCCGTGATAAACAAAGCCACTGAAGTCAGAAATATTGAACTAATTGGCTATAGATTGCTTCTCTTGTGTCAATGAAGACATTTGGAATGATGTTAGTTTCACTGACTGTTGATTCTATTTTACTGTTTGATCAGCACGTTCAAACTGACTTTAAATGCACTATTTAAAATAAGTTTCTACAATTTTATTAAAATCCACTGGATTCTTTCCTCTGCTGATTTACACATTGGTTTTTCAGTCTGGTAATTTGCAATAACACTATTTCTGATGTTCTCCATCTCCTTCATCTCTAATCATACTAATTAAAGTATGATTACACTTTTCTGGACTCTCAAGATGTTCTCTATATTTCCTACTGAAGCCAGTTCTGTTTCCTCTGCTCTTTTGGGATCCTGATGATTAAATGCATCTGAGGTGCCAACAAACTATATCTCTTGCTCTTTTGTAATTCTGGTCAATTTCCTCCTTTTGTTTATTTATGTTTTGAATGTCTTTATCAACAAGAACAAACATTTTTTAATGTCCATTCTATGTGGATGATGTTATGCTAAGTAAAATGAAGACGTATAGAGTGGGGAAAATCACTATGTGTATACTGTATGTTTGTGTCAAAGTTTACTTCATTTTCTTAGTCTCCCTTATCTTACTTAAAGTAAACCTTTATTTCATTTTATCCTGCCTCCTTTTGAATTTTAAATGCCTTTTTTGTGTATGTGTATGCTTTTTTTGATAGAACCTTGTTCAATGAACAGGAAGAGAGAGGCGCAGGGTCTATCAAGAAAAGAGTTAAAAACCTCTACCTTCCCAGCTAACAGTGGCCCACAGGCTGCTAATTAGTTTGATGGATCAGCACCTGGTCTGGTTATGAATGCTCAGAAGCCCATTGGCTGCTGGCAGCTGATTCCCGACTCCCTGAGGTTTGGAGATGTATCAACCTGAGCAGAGAGAGCTGGCACTTGCTTAAAGGGTAGCTGTAGCCAATTATTCATGCACTCCTTTGGAGTTGACTTGGCCGAAGGAAGAACCATGCTTTTAGCTACATTTGAGTCAGCCTTTTCTTGCACAATAGGTTGCACCTACCAGGCACACTTTACCTTTGGGTGTCATTGCAGCCCAATGACTAACATTGGTACAATCCTACAATTTGTTTAAGGGATGACTGACTTATGCTCTGTATGTCTTCTTATGCTCTTGTTCTTTCTCCACCCATTTAAAAAGAACACTTTTTATTCTGTAGGAATGTTTTTGAAGTCAGTTTGTCTTATTCCTCTGATTTCATTGGGGTTTTAGAACGTACATGTATGAGTAATCTTAGTTTATATGAAACCAAAATCCTAGATGGTCTGCTAAAGTTTCACGAACTAGAAGGCATTAAATATTGGGCAAAGACTTGTATCTCTGATTTGCCACTTAGTAGTTGTGTGACCCCAGGCAAGTATCTTAGCCTCTCCGAGCCTCAGATACCTCTTCTGTAAACTGGACAGACTAATTTCTATGTCAAACAGCCATTGAAATTATTTTTTAAAAAACCATATCAGTTTCCTTCCCTTAGTAATTATTTCTGACGTTGATCAGCCCCCAACATTTGAGTGTGCAGTGTGTGCAGAGCCTGGTGGGGGGCTTGTGGAAAAATACAGACTAAACAGAACATTCATAGCTACTGTCATGCCACCCAAAATGGCTGGCCTGGGCAAAAAGGGAGCTCACTCAGAGGAAGCAATCAAAGAACAATGCTATAACCCAGCATCAGCTCTACACTCGCCTTCTGACACATGCTTCCACCCACGCTGCCTTTGTTTTTTAGTAAACATGTTTATTGACTGTAGAGAAAGAAGAAGGCAGAATGTGAGAGAGAAACATCAATTCGTTGCCTCCCATACATACACTGATAGGAGACCAAATCTGCAACCCAGGCATGTGCTCTAACCGGGAATCGAACCCCTAATATTTTGGGGTGAACAGGACAATGCTCCAACCAACTAAGCACACTAGACAGGGCATCATGCTGACTCTTTTCATTTGTGCCAACATGGATGTGAACCTCAATACCTCTTAGAGATTCCCTTCCCCCCACATTAATCTAATCATGCACAAAAGAATTAGTCAACAATTTTGTCTTTATTGAGGATTTTGTGAAGATGGAGAGGTGGGTTGTTTACAGCATAAACCCAACACAGACAATTTGTTTAAAGCCCCATTCAATATCTCTGTTCTGTAAAGGGCATGTGATCACTAATGTTCTCTTTCCCCGCTATGCCTTTGACCTCAGTGATTCCTCTTTCTTTACCACCTTCGTCCTGGGAACAATGCAAACTCCTGTTCTTGTCATAAGTGCAAAAGTTAAGCAACTTCTTGAGCTACCTGAGTGTGTCCAGGGGAGTGAGAGGGGTGTCCCCACCCTTCTTCTCCTGCAGCTTATCAAAATATTTCTTCCAAACAATCACAGTGCTAGAGTCATGCAGGTGAATAAAATTTGCATCCCTCTATACACATAGCATCTCAATTCTCACAGTATCTTTGTAAAAGGGGCATCATTTTACCAGTTTTACAGAGGAGAAAACACAATCAGAGAAACCAGGGGAGCGCCCAATGAATAAGCACTACCTTGTATTTGAGTTTCGAAGACTAAATAGGATGACCCATTGTTCAATACCTTCTCTGGTGCAAGTCACAGAGGAGACAGTGGTGGCCTCTACCAGCAGGAGCAATAGCAGCAGAAGATGTAACAGTAGTGACATCCTTGTCCTATCTAGGTTGCTTGGCTATCAGATGAGTGTCAATGACAGGGCCGGCTACACAGTTTGCAGGACCCAGTACAAAATGAAATTGTGGGGTGTGGCCAGGGACAGGGAAGTCAATCTTCCCTTCCCACAGCCCCACCATCCCAGCCTTCAGCAGAGAAGTGACCACCCACACCAAGGGGTAACAGCCTCTAAGCCAGAATGTGCTGTGAGTAAGAGGATTTTGCCAAGTCACCCACCATGCCACCCATCAAACATGCCATGAGTTACAGGTGAGGGCAGGGGTGGCTGTTACCCCACCTACCCCCAAAAGCCACAGGGTGCCGAAACCCACCACCATCACTACCACTAGGGGAGGGAGGAGGGTAAGAGCTGAATGAAGACCAGCCCCACCCCACCCCATCAGTGCCACTTGATTGCTGCCCTAGGCAAGGGGCAGCAGTGGTTGTGCGGGGAGCCAGAAAGGGAGTGCAAGCAGAGCCCCGGGCAGCAAGAGGTAGACAAGCAGGCAGCCAAAAACTCATTCCAGGAAAGCAAGACCATATGTGAGCTGAGGGTCGAATCTCCAGCAAATACAACATAGTCCCATCAGACTTCACTTACAAAACATAAATTTTAAGTTAAAATTATTTAGAAGTACAAGTCTGCAACTGCAGAGCGTTTCGCCAAGTGTGGAGCCCTTCTGAGAGCCAGACCCTATGGGATAGCACTAATCACATGCCCGTGAAGCCAGGCCTGTTCAACAATGAATATGCAAACGCTTCAGAAACTTTTAATGCTACTTAAATGTGAAGCTTATTGTTGTAATCACCGTAATCACGCACCCTAGCAACTCTGTTGGGCGTTTATTTAGTAACTCCAGATTTGCAGGAGCAAAGGAGAATTCTAATATATTTTCTTTCACCCCAGGGAGGAAAAATGGTCCCAGTTCCCTCAGCTGACAGTCATCACACGTTCTGAGTGAGCGGGTGAAACCAGCATTTTCAGGGAACATCCTTTCCCTTCCCAGGAATTTCCCTTGAAACAGATATGCCCAGGAAGAGACCCCATGTCCTCCTCAGATCAGAATTGTGTGGATGCTCCCTGCTAAGCAGGAAAAAGGAATTCCTAGCCTGTAGCTTCCCACCACATCTGCTCTCCCCACCCTCCACCCCAGGCCCCTGGAGCATGAGGTTCTCTTCCATCATCTCACACACACGTTCCATCAACTCAGAACTTGAAAATCAGGAATGTCCCAGTGCCTTGGGCCACTCTCCAGTCCTGTGGGTGCTGGGCTGCAGCCCCTACACATCGGTTTGATTCCACACATTTCAATATAGCAGATCTGCAGGGGCACTTTTGATATCTGTAAGAGCATCTACTGATTCAGAATAAAGCAGTTACTACACACTTTCTTGGTCTCCATAATAATTAGAAAAAGCAGCTGAGAGAAAGAAGAGAACACAAATTAGAATATTCTCATCCTCCAGAACCAGTAGGGACCCACTTAGAGCAAAGCAGTAATTTACTAAGTGATAACCTAATGACCTGAAAGAGTTCCCGTGGCTTCCTACTTTCTGTCTTCCCAGAGAGTCATTTCTGCCCTGGGTGTATTCCGGTTGATCCTATCCTAGGTCCTGACAGAGTGTGTAGACCTAGCAGGTGGAGTGGATTCTCATAGCAGCACACTGTAGACCGTACCCTAGTGTTCCACACAAAGGGAGTGGGCTGAAGGTCCTGTCCCTTCCCTCACCCTCTACCCCTACATTCCCTTTTCCCTGGGGTCTTCCTCCTGTGAGCCAGCGAGGGTGGCAGCAGGCACTACCACCATGTGTCAGGCTGGGCATTGTTCTGCCAGGGTGGGGGTGTTGCAGAGCAGAGCTGCTCTCCCTCTTTGACAAAGCCCCACTTCACAGCAGCTTGCCCCGTGCAGCAGCTGCAGGGTCGTTGGAAAAGACATGAGACTGGAGTTAGGAGTTTTGGATTCCAGCCATGGTTCTGGTACTAACTAGCTATGTGACCTTGAACAAGTTGGTGAACCTCTCAGGGACTTTGTGTCCTCATCCATAAAATAGGAAATCTCTAGGTTGTTGTTTCAAGGATTAATTGAGATAATGCTTGAATGTATTTTGTCAATGAGGTGATATCTAATAATTTCAAGCAGGACTGGATCCAGAGCCTCAGAAGCTATCACTGGAACCTCTCAGCCTCTCTCTCCAAAGCTCTGCTCTGCTTCCACTGCACTGGAGCTGGGCAGACCCTCCACACAGCGTGGCCCTCAGCAGTTCCAGGCACCAACTCAGTGCTCTGGCAACTCAGGCCCTCCGTGACAACAGAGCACGACTTTCCCAATATTTCCAACAGGGTCCTGGTCCTGACCCTCCCTGAATGAACCACTGTGACTGAGCAGTGGGAAGCTCTGACTGGCCAGTGATCATGGGTTCACTCCATGGTCAGATATTCTAGGATTTCCTAGGATTTCCTAGGATTTCATGGCAGAGGGCTGGAAGGCAGGTCCCAAGTGAAAAATCAGACAACTGATACCAGAAGTGGAGGGGCAGGGTGTTGAGCAGGAAAAAAACAGTGAGCATCAACCACACCTTCCTACCCCAGATTCAATTATTCCAACCCAAAATTATTTTTAATATTTATTATGTAATTCTTTCTCCCTTTGTCTCTGGTATTTTCAACACCCCTGATGTTTATTGCTAGAGAATTAGTATAATTTCATGAAATTACATAAATCATATATATAAATCATATAAATATATATATGCCATCAAAAATAGGCCATCTTGTCCTCTACAATATCCTATGGAGAAAAAACAAACCTTTTTGATGAGTCTACAAGACAAAAATAAAAGTTACTTTCCACTTGTTTACACAGCTGACAGGCACGCTAGAAGGTGCTGTGGGTAAGAACTTTGTTATTTAGTTCAGTTGATAAGGTGGTGTGGCCTATTGCTTCTAAAGGCTTATGAATTCACATGAGGGTGCACTTAATTCTCTTGATGATTATTGTGCTCCACATATTAACAGCCTTTTTACATGGACACTCTCGTTCAACCCTTAAAGAATAATTACCCCTATTTTACTGATGCAGAAACTTGAGGTGCAGCCAGGTTAAGCAACTCAAGGTCTACAGCTAGTAAATGACAGAGTCAGCCTTGAACCCAGATCTGAGCCCACAGCCTTTTTCTATACATTTTACTGCCTCCTTGAGGACTCTACATATGAGTCCTTAAAATACTATAAACCATTTTTTCTCCAAACTAAAATCAGATCTTGCGGTCCAACTTGTTCAAAGAGGGCCGCCCTGGGAAATCTGGAATGGACAGGCACTTAGTGAACAGACATCCAGATCGGGTCACTGGAGTATTCCCCTCTCGTGGCGAACCTTGGAAGTTGCTGTGAGTGGTGAGCACAGCTGCTCTGTTGGCTAGAGGTGTTAGAAGGACAAGGTACTTAACACCTGTGCTGTGAGGCTAAAACAAATTCTCAGGGGCTGGTTGTAAGCGAAGACTGCAAGCAAACATCTTAGCTATGGCTCACTGAAGCTGTGTGTGGCTCAGAACTTGAACATAGTTAACATCCAAAAAAAGTCTCTAGGTCTTCATTCAGAAGACTGGGGCAGAACATTCCTGGCAGATGGGCCTCAGTGTTTATCATTCCCCTTGGATTCCAAGCCTGCTTGCCTTCAGGAAAAAGTGTACGTCCTTTCTGCTCCCACTGGGTTGTGTTACTTGGTAGTTAGATCTGTAAATACGCCCATGGTTAGTAGGCACTCTATAAGTTGTTTTAAATTTGCAATTCAAATAAAGGAATGATTCCACAGTGAAAGCGTGGTCATGCGATAAAAATAATAAAATCTCTAAGTTTTGGAAGTTGGCCTATGCCTTACCTGTCTCATTAATGACTGGCAAGCCGTGAGTCTAAGGGAGAATCATACTGTTTCTATGGCAGACATACACCAACAGCCACACAAACCTGTTCACCACTCAGTGCCTTTCCTGATACCGCCCTAGTCTCACAGGGCCCCTCAATTCTGTGGCCTCAGCATTACATCAACTCTCTCTCTCTGACTCGTACCCCATTTCTTCTAACTTTCTAGCTACATATTCCACCTTTTTTTTTTTTCAAAACTCAAAGTGCTGCTTTCTACTTTATTGGAAGGGAAATTTCACAACATTGGGACCATAAATTCATAATCATAGTGCTCCTATCTCTAAAATAGCTAAGTTTTCAAATACCTGCCAATTAGAAACTTGTTCACGTGGCTCAAAGATTTGGTGGGGAAGTTTCCCGGCACTTTTCTGTGCGAGACAGTGGGCCAGGAATCATACCACAGGGTAAAATTGAAACGTGGGCGCTGTCCAGGGTGCTGACCTCAAAGCCCTTTCACAATTTTACATGCGGTTCTAGTTGATGACAGTTCACTCCCAAGCCTTCCAACTACCAGGAATAAGCTGATAGCAAACCTGTACCTCTTGCCCTCACGTAAGCTCCATATTAATATTCTGTTTTCTGCATGTGTCTATTTGGAGAACAACTAAAATTCAACATGCCCCCAGCTTGCTTTCACTTGTTCAATAAATGTTTACCTATGCCTATTGGGAGTAAGAAGGTGAACATAAATGGAGCATTAAATCTGAACAAGTCCCTGACCTCATGCACTCATATAGGGAGATCCATAACTAAACAAGTGATTACCAAAAAATGATATAAATGCTATATTAAAAGAAGCAAAGTTACTGTAAAAACAAAATAATTTTACTGAGGCCAGTGCAGGGCAAGGGACACATACAAACTTCCCTGGAGTAAATTACATATTAGTTAAAATCCATAGGATAAACTGCAGTTACCCAGAGAAGGATTTTCATAAACTGAGAGTCCATCTCTAGTCTACCTCCCTAAGCCTCAGCACCAGCTCAGTGTTTGACCTCATAGGCATTCAGTAAATCTTAGCATAGTAAATGCTGACCAGTGTGGCTCAGTGGGTTGGGTATCGTCCCACAAAGCAAAAGGTCACTGGTCTGATTCCCAGTCAGGGCACATGCCAGGGCTGTGGGTTCAAGGACCGTTTAAGAGGCAACCAATTGATGTTTCTCTGTCATATCAATGTTTCTCTCCCTCCCTCCCTTCCTTCCCCTCTCTTTAGCAATCAATAAATAAAATATTTTTTTCATTCTTAGCATAATGGATAGAAGTAATTTTATATCACTACCTTTTCTAAAAATTACTAACAAGGTATAAAGGACTGTGGGGCAGGTCTTTCTAGCAAATACACATGCGTGCACAGACACAGATACACAATTTAAAACGCACTTTGGAAAACTAGCTCTAAGTTATCAGACCTTTAATTAAAAGTAAAATTGTTTTTCCTCTCCCTTGATTCCTTATCACTCTTTAATCCTATTTATATCTGAGACTACTTCACTGGACTTTGTTTACTCTTCTGAGATAGTTCCAGAAGTTATGATCCTAAAGGACAGAGACAAGTTCTATAAGTAGATATGTTCCATGCCTGCTTTTTAATTGTATTTTTAAAACTATCTCTCCTTTGCTTAAAAATGCTCAAATGTAGAATACTAAGATAAGCTAGCAATGAGACAAGAAGGATCTTTTACTTTAGTATTCTTAAATATAAAACTATTTCTTTCTCTAAGGTTCTCAAAGCAGTTCTCCTAAATATATAATTCTAGTTGGCTTAAGACCAACAGTCTTTGATGAATTTGTATTACATCATGAATTTCCTGGGGATCCATGAAAACTGATCCTCCCAGTTTCTGGTGCTAAATTGAGATGCTATGTTCCTCACCCAGGAAGCAGTCCTCAGACTGGATTTGCATAATTCCCCTACAGAGCTCCAGAAGGAATAATCAACCCTGTTGGCACTTTTCTCTTGTTTTTCTAGACATTTTACTAAAACATTATATCCCTTCCTGGTTGAGGTTACCAGTCCTGAAGGTATTAAGTGTCTATTTCCACTTTCAGATGTTTTTGTCAGAGAGTCAGAAATGCCTCAGTGCTAAGCATGTAAGAGGTGTTCAATTAAAGCTTCTAAAAGGCATTTTAGCTAACATTTTGGTATGCTTATTATGTGCCAGGTAGTACTGATAATGCTTTGCAAAGTGTATCAGTTAGGGTTCAATGAGAGATACAGAAGCAGTGGAAGATACATACTAAAAGATCTATTGTGAGGAATTGCCTGCATGATGGTGAGGCTTGGCTAGGCAAGTCTGAAACCTGTAGGGTGGGCCAGGCCTTCAGGGAGCGCAGGCTGGAACTCTTCATTGGGCGGGGGCTGAAATGCACGGATGAAGTTTCTTTTCCTTTGGGGAAGCCTCAGTTGTGCTCCTAAGGCCTTCCAGCTGATTGAATCAGCTTATCTAGGGTAAGTTCCTTAGTTAAAGCCAGCTGATTATGGACTTGAAACACATCTACAAAGTACCTTCACAGTAACCCTAGATTAGTGTGTGTTTGGGTACCCACAGACTGTAACCTAGCCCAACTGGCACATCAGAGAGGCTACCACCCACAGGTAATCTCCTTTCCTCCCAACCACAACTCTGTGAAGTTTTTATTATCATATTTATTTTACAAATTGGAAAGGTGAGGCTTGAAAAGGTTAACTGAATCCAGATCACAAAAGTATTAAGTGCAATAGCCATTCTTTCTTTTTTTCGCTTTATTTATTATTTTTATTTTTCCATTATAGTTTACATTTAATATTATTTTGTGTAAGTTTCAGGTGTATAGCATCTTGGTCAGGCAATAATATACTTTACAAAATGTTCCTCCTGATAGTTCCAGTACCCACCTGGCACCATGCATAATTATTACAATATTATTAACTATATTTCCTATGCTGTACTTTATATCCCCATGACACAAAACTATTATTAAGTGCCATTTCTTGAGTTCATGAGTCTGATTTCATGGTTTAGACAAACAAATGAATAAATTCTTGTAATTCTGTTTACCTAAGTCTGTACAAAATGACTGAAATTGGTGTTTTGCATATCTCTTTTAAAAGTTACCACAATATTTAAAGTTTATGAGACTAGAATATTCAACTTGACCTTCTGGATAGTTTCTTGGTACAAAAGAAGAATGCAGGTAGTTGGGGAATCCCAAATGTTAGTCCTTTCTAATATAAAATTGCTGTTCTTAAATAAGCAGTTTATGTTGGAGAGGGTTGTGCTCTTGATTACCTGTAATGGAATGAATGCTTCGCTTTTCACTGATGATATAGGGAAGTTGGAAATTGGTACTATAAGCATTTTCTACATTGTATCACTTTTAAGGAGTGATATATTTTATATTACTTAATATAATCAGAGTATTAAAAATAAGATGTAGGTACCCTCCAAGCTAAAGAACATTAGGCTATTTTAGTCACATTTTAAATAACATAAATTGGAACTTGACTGATTTTTTAGCAAAAAATAAAATTACTGAAGGAAAAAAGAATTCGGACACTGAATATTCCAGGGCATTCCAGGGCATAGTATCATGGTGTCTGAATAAGAGGGAAGAATTCACGGTTTTGCTCCTTCCTCTAATTCAAGTAGGTCCTTGGACAAGTGACCTTATCTTTATAGGCATCAGCTTCCTTTTCTGCAATGTTTCAAAATATGATTCCTTATATTCTTTATACTGTCCTAGAACATTAAAATGTCTACAATTTCAACTATAAGTAGAGGCTATTTTAGTACCCAAGAGTAAAAAGTCATTCTTCTGTGAACTATTTAATGTTTTTACACCAACCCATAGGAGATTACACTGATAAGACCTTTAGTTTTAATCCTCATCTCTTTAGGTTATCACCAAATTTCATTAGTGCTGGGTTGAAGTTAATTTCCAGGACTATAGTACTTAATGGGTGAGCTGATTGTGCTGAACTGGAGCGTCAGTACCAGACACCATGGACAGCGACTTCCCCTCCCAGCTCCCTCAAGCTTTCAGAAGCCAAGTGGACAGAGAACTAGGTTTCCAGCATTCTCTACAGGTGGTGCAGACACGAAATGGCCTATAGACCCCCCAATAAGTCCAGAATGCACAGGACTCAACGCCATACAAAAGTGATAGCAAGCCTCACTTCTAAACAGCCTGTCGTTCATTCCTAACCAATGACCTCTCTTTGAGGTACCCAATATTGTTGCCAGAGAGCAATGTCCAAGAGAGAGTGATGCCCTTCAGTCATTCATGTGATGGGAAACTGAGAAAACACATATTCTGCCTCAAGTCACATGCATTTGGATTGCAGACTGAGAAACAGAACTCAATGGCCTGACTTCCAAACCCATCTCCGACCATAAAAAAAAATAGAGATATCCCAACATGCTCCAGTCAAGAAGGCAGGACATGTCCCATCTGTTTTTCTCTTTCTATACGTGTAACATAAAATAAAAAAGCATGACATCCTTATGTGAATGAGAAATAGTGTCTGTGCTGTTAAGGGCTCACACTCTGGAGCCTGCCAGGCCTGAGTTTATGTCCTGGGCCTGCCCCGTCCAGCAGGGTGGCTTCCGGGTACATTGTCAACCTGAACTTCACAAAAGCAGACAATGCCATGAAGGTGGACAAAAACAGTGGACATTTAAGGGGGTGTTGTTCCGATACTACTAGATGCAGATCTGAGCTTCTTTTGTTCATCTGAAAAGTGAGGATAATAACAAAACTTACCTCACAGAACTGTGAGAACTAAATAATTCACAGATGCCTCACAAACCTTAAAGCACTCGGTAAAGGTTACCTATATGCAAGAATTGCTTCACACTTCTATTTTAGTGTCTGATGTTAGGCCGTGGATCAAAATTTTTGTTTTATTTGGTTTTAAGGCAATGAATGTATAGCAGGTCCTTGAATAATGTCCTTTTTTGTAATGTAGATGAGACGCCACCGGAATTTAATTGTTGTTTATATCAATTGGCCTACGGTAAAATTGATTGTGTTGCACATCCCTTCATGCAGGTCCAAGAACCCATCCACAATGTCCAGCGGGGACTACTGTATACACTCAGAGTTTAGACGCGAAAGCACCCTGAACAGCGGGTTATTAGTACTGCTTGGAGTTCATCATGATATACATTTCCTTAAATACTTTTACTTGAAGTACCTTCATTCCAATCTATTTTTCACAGACTGTTTGGGTGCTGTTGCCTTGTTTTCAGATGTTGGTTATCCTCCGTGGAAATCTGCGGTTCTTAGACTAAGTGGGCAACTCACACTTTGGGTGGAATGTTGAAAACACCAAAAAACTGAAGTGCGTGGGTCGCTAGATACGTTCATTCAAATACTATGGTGTGAAGTATTAGTATGTAAGCCACACATTATATTTATTTGTTTATAGCAAGGAAAAACCATCGGGGTTTTTGTAAAGGGGGAAGGAAAGCTTTGTCATTTCAAGTCAGATCTACTTCATTTAATTGGCATAATTTTGAAGAGAACCCTCTGCCAGAGAAAATGTCTGCGCCCGGGGCAGGGGCGAGGGGTGTTCGAACCAAATCAGAATCTTACTCCACGTCTTAACCCTGATCCTCCAAGTCTGTTGGGGGCCGATCATCCCCCTCTGAAAACAACCGGGACGCAGCGCTCGCGGCGGCGCCACCAGTCCATACGTGGTGAGGATTGCTGTGGCTTCTCTTGCGTGGAGAACTCGGAGCACCTTGGTTAGTAGAAGGAAACTCGAAGCGGCCTCAGGGGTAGAGCAGGACCTGCCTTTTGCCCTCTTCCGACCCCTCCTCTCCCCAGCGGCGGTGGCGGCTGCTGCCACCGCTGCTGCCGCTGCCGAGCTGGTCACCTGCGCGCCTGCGGAGCTGCCCGGCTGCGGCCTCTGCGGCGGCCTGTCGGAGTGCGAGGAGGGGGCGGCGAGGAACGAGATATCCATAGTAACACAGGATGCGCCGGGCGCCAGGCGGGAGCGAGTGCGGGAGGAGGAAGCCCCCGCGCGTCCGCAGCCCGCGGTGCTAGGCGCCCCACAGCCCCCGCGCGCCGTGCCCGGGCCGGCGTCGCTCCCTCAGCCACCGTCCGTCTGAGTGGTAAGCCCTCCCGGGCAACTGCGCCGACACCTCCCACCCTCCCCCGCCGCCCACCCTTGGGAAGCAGCGGCAGAACAATGGAGAGCGCCGCCAGCAGCCCTGGAGACGGCGGACGGGGGTGGACGCGCCGCTGCCTCTGCCGCTGGCGCCGCCGCCTGGGCTGGCGCGCGCTGCGTGGGGCCGGACGCGGGCGAGGGCGCGCGGAGGGGCGGGTGGGGGAGCGCCGCGGGGGGCGCGCGCGCGCGGCGGGGAGCTCGCGGGGAGAGCCCGGCGCTCGGCGCAGCGCAGCGCGGCGCGTCCAGGCTTGGCGCCTCTCCCAGCCCTCCGCGGCGCGCTCGCCCTCGCCTCGTCGCTCGCGTCTGCTGGGGCTCCCAGAAAGATGCTCAGAGGCAACGGCTAGGGGCGCGGAGGTCCCAGCCACATGTCCGCGTCCTCGGGGGCCGGATCCCGCCAGCCCTCGCGGACCCCGGCTCGCAGCCAACCCGCGGCCGCTGCCGTCGCTAGTGCCGAGCGGTTCGGGTGAGTAGCGGCGCGGCTGCTGCCGACGCGGGGCACGGCTTCCCCCGCGGTCCGCGGCCCCGGCTCGCCGAGATGCGGTTGCGAGAAGTGGCGCGGCAGCTGGGGCAGGGAGAAAAAAGAGGAAGCCGAGTCGGAAAATACGGGAGGCTGCGGAAAGGGTTTGTCGGGGCATTTGTTGCAGCATAGGCATTTGGTCTCTGCTGTGTGGGCTGCTTTTTAAAAAAATAATAATTTATTTTTTTTACATGTGATTTGGTTACTGGTTTCCCCTCTCAGGTTGAGTGCATTTTCCCTTTCCTTTCCTCCTCTTCGGGGTTGCAAGGAGTTTGAAGCGGCACATTGCCGGGTGTCTCTCCAAATGGTTTGACTTTCATGAGTGTATATTTTTCAAAGGTCATTTGTCTTCAGCATTAGAAAGCCACGCCAATCCGTGTACTGTCCAGGTGAGTTTTGAATCACCGTTCAAGAGTAGTGGGAGAATCGACGCTGGAAGGGTTGGTGTTGAGCGTGCCCTCTCTCCTCGCATTTTTACGCATTGATTATCGGAGGGGGAGTGGGCATGGACTTCCCGTGCTTCGCCTCGAGCAGTAACAGAGCAGCAGAGGCTGCAATTCGCTGCTTTCGTGAAGGTCGGGTCAGCATTTCCACTGAAATTCCAATATCCGTGGTTGTAACTTGGGTGTAATTTTACTCCAGGCTAAAACTTACTAAAGCCAAAAGAGGTCTTGTTTTTATAAGGATGCTGCCACTGCCGCAGGGTTTTTATTATTATTATTATTATTTGATTTGTTTTCCTCCAGGAAAACTAGCCGCCTGTGATCACGAGCCCCTAAAACAAATGGGCTGTTCACTTGAAGGCTTTGCGTTTTCAGAGGTTGGCCAGGAAGCCTAGTCCTCGCTGCAGTTACCATTTCTCCTCCAGGAGCGACTGCGATGTTAGTTTTAGAAGACTAAAAATTCGGTCCCCTTGCTGCATATATGCCTAACGTGTTGTATTGGTGGATTGGGGGCATATGAACTTTGGGGTCTTTAACGATGCTTAGACACCTATGAGATTAGTATGCTTGCTCTGGGGACTCTTTTATCTGGAAAGACAGAGCTAAACAAAACAGTGCCAGAAGGGCAACGTGAGGAATTTAGGTACAACTTTAGACTTTTCTGAATATTGACATGCTACCAAGGGAGTCTGTAATTCTCCTCTTTGGGACTCTTACAAGAGGGTAGATTCAAAGTTGAAATTCAGAGCCTGTTTGGAGCTGGAAGGAAGATTAGAAAACCTCTCTGAGGTTCCTTCCAAACCTGTGTTCTTTGTACTCTGCAGATGTGCTTGGGCAAGAAGGTGCTGGTGGTGTCGGGGTTATTTGAGTCCACAGTGTTCGTGGCTCTGTGACAAAATAGGGTGCAATGACTGGTGCCGGCATTATTCCACCGTAAAACCTTCTCCCAAAGTGTTCCCTACTGTCGGTCTGTCCGCGCTGGGTAGTGCGTGGTGTGATGGCAGTGACCCCCCTGGACTCAGATGGAGGACAGAGGGGTAAGTGGCACAAACAAAATTAAAACACATACACACTGCCTACACTGCCTGGGGTGCTTGGGACAGTGTCACACGAATACATTGTTGCAAGTCTTCTTTCAAACTTCAGAATGTTGGGGCCAGGGTAATGTGATGCTGGAGAAGGTGGTGAAGAGGCAGTCAGGGCTCCTCGTCCAGGGATGGGAACTTTGTCCTGCCATTGCCGATTGCCAGAACTTAATTTGACTGCACTGGAGTCACTGTGCCTGGTGCACTTGCAGTAGAGGAATATTTGTTTCTTACTCAGTGACAGTAGAGTGACTGGATCCCTGCGTCAGGCACAAGAGACTATTGTTAAGGCTCTGCTAAGGGGGACCAGAGAGAAGAAAGTGTTTTGCCTCTACTTGAAGATGAAGTCACTAGTAAAATAATTTTCAACTATAGATCCAGCATGCTACAATATTTAATAAGATATTTGGGGGTAACTCGTTTTTTAAGAAAACTGTGTAAGTGCATTTATTTGTCAGCAATTTAAAATGATCATCACTGAGTAGTTATTAACAATCTAAAAGTTTGCAGGTTTCATCAAATTTGTGTACATGTATTGAATTCTGATACCTTTATTGTCTGTTAATTAACTATGTCCAGTACAGTGGTCTGACATGTTAAGGAATTGCTTTCTTTAAAAGAGTAGTGTTTGTTTAAAGTTATTCTGCGTATTCTAAATGGGGTATAAATCAGCAGACAGACCGTTGTACAGGAAAGGTCCTCGCAACAGTCATTTGTGAAGTTATTTGTCTCTTCCACATTTTCAGATAGATGTCTTCCAGTTTATTAGCAAGTCATTGTTATCACATCACTCACTGAATGAGCATCTCCAAGCGCCATGTGTTTTGAAGTGGGTCCCCCTTTTCTCTAAATGGAAGTCGGACGTGTTCTCTAAACATCCTATTGAAATAAATGCCTTGGCTTCGTCAGTGTGTACGGTTCTGGCACAGTCTGTAGAAACACCGGGCAGGGTTTACTGATGTCCCTATTTCTGACCAGATGCTAGTGTCAACATATGTCACAGTAATATCCATCAAGCCACTTAATGTCCCAGGAGGAAAGAACAATTAGCAAAATTAATTAGGCGATCTGCTTGATTAAAGTCATTAATAGCCATGAGTAAAATAGTTGTATTTCCATAGAGATGTTTAATTTTTACACATTTTTATTTATAGTAGTAACACAGACTTGGTTAGCATTTACAGGTACCAATGCCAATAATCAAAGTACAAGGTCTTCTGTAGGCCACTGGTAATTAACAGAAGTGTTGGCGGAATCCACATTTATCAATTGGTTACTTACGTTTCTCCCTCCATGGACAAAAGCTTTCCATGAACAAAGCATACATGTTTGCCATCAAATTTAATAGCAGAGTATATCAGTAAGCCTTAGAAAAATGGCTGTATGCATATTTCTTTGAGTGAAAGATTTATTAGTTATGATGTCTTTGCTCTTGTATTAATATTTGATTTCTTTAAAATGATTGTTTTCAAAATGCAGTACTATCAATATATTCAATAATTTGCTTGAAAAAGGACATTTACAGGAATGCATTTGTCTTCCCACATAACTGTCAATAATGCATTGTTCCAGAATTCTACTTTTATGTAGATGTAATTTTCATGTAAAAATTAACCTCTCTTACAAATCTAGCATGAGATAAAAACCATGCTTGTTCATCTGATTTTTGCTTTCTCTTTCTGGAATCATGAAATGATTTTTTTTGGAAGTCATATATGGTTAAGCTGAGTCATTTTTTTTCTTTAAAAAATGTGAGAATGTATTAGCCTGTTTAGATGAAAATCCAAGATTAATTTCCTTAAAAAAAATAGTCAGTATCTCTCAATTCCAGTATTTACAGAGCAAAGACTTCTTGGTAGTTTTCTCAGGTGGCAACAGGAAGAAATGCAGAGATCAAAATGAGACTTGAATTGCAAGCAGCAAAAACGCATGTTCTTATCTCCTCTGTTATTATACTTTATAGTGTGTGCTCATGTAAATCTCAAACCAGAATTGCTCTACAAATGGCTATAATGGCTACATGTCTTGGGGGCTTGGATGTCATGTAACTAAACTGAAATTACTAACCTCACAGGACTAACCACAAGGACTTGCTCTGGAAAACCAATGGCTGCATTGAGATTTTCCTAGACACCATGTTTACCGTGTTTCAGCTCCTGTGTCGCAGCAGACAGTCGCCTTCGAGTGCACGGGAAGACTTTGTTGGAATCGCCGGCACCTCCAGCATAATCGCAGGGTTGCCTGACCATATGTTTAAACGGTGCTCAGCTCCGTGGCTCTAGCAACATTGGTTGGTCAGGGCCATTTCCAAACCAAGACACTTGGCAAAAGAAAATGATATTTTAAGAGTGTTTGAGCATCCTGTCATTTTAGCACATTTCAGTTAGAACAATGTTTTGGGAACCATAAGTTTTAGGGTCTGTTTTTGGTTTTAAGGCTTGAAAGCAACTCACACATATTTGTAACTGCAACAGGTGGTGTGTTTCGTGTTGTGTAACGTTCATAAAAGTTTCATTTCCCTATGTTTAGAAACCATGTTGTGGTTATTTTTCTAGAAATACGAAATGTGACTGTAAAAATAAGCTGCTTCTCTTTATCTTCATGATTCATTTCTCCAGAAAGACTTGCAGGCCATATGCAGTATCTCTTGGCTCTTAATGCATTTTTTTCTGTCTTAACTGTCAACTTAGTGTAAAAATAATTGGTTCAAATTGTTTTCTTGTAGTAAAGCTTTCCCTCCGGAAGGAAAGGTCTGGCATAGCCTCCTAAATATCTCCCAAGGGTTGGTTCGTACTCCCGATATGAATGATGCTATTTATTTCACCCTACTGGTAGATTAGTCATAAAAACTCATGGCAAGCCAAATTCGGGACAGAGCTTCAAATTAGAAAGATAGAGTCCCTCCCAGGTTTCCACGTTATTTACACACTGGCTCTCCCTCCTTTTACCCACCCAGAACCACTGCAGTCAGGAAGCAAGCTGTCTCAGAAGATGCAGTTCCCTACAAACCAGCAGGAGAGTTTCTTCTTCCCCATCTTCAAGTCCTGAGCACTCATCACTGACTTTTTCTCTCCTCTGTGCACTGCTCTTAACTCAGGTCTCTTTCAAACCACACTTCCTCTTTAACCCTTTCCTTAGTCCTCTCGCTCCTGACAGCTCCAGAAAAATAGCTGTGCTCTTTCCTTCTTGACGTTTTTGACACAGTGAGCCAAGTCATGACTGATAAGTATCCAGGGTGGCACTAGTGATATGTCTGTTGTCAAAAGAGTAGAAAGCCATCGGTTTTAAAGTGAGGTTTTATGTAATAAAAAAACCAGGACCAGAAAGCTCTACAGCCCTTCAAGTGCTCTGAAGTCCCCTTCAGAATACCTGTGAACATCTCCACCAATGTGAAAGATAAATAATAATTGTTCATACTTAAATACATTAAATTATTCTTTTTAATTGTATATATCATGCTGCTGATAATTCCTCAGGTTGATTTTTTAGTATTTTTGCTGCATATATACAGAATTTTAGCCTCCTATGGACCCAGTAGACTTTTGTGAGCTAATCTTGATATTTAATAATTATTTCTACTGTGCATTGAAGGAATGTGCATTCTGAATTCTCAACAACTGACTTGAAAGACAGCTTTGCAAACACAACCCTTATTTTAAGCTGAGAAACAGTCTCTGAGTGTCCTTATTCCCTTAAGAAACATTTATTCAACGTCTGCTACCTGCTAGGCACCATTCTTAGGACAGGAGATATAACAGTGAACGAAATAGACGAGGTCCCTGTTTTCTAGAGCGCATACTTAGCGGGAGGAGGAGCGCCCCAAAACCAATGAATGAGCAAATGGAGAAGATAGTCTCATGTGGTGGTGAGTGCTATGAAGGCCATGTAACAGGGTGAAGTGCTGGGAGGGTTCTGGAGGAAAAGGAACAATTTTAAAAAGTTGTTCAGAGAGCGTGTCCCTGAGAAGCTGCCCCTCAAACAGACCTGAATGGTGAGCAGGAGCCAGCTGTGCCAAGGTAGCTGGGCAAGAGCTTCCAGGCGCAGGGAACCCCCGTGGGTAAAAGCCCTCCGGGGAACAGAGCAGTGGGCTTGGGCAACAGAGGGAGCTGTCCAGTGGGGCTGAGTTCTGGCCGACTCAGGTCAGCCTTACTGGTCATGGCAAAGGGTTTTATTCCGAAAGCAGTGTGGGGCATGTGGAGGATTTAAAGCAGATGTACAGTAGTTCTTCCTTTGAAAAGAATACACAGGCCTCTGTGTGAAGACTGGGTGTTACTGACTCAAGAACGGAAGCGGGAGGCCACGCAGAAGACTGTTGAAGCAGTGCAGGTGCCGAGTGGTGGCGGTCTGGCCGGGGGCGGTGACGCTCAACAAAGCAGAGTCCTAATATCAGATCGCAGACAGCATTTGGGAAATTTTATAGACACAGGAAAGTGCAAAGAGGAGAATCACAGCTCTCCTTCCACAGTTCTGACCATCCAAAGTAATGTCTGTAAATATCTTGGCATTTTTAAGCAAAAATAATCACTGTATTATTTTTTATATTTGATATGTCATCATAGTATATAATTCAGGCCATGCACATAATACGAATATTAAATTTTTACAATTACCCTAATTCTTATCACCCAGTAGTAGCCATGTTTAACATCAGGTTATATCGTTTAAGGCATCTTTCTATACATATACACAAAAGGATTGATAAATGAGAGCATAAATACAAGGAAATACTTTTGTAACAATGGAATTACATTGGAGATGCTATTTTTAAGTAAAAAGCATTAAAACTGGTTTTCTTACATTTAACAGTAGAAAAAACAGAAATAAGAAAAGCTAAGTAATTGTTGGACTTCGAGCAAATGTCTCCTCACTGCAAAAGCTAGTCCCTGAGAGGGTCCCCATTATGAGAGAGAAATGGTTACGAACAATAGTAAGAGGTCTGAGCAGGAGGGGATTGAGATTTCCTGGGAAGACAATACAGTGGGGACTCCTTTTCAAGAAAGGGGCATATATTTTACAAACTTCACGAAAACAAGATCATGTGAATGCTGCGACGCCTCCCACGGCCTGGGAAAAAGCAAATTACCCATGTCATTGAAGGGGCTTGACACTTAAGCTTCGGTAGCTTTACAGCTAATCCACCTGAGGATCGGAACCATCGTGTTTCTTAAATTACATATTCCAGTTTTAAATGCGTTACATTGATTCTTGGCTATAAATGTGTCACTTTATTGCTCATCACCTGTTCTCCACTAATAAATTTAATTAGCTTATATTTATCATGTTTATAACACTTTCTATTCTGTAATCGTTATTACTAAGATTAGTTAGTATAAATTCCTCTATTAAAATAGACCCAGTGGTTTCCAATCCTTTAGAATATCTTCTCCATTTCTGACTGAGTTCTTTGATTAATGACTTAATTGCCTAGATTTCATTGTCAATTGTTTTTTTGTTATTATTCCAGGAAGGATTCATTCATGGCTACTGCATTTCTGAGGGCTTTTTAAAAAAAATTTGAAGACTTCTTTCTGTTACTTTAAAATTGAACAATATCATGACTGAGTATATACTATTCTTGTGTTGCACTTCCTCTCCCTTATAATTTTGCAGCCATTGCTCCATTGTTTATTATCATTGGCTGTTGCTGTGCAGTCTGAGACCATCCTTTGCAGGTAATTTGCTTTTCCTGCCTGGATTCCAGTGAATTCCTTTTTCTACCCCATCTCTCAGTAGCATAGCTAAATTATGCCTAGGTGTTGAATGTTCTGTTTCAAAATTTTCTGCAACACAATGTGTTCTTTAAATCTGATGGTATTGTATCATATCTTCAAAGATACATTTTATTCCATCTGTATTGTTACCCACTCAGGGACATCAATTATTCTTATTTTGGATCATCTTTGTTTCTCTTTTGTATCTATTAGTTTCTTTATAATTGGATCTTTTTGTCATTTTCATCTGTATTCACAGGGAGTATGTCAATTCTCTCTTCTGTGCCAGTAATTCAATTTTCAGGACTGTCCGCTCTGTTTCTTGATGTTTCTGATTTATTTATTGATTTTAAAATGATGTCTTGGTCCTTAATTTGTTTCCATAGGTCCACAATGCCCCTTTTCATTTCATTCAATTGTTTCATTATTCTGCCTTTAAGCTTTAATTTTTACTAAAATTATTCTTGCATAGTAGAAAGTTTGTGTGAGGATTTTCTTCATTTTATTTGAGTAAAGTTCTTCTAGACTTAGTTACTTATGCTGTGACCCTTGTATTATATATTCGTCCCCTTCCTCGCTTCCTCCCTTTCTTCTTCTGTCTTTCCTTTCCTCCTCTCTTTTTTCTTCTTTCCTCCTTTCTCCCCTCCTCACATATCTGCCATGCTATTTTTTTTTTCATCTTGCTGGTGCTTGGGCAGCTTAGCCCAGACATAGTATAATTTCTTAAATCTCTTCCCCCCTATTCAGGGGGACAGTTTGCTTTCTTCTTTGAGTTGTGTTATTGCCTAAACCTAACCACTTTTCTGCAGTGTAAAGAAATTGCAGAAGGAGACAGAAATTGTGCAGAGAGGTTATGCAGTCTTGGTTAGATATTCTGGGCTGTGCTTTCCCAGGTTTTGTGGGATATCCCTATTATCAGCATTCATTTCCATAACTTGGGAGGGGAAATAGGAGATACCAAGGACCGGCTTTTCATACTTAACTAAAGGGTTTCATATGCACTAGTAGCTGTGCTGGAGATAATCTGGACTTTGAGGGTTTCCTCATTATAGTCGGGCCCTGGAGTCTTCAATTACATGGGCTCAGCCCTTTGCTCCCTTTCTCCCACGCCAAGTGTTTCCATTGCCCCTTACTAGAGGGAGGAAACAGGTAAGAATATTTGGTGAGTGTGCTGTTCTCTACATTTAGGGTTATTAGTGAAAATTCTCAGAATTTCGTTAATCGCCTCTGTGAGCAGTGAGAACGAGTTAAGAACCAAGCAACAGCCCTGCCTCTTCACCCTGCTCCAGAATCACCTGTTTCCTTCCTTGGCTGTCAGCATGGAAGTTTATTTCTTTTTTTCTTTTTTTAATATACTTTATTGATTATGCTGTTACAGTTGTCCCATTCCCCTCCCCGCTTCACTCCCCTCCACCCTGCACACCCTCTCCCACCCACATTCCCCCCCCTTTAGTTCATGTCCATGTGTCATAAGTTCTTTAGCTTCTACATTTCCCATACTATTCTTGCCCTCCCCCTGTCTATTTTCTACCTACCATCCATGCTACTTATTCTCCGTACCTTTCCCCCTCTCTCCTCCTCCCACTCCCCTGTTGCTAACCCTCCATGTGATCTCCATTTCTGTGGTTCCATTCCTGTTCTAGTTGTTTGCTTAGTTTGTTTTTGTTTTTGTTTAGGTGTGGTTGTTCATAATTGTGAGTTTGCTGTCATTTTACTATATATATTTTATCTTCTTTTTCTTACATAAGTCCCTTTAACATTTCATAAAATAAGGTCTTGGTGATGATGAACTCCTTTAACTTGACCTTATCTGAGAAGCACTTGATCTGCCCTTCCATTCTAAATGAAAGGTTTGGTGGATAGAGCAATCTGGGATGTAGCTCCTTGTCTTTCATGACTTGGAATACTTCTTTCCAGCCCCTTCTTGCCTGTGAGATCTCTTTTGAGAAATCAGCTGACGGTCTTATGGGAACTCCTTTGTAGGTAACTGTCCCTTTACCTCTTGCTGCTTCTAGGATTCTCTCCTTCATTTTTGCCTTGGCTAATGTAATTATGATGTGCCTTGGTGTGTTCCTCCTTGGGTCCAACTTCTTTGGGACTCTCTGAGTTTCCTGGACTTCCTGGAATTCTATTTCCTTTGGCAGATTGGGGAATTTCTCCTTTATTATTTGTTCAAATAACTTTTCCACTTGTTGCTCTTCCTCTTCTTGTTCTGGTACCCCTATAATTCGGATGTTGGAACGTTTAAAGATGTCCTGGGTGTTCCTAAGCCCCTCCTCATTTTTCTGAATTCTTAATTCTCCCTTCTTTTCTGTGGTTGTTTCTTTCTTCCTTCTGGTTCACTCTATTGATTTGAGTCCCAGTTTTCTTCCCATCACTATTGGTTCCCTGTGCATTTTCCTTCATTTCACTTATCGTAGCCTTCATTTTTTCATCTAATTTGCAACCAAATTTAACCAATTCTGTGAGCATCCTGATCACCAGTGTTTTGAACTGTGCATCTGATAGGTTGGCTATCTCTTGGTCGCTTAGTTGTATTTGCTCTGGAGCTTTGATCTGTTCTTCCATTCGGGCCTTTTTTTTTTTGTCTTGTTGCACCTGTCACATATGAGGGGTGGAGCCTTAGGTGTTCACCAGGGCGGGGGCACCCCAGTTGCTAGATTGTGACACTGTATGTGGGGGAGGGTCCGAGAGGGAACAATGGCACTTGCTTCACTCTCTGTCGGATTTCAGTCCCTTCCGCCGCATCCCCCAAGCAAACTGGGCCTTTCTGGTGCTAATTCCCATGTGTGTGGGCCTGTGCATGTTCTACAACCTTGTGGGTCTCTCCAACGACCTCTCCTGTGAGGCTGGGTGTCTCTCCCTGCGCCTCAACTCCCACAGGTGTTTTCAATCAGTGTCTCGAGGCTCTATTTCCCAGCGCTGGGACCCTGGGCTGCGCAGCCTGTCTCACTGCCCAATTTCGCCTGGTTTATCTGCGTGTGAATATGGGACCATGGGGACAGCCAGCTGCCTTGCGTGCAGTGCCTTGCTTCACAGTCACCACCTCGCTGGGTCTGCCAGCCGCCTGCGTGCCCAGGGTCCACCCACTGCGGTCTTGTGCCTGGGATGCCTTACATGCCCCGTGCCACCACTTTTTGTGCCGAGACATTTGAAAATGTCTGCCCGGCTGCCCCACTCCGCCCTTCCTACCGGTCTGGATGAATGTGTATATTTTAACTCCTTGGTTGTCTGACTTCCATGCAGTTCAATTTTCTGTCAGATCTGGTTGTTAGCTTGTTTCTAAATTGTTGCTGACCTTATTTTGGTCGTGTGAGGAGGCACAGTGTGTCTACCTACACGTCCATCTTGGCCGGAAGTCCTGAAGTTTATTTCTATTTGTGTATGTTCCTTTCCTTGACTTGTTACTAATGGACTTTCTTTTTTTTACTAATGTTTACTAATTTTTTTAACATTTTGTTAGATATCTAGGAAGGGAAGTTCTGTGAGGCAGTTAAAATTTGTCATTTTAAATCAGATGCCGGAATGTGTCTGGAGATAGAACTAAGACGTCTTGTTAATGAACTGATTTGAAAGATGTGGGACAGAGAGGACTTACGGATGACTCTTAAATGTTTAGCCTTAGCAACTGGGTGGATGACGAACAGATTGGGAGAGAGGTGGGAGAAGGAGCCAGGAGTTCCATTTTAGCATTTTAAGTTTGAGAAACTTAACATCCACATGGAAATGTCAAGCAGGTGGTTGGGTCTACTAGTCTGAAACTCACAGGAAAGCCGCTGAGCAGATAGATGGTATCTGGAGGCACGTGGCTGGATGAGACCACCTGGGGAGAGAGTGCAGATATAGGGAAGTGTAAAATGAATAATGGAGAGGTGCAGATGCACAACCTCTCCAGGCTCAGTGGAAACTGTCCTTAATCTAACAAGTGTCTGATATCTTTCAGGGTAAATGTATCAGGTTGGTGATTGGTATGAGTTAGTGAGAAATGTAGATCAGAGAACATTTTCAAAGATGGGAAATTTTACATTTCTATGTCTATACAGTAACACTAGTAAAGTGTGGCCTTTCGGAGACCATGTAGACTTACTTTCAGCTATTCACACATCCATTACATACAGGTATGTTTGAAGATGATAAAGATTTGTTTTTAAACAAGTAGCTATAAATTATTAGTTATGGAGACTCAATTTTTTGTTTTCAGTGTGAATTTATATACACATTTTTAACTTAATACATACTTTTACAATCAAAGGCAGCTTCCGCTCATAGAAGATGGAATTTATACAGGTCAAAGCACTGCCATGGTATGAGGGAATGCGCTTAGTGAGAAGCACACTGCCCCAGAACTTAAGGAATAGATTCTAGATCCAACTCTGCCAGTGAGGATCATAGTCATAAGAAGTAACAATACCAAACACGCGTCATCCTTCCAGTGTGACAGGCACTGTCCTCGGCACTTTACATGTGTTTACTCTCTCAAGAAGTTGGGTAGGTACACAGCTTTCAGCTACTGAATCTCTCTGGACTTCCAGCTCCTCGTCTGGGAAGCCAGTCTCCCTCTGGCTCTAAAATTGAGCATAATTTATCTTAATTGTACAATTTTATCAAGTAATGTGAAAATGGTTTAATGATCTTATTAACCAAGCAAATGGAAATAGATTCTTTCATAGTCGGGGGGAAGATGCACCATTTTATAACCAAGGTTAAGCAGCCTCCCGCGGAAATTATAGAGATTTTGGACGACTAGGACTGACTACATCACACATGTATCTTCCCTCATGCTTTTGCATGCGCTGCTTCGGATCCTGTGCTTTGTCCCCGGTCACATCTGTCACTTTCTCCTTGCAGTCCTCCACCTGGAAATAACCAGCTCTTCCCCGAACTCCCAGTTTTGTGCGCCTTATGTTTGGGTGCCTGCATACATCCTTATAGTCTCCGGGAGGCTCGAAGCTATTTGAGGGCAGGGACAATAACCCTCATGACTTCATTCATCACTTTTTAAATTCAGTTGTCTTTATGTGTACAGAGTACATACAGCAACTAAAATTCTGTCTTCTCTATATAAAGCAAAACAATTTTACTCAAAATAAAAGCATAATAATTGGTGAAAGATGTTGACTGGGGAATCGGGCTGTGAGTCCCAGCTCTGTTGCTGACCAGCCTGTGTGGCCTTCAATGGCCAGTCTTCTAGCTTTGGTCCCCCCGTGAGTCAAGTGGCAAGATCAGTATGCATATCCCCTGGGTCACAGACCTGAGGGCACTGAACGGGATAACGTGCATGAAGCGTTTACTTCGAAGAAAACCAGCACAGCCGGATGAAATGGTCCCATTCCTCTCGGGCCGGGCGTGGGGTGCAAGGCCAGCCATCGTCCACCCAGTCTCAGAGATGCGGGGCTGCGTGAGCCGCTGCCTTCACCCAGAGCCCGCACCGCGAGCTCAAACTACACTCCTGTTGGTTTTGAGTAAATATGATCTATTTGGCTCATTTAATGCTGCTTACTTCTCAAGTCAAAGAAGATGGGCTTGGTGATGTGAGAATGAAAACAATGTGGCGGGTCCCACTACCAAGGACGTACTTCATTTACAGCTTCGCCCTTCCCCACGCGTGCTTCTCTATATTGATTGCACGTCAGCATCCGAAGGCCTTTTCTCAATTGTGTCTCTGTCCGCACCAGCACAGTGACAGCTTCGTGCGTGGCACAGGCCCAGGAGTCCGTGTCAGCAGCGAGTCTGAGGCGCTCTGAAGACGTCGGCAGTCACAGCTGTGTCTGCACCCGGAGCAGTCGCTGCCTGTTGCAGAGTGGCACACAGCGCCCTTATTCTCACATGGCCACCGTCCCTCGGGCCTTGGCCAGTCAGCCCGCATCCCCCACCGGAAGGAACTGCTTTCGCATGGGGACTTGAAGATGGGCCACGTGCTGAATTTTGTAGACTTCGGAAATCGATGATGTAATTGTCACAAATACCGATTGCTCTTACAGAAAGATTTTAGGCACAGACAGTCCTGGAATCTGGACTTTTAGCAAAATTGAAACAGAATTTAGATGAACTGGCAAGTCAGACTCCCCCAAATGATATATATCTAATGCCTTAAGCTGTTACATGAAATGTAAGAAGTAGTTGGGGTCCCTGACAGTGAACTAATTAAGAACAATTTTATTGTGTTTTAAACAGCTAAGCCTCATCCTTTCAATAAATAGAAATCAGTACATAAGACCTTTCTGGAATTCCTTTGTCAATGAAATAATACAAATAAAAATTAGAAATGTATGGTGATTCTTTTAAAAAAAACTGTTCAGTGTTATCGAATGTGACCAGTTGAAATAATAGATCTAAATATTGAGCGTTTTCATTACTGCATGGTATTTCAATTATAGATCATGGATGTATCTAAAATAGTTTGCAATTGTACCATAATGTATGTTTTGGCTTTATTAACAGCTTAATGTGGAATCTTATTAACATTCTCTCTACCTAAAAAAATAAGGATTTTTTTTTTTGCAGTATGGCAGTTACATGCCCAGTTGCTAGGTAACAAGCCAGATCTCTATAGCTTTATCTGAACACACAGAAGATTATTTTTTAGTGACAATTATTTATATCCAATATAGTAAATTATGCTGTATTGGTGATTACACAAACTGTTGATTTACTTACTGTGTATTTGCAAGAAAGCAAGCAGTGATTCACAAAGCTAGGTTTGTTACTCATCTTTTTAAAAAGCGATTGTTAATATTCACCACTAAGAAGGACTAGTCTTCTAGCAAATCAGTGATAGCTAGATTGTTTATTTGATAGTCCTTCCAACTGGCTGGTCATAACCAAGAGCATCGCCACATCTTCACAATGAGGCATAGTGGTCGTCCGTCCTCTGAGGAGGGCCATTTTGTTCTTCCGTGGTATCCTTTCCAATGTTGAAAAGTTTGAATGCTGTGAAAATTGATATTACTCTCTGTATCATTTGTCGTTTCTCATACCCCAGTTGTTCAGAGATCTAACTCTACACTGAGAAGTGGCAGTTGACTAGGACAGTCTCATTTGAGAACATTCAAATGTATTTCTTTAACCTTTTGGTATGGAGCCGAGAAATCAGTGTTTTCTCAGTGTTGCATCAGCAGACACAGTGTCTTGTTAGAGATCTTCTAACCAGACTTACCATTGAGGAAAAGATCTGCAAATTTCCATAGTAAGGAAGGAAAAAAATAATCTCTTCCCATTGTCTGTGGATTTTGTCTACAATATTTGTCTTTAATCCAGTGATTCGTTTGCTTGAATGCTTCTTCATATATGCCAGGAGCCGTGCAAAGGTCACACTTACTGCACATTCATTTTCTTCCTGTCATTCTTATTGATATATTTAGATCATTATTAGATAGAATTTATGCATTGAATTAATCGTCAGTTGTTGCAGTCTTTTTAAAATCAAAGTCAAAATGGTATTTTATACTGTAGTGGAGAAAAGGTATTTGTTGAACATGCACTTTTGTGGTAGATTGGCTGTAATTAGTTCATCAACCATGAGATAATTAAAAATTATGGTACGGTTTTCTTTATAGCATAAGAAATGTCACAATATGTAATGTTAGTACTCAGGTTAGTCTTAAAAGGTTTAGTTTATAGGGCAGTAATATAAGAAAAATCTTGGAGAATGTTTGTTCAGAGACTCTTTTTTTTTCATGATGGCTAAAAGAATGCATTCTGTAGTATCAGAAAACACGGAGACAAAAAATGAGTTGGTGTTACCTGCCTGTTGGGTGAACTCACGATAACCTCGTCCTTACAAAGTCACCATACCAGGAAGCTAATTTATATAGGAAATAGTTTAATATGGAAAATTGCACTTTAATAATACCTACTAATTAAAATGCCTGCATTCAACAAAATACAGCTCTCAATGCCCAGAAAGCTGTACAAGCCACCTGGAATGATTGATAATCCTGCATCTCCGCAGTCTCGAATAAACCAGCAGCAGCGCATGTATTTTATTGACTGCGGACTGAAGGCCTGAGCAATGTACTAGACAACTGAACGGTAATTCATTTGACTCTCTACACTACAGTGTTCAGTTATCACTGTGGCATTTAGATACCAAAAGTAAAATGAGTATCACCCTTCTGGCTTTTTCTCCCATTTTCCATATTCACAGGGACACACAGGTTTGCTTCAGCTTTAGACAACATGCTGTTGTACAAATCATCGTTTAATATAAATTTTTAAAAGTGTTTTCAGGCAGGGAATCAAAGCAGATGTCTGTTTGCCATTTAACAGTATTTCTCTGCTTATAGAGAAATTTACTGCAAGATTTCATTATGTTCTTTTCTCTCTCTTAGTGTTTATGGGGGGAAAACTGTTTTTTTTTTTTAAATACAGAACTTCTTAGGAACCTATCCATCTTGTGAAGCTAGGTAGACCTGTGAATTCCAGTTACGGTTGATTCATTTTACGTTCCTTTTCTGACATTGTTACAAAGCCCAGCTCCTGTGGCTGCCACCTTCCTTTGTGTCTTATTTTAGATGCTTGTTATTTAAATGGACTCTCAGCATCGCCAGTGGCTTTTGTGGTGGTGGTTGCTAAATCGTTTTAAATGACTTTAATGGAAGTCTTCTTTTCTCCTTTTGATACCTGAGCCTGTCTCCGATAGATGTAGTCCTAAGTATGAGCTGTTATTGTCTCAGTTTTAGGCTGAAATTAAAAAAAAAAAAAGAGGGAGCACTGTAGCCATAGAAAAGAAAAGTCAGAGATTCATCAGCAGGTTGGCCTCCCAGGACACCAAGGCTTCATCTGAGAAGTGTCGGAGATGGTTCTGTTGTGTGTTGTTAACATATGCTTTATACTTTTAATCATTGATTATAATACTATGCAAAAAAAGAAAAAAGCTGAAGAATCTCAGCACTTAGCCCCTTTTTGTTTATCCAGATATTTGGAAATCTCGACTGAAGGTGAAAGTAATATCGACAGTCATTTCAAAAGCAAATGTCGTTTCCGATTGAAAAAAATGATTTGTGTGTGTGAGAATATGAAGATTCAAAGAAAATTACTTGTCCAATATTCAGCGTTCCTGAAAGCCTAAATGTATTTATCCATGCTCTGTGGATTAGAGATTATTTTTAAGAATTTAAAGATTACCTTATGGCACTTTTTCTCAGAGGACCTGCAGGCACTGTTTAAAGAATTTAAAACTAAGGTTTATCAAATGCCACAAAAACATAGAAAAAATAGGAATTGAAATGGTGGGGGGTGAAGACAAGCAGCAGGAAAAATACATACAGTAAATAAGGACGAGCGAGAAGGTTAAATTCATATAACATATCAGCAAAATCCCTGGTACCAGTTGCTGCCCTTCTTCGGCGGAATGATGAGGAAGAATGAGCTTTCTGTTGCTCAGCAGACCTTGAGTTACAGCTCAGCTCCCCCACTAATTAGCTGTCTGTGCTTTTGGAAGAGTGCCTAGCGTTCAGAACCTTACTTTCCTCATCTATAAAATGGTGATGTGTCTAGTCTGCACAGTTATTCTGAGGACTAAAAGATAGATAGGTGGACCGTAGCCCTCTCATGCATAGTAGGCTCCAAATAAACACTAGTTGCTATTTTTTGAAGGTTCCTATATTCCTTACAGACACTTGCCTTAAGCCTTAGCCTCCCAATCAGTACATCAACAAAGTTAGGACTATGATCAATGGAGATCTGAAAAATCATTGCCAAGACCAGAGCTTGGACCCCAAACAAGCCTGGCTGGAGTGGCTATAGCCTCACGAGCACAGGTTACCCTCTGCAGGGCGCCAGGGGGCGCCACATACACAGTGTGCACAATGGAATGCCCAGTTCATTGGATCTGCTTTGTTAGTCTCTGCTTTTGATAAAACATAAAAATGAAGGCATGAAAAATAATTTTTCAGTTCCAAAACAACTTAGATTTTGAAAACCCCTTGTATATAAGAGGACAAGTTGTCAGTGACCAGAGGGGAGAGGGGAGGGAATTTCAGGGGAGAAGGGAAGGGTTTACAGGAACAAATATAGAGGACACATGGACAAAACTAGGGGGGTTGGAAAGGGGAGGGAGGAGGGGAGGAATGGGTGGGTGGGCTGGAATGGGAATAAAGGATAGAAACTGTACTGAATAAACTAAAATAAAAA
>CM052539.1:15229813-15263954 GCA_028533065.1 Trachops cirrhosus
TAGATGGCAAATATTGTTGGAAGCACGTTACGTGTGTTGTCTAATTTAATTAAGTTGAAAGATTAGAATGCCCTGAAATCTGGCCATAGCCCACCTTCACAGCTTCCCCTCCTGCCACTCACACGTACAGTTCTTACTTGCCGAAACTAAACAGGGACATAAATAAAATTTTAAGACCATAAACAGACATGTCATGTTCTTGCATACCTCTGTGCTTTTGAACATGGCATCTCCTCTGCCTGGAATTCCCTTCGCTTAGTTTGAACCTGGAAACTCCTACTCATCCCTGCAAGCCTGTCTCCTACCCGTGAAGCCAACTGCAGGTCCCCCGGGCCAAGGTCACCACTCCTTACTCTGCCCTTTCGTCACATTGAATGTACTCCCTTGGAACAGCTGTCACTTTGCCTAGTAATTCCTTGTCTTCCCCACTAGACCAGAAGCTTCTTCCCCACTAGACCAGAAGCTCTTCAAGGCAATAATTATGTCCCATTCATTTCTATGCCCCTAAGCCACCTAGCATGGCTGACGCAGTCCATCCCTGAAGCGTATTTGCCGATGAGTAACTGTGTCCCACAGGTGCCTCGTGGGGGACCATGGGGTCACTCTCCAAACAGGAGCTTCCAGTGGAGACCTAGAATTTACAACTGTAACAACACTGTTAAGGACACAGTGACCAACTTTTATAAAATGTGCTGTGGTTCCTTAATCTGCTATCCTCCTGGAGCAATTTGCACTTCCAATAACAAGCAGTAGAAACTCCATGCTCAGGTAGAGCGCTGTATACCCTTCCTCATCCGGTGTCAGGGTGGGTCTTGGTGGGCCTGGGCACTGGGAAGAAGGAAGTGTTGGCAGGAATTGGAGAGAATCTTTCTTTTTTCCTCCTTTAATGTTGTTTCTGTGGTCCGCATCTCCTGCATAGCCTCCAAAGGAAGCATTTTGCCTAACTTTTAATCAAAGAGCAACTGAACACTTAGAAAAGGAGTATTTGCTAAAGGAAGACCAGGCACTTATAATTTCTGATGTTTCATATCCAAGTTATCCATCTTCCCAAAAGTCGCCAGCTTGGGGAATAAGACAATAGGGCAGAAATATGGCAACAAGAGGCCCTTCCACTTCCTGAGAGGTAATTCAGCAAAGACATAAGCAAAAAAACATGCTTAGTGCTGAGCTTTAGGAAATTGATTTTTTTAATTTAATTGAGATAGGGCTCTAAATAGTAAGTATGCCAGGGGAGTGTCTGTCTGTCTCATTTGGAAGCTTAGTAAATTTTCTGCACACATGATGATTTAATCATCAAGTAAACTGCACTAATCAGACAAAGCCCATTTGTTCTGTTGTTTTAATAATCAATTCAGATCCCCCAGCTTCCTAATACATTGCTTGTGGTCAATTCAAATTAGCTGGAGATCTACATCTGTCTGACCTTGCATATAGACAAGATATTAGCCACCAGGCCATTCCAAGGAATAAATTCAAATTCTAATGTAAACACTCTTGAATTTATGCCCTTTTATATTGAGATGAATGGTTTATGAAACCTTTCTCCCTGTAAAAATCCTCATAAATGAGGGCAGTGTTACTATTTTAAAATTAAAATCATCTTTTTTAGCATCATGACTAGAGATTTTGCAGATACCCATGTAAATGATTATAAAATAGGGAAAAATGTTCAAGAAGTTGCATTTTATTAAATGCCTACCTAGATGAAATTTTTTCTCTCAGATTCGCTATTCAAATTATTCAGATTTTGGTTTGCCCTAATGCTGTCTTTTTTCAGGAAACAAAAATAAGCCATACTTACATAAGATTCACGTGCTTCGTGAAACCATGATGTTAATAACACTTGTTTTTTAAATGTTATGTGTGGAAAGGTAACATCTCTTTTCTCCCCCTCATTAGCATTTCTCATACGCGACGTTTCTCTGAGAGACACCGCAGGCAAGGAGCGAAGGGTTCCGCGCTGACTTTTACCCCTGCCCCTGGCTCTTCCACAGGGGAGCCTCCAACACATTCTGTCCTTGTTCGTGAGAAATAAATCTCACTTTTTATGAACCTTGATGAGAGAAGAGATTAAACCCACTAAATAGAAACAGGAAATGCCGGGGAAAGGAAAGCCACTTTGTCTCAAGGAACAGAAATATGGGCTCCCAACATTTGAGGCATTTGGCCTGAAACAGTGTTAGTAAATTTCTTAAGAAGTTGAGGTTAAAATACTTCTAATTGGCAAACAATCATTCTTTCATATATTGGTAGTAAACTTTGGCATTTCTTCATCTTTTTTATTTCTTCACAAATTACTTGAATTCCATAAAAACTAAACCAGAAATTTCAGTAAGATATAATTTAGGCATGGGCGGAAAAAAATGTTGATGTATTCAGTAGATATGATATAACACTGTGGCATTTTCATCATTAATTATGCATTTCATGGATACCAAGTGCCCACTACGTGAATAACATTATATTAATTAATTAATGACATGCCCCATATTTTCATCATTCTAGGGCAATATAAGAATAAATTACCAATTTTTCATCATGTGTTTTTCTGTCTGGTTTAGTATTACCATTATCTTGAAGTAAAAATGAATAATTTCTCACTGTGCAAATGACATTACACGTAGGTAATGAGTTTAATGACGATCGCATATTAAACCTTGTTTTCTACCAAATGCTAAAACACTGCTTATTGCTTGTTTTCATTGGAGCCCTGTTATTGTATTGAATTGCATTTGCAAGTAGGGAATATTACTTTCCCATGTGATTGTTCAGCATCTAATTTTTGGGAAGCATTGTTCTTCTCACTTTTTTGTTTTGAGCCCATGAATTTGGTCAACAAGCTTGCAAACCTGATACAAACCTGATACTTCACTCTTCATACAGTGTGCTAAGTAGATTTTTTCTTGTTGGAGCATGACTAAATTGGTACTGTCATTGAAAAGGTCTGTTGCTAAGACTATACTTTCAGGGATTGTTTCTATAGTTTGTTACTAAAAAGTCTGTTGCTGTTATTTTTTTGGAGATTTCTTTGTTTTGGTCTGCTTGGGTTTAAGTTTTTTTGTTAAGTTTAAGTTTTAATTGTTACCTGAGGATATGTTTATTGATATTAGAGAGAGGGAGAGGGGGAGAGAGAAACATCGATATGAAGGAGAAAAATTGATCAGTTGTCTGCCGTATGCGCCCTAACCGGGGATCGAACCTGCAGTGTAGGTATGTGCCCTGACCAGAAATCAAACCGCCAACCTTTGATGTGCAGGACAACAATCCAGCCAATGGAGCCACCCAGCCAGAGCTGCTTGGGTTTAGTTTTGAGCCACCTTCTGATGTACTACATGCTAGGAAGATAAGGAGATAAGCTTGCTTTTAACATGTTCACAAGAAGATTTTGGTCTAGAGAAGGAAACGTGAACACCTGGCTTTAGCACCGTATGATGGGTCGCAGGGGCTGGATGACAAGGGTTTGGTAGAAGTTTCATCTTTCACAAACGTAGTAATTGAACTTGGTCTTGAATTATTGAAAGGTGAGTAGGGTTCACCTGTTAGAGAAGAGATGAAGGATGTTCCAAAAAGAAGGCAAAGCTCCTGTGTACCTGAAGGGAGTGTCCCACTTTATCACAGAGGAAGCGCCCTGGCCCCTGAAGAATCCTCCATCCCCGAAACATCACTTCTTTCCACATCTGTGTGGGACAGTTTACTGCAGAGGTTCTCAGCTCGTCCACTGCCCAGGGCAACCTGGTCACTCACCAAGGCCGTCCCTCTGCTTACCATGATGGGAGACAGGCCCAGCACCAGCATCAGTGAATGGCTCCATCTTTGTGATGACTCTCCATTCTCCCCATTCTCCCGCTTTGTGGATCATGGCAAAGAGAAGGAAGGAGAGAAAGTTAAAAGGAGCTCACCACCCACCCCAAAGAATAATTATACATTTTACTATAAACCCTCCATTAACTGGAATTTTCACATAGCTCATGTTGTCAGCCCTTGCTTTTAATGCAAAACACTATGACAAACAACTGCTCCTAAGTTTTTATTTAAAAGAGCAAAGCCTGGGATGATGCTGGGGCCAGAGTGGCTCTCTCAGCTTCCTCTGGCAGCAGTACTGTGGCCCAGGGACTCATGGTCCTCACAGAACATGGCTCAGGTACCGGGCTGGTCTCCAGATACCCAGGAAAGAATCAAGGACCATCAGTAAACAGCGTTTAGGTAGGGGAGGGGCAAAGTGTGTGTCTGTGTACATATTAGCTATATAGAGATTACATGTTACATATTATATATAATATTTATAATTCTTCCTAAATATTTATATATATTATATATAGGCTCTATATAGAGATCTAGGGAGACTATATATTATGTACAATATAATATTTGAAATTCTTCCTAAATATATATTTTAATATATTTATATATTATATTTCTAAATATATACATATTTAGGAAAAATTCCAAATGTTATATAATATATAAGACATTTTATATATAACGTGTACATATTTAAGAATTTCCATAAAGACTCCAACAACAATGAGGGAAAAGCATTTAGCCATAGAATATACTAATTAAATCATTGAATTAAGTGAAAATTGTGTACATTTTACATGCATATCATTATACTAAAGTTACATAACACACTACCTCATTATCTAAAGGTAATTGAGGTTTTATCATGTAAATATGCAACATTAAACCACTAATGCAGCCCTTGCGAATTACCTTAATTTAAGAAAAAAAGTTTTCATTATCTGGGAATCATTACTGACTGACAGATTTCAGATTGCCCTCCAATTCCCACTGCCTTTTTCCTGGCCATAGCTTTCTCTGGTGGAATTCTGCATTTTGGAATAACAGTGTAAGAGCAAGAGGAATATTTAAAAATTGACAAGAGTCGATTCCATGATGGTTGTATTAATGGATAAATTTAGAAAGACTTTGAGTACACTGCAGATCTCCTGCTGCAATAAAGTGCCAGTCATTTAGATATAAGCACACAGCCTTACAACAAAATGTGTCCTGGAGAACAGACCAGTCAGGTTTTAATTAATTTATTAATTTATTTATTCATTTTAGAGAGGGGAGAAGGGAGGAAGTAAGAGAGGGAGAGAAACAGCGATGTGGGAGAAAAACATCTATCGGTTGCCTCTTGTACACGCCCAGCCAGGGACCATACCTGCAACCCAGGCTTGTGCCCTGACCAGGAATCGGACTGGCAGTCGTCCGTTTTGCAGGACAGTGCCCAACCCACTGAGCCACATGGGTCAGGGCCAGACCAAGCACTTTTGAACAGAGGCTGTGTGCCAGGTACTGTGCTGGGCACTTCGGTTAAAAATTGTCAGTGTAGCCTCTCAGCATCTCTAGGAGAGAAATGGCCGTGGGGTACCATGAAGAGACAGAGCACGAATTTTGGAAGTCAGACCTGGACTCACATCCTGGCTGTCACCTACTCTGGCAAGTTTCTAAACTTCCTGAGTCCCAGTTTATTAATTTATGTAAGAGATAATTACCAACCTTGAAGACTGGGTGGTGAGGTAAATGAGATGATTTGTTTTGCGAAGTCATTTTATACAAGTGTGTTCCCTGCCCCTTCTGCCCCTTAGTCTTGCGTTCTTTCCACTAAACCTCTCCTTGGATCCAAATGAAAACGCAGATATTTCTTGAAACTGTGGTGAAGCCGTATCTTCTCCCATCTTGAACTTGCACAACAGATTTCTTTCAGAGCCTTAATGGAGGCCATTACATTTATCCCTTTTACGATGAATCTTTTTGGTGTCAGCGTGGTCTTTCAGCCTGGCCGGGGGGTGGAGAGGAGTGTTGAATTTTGCCTTGGCCTATTACCATATTAAATATCCTTCACAGCTTCATGTCATTGAAAAACCTGATAACCATTCCTCTTATGTCTGCTTTGATGCCATTAATGAAAATATTGAATAGAGTAGAAGGCAGAAGCAGAGAGCCCTGTGGCATTCAATCAGTGGTCCCCCTACAGGCTGCGACAGCATCATTTATCAAGTCTCTTGGGTGTAGATGGACAGCCAGCTGTGATCCCACTTAATTCTTCTCTCATAGAGCACCCCCCCATCTTATAGATCATGAAAAATTTCATCGAGGGCTTTATTGGAATCAAAGACTATATCCATGGCATTCTCCTGTTCTGTCAACCTCATACTAAGAACCCTGTCAAAAAAAAAGGAAATTAATATAGTGCAGCAAAAACTTATTTTTAATGAGACCACTGAAGTTTGGAAAGAAGAGTGACTGATGGCCCAGGGCTTGTTGCCAGAGGAAAGGTGTCTGACCAGTGACTGCAGTGTTTCAGGCTGTGGCATTGATGTGCGGTGGGCTCAGCCCTTCGGTGCAGAACACTGGGCTGAAGAAGCTGAATGAGTTCCCACTTATTGAGACTCATTTGATGCAAAGCATTATGCTAAGTACTTTTCATGTATCTCATTTAATCCCAACACTGAAGCAGCAGACACATTATTTTTTAACCCCAGTATTTTGGATGAGTTAGGTGAAGCTCAGGGTAAGTAATTGACCCAGAGTCATGCATAGTGTCAGAGTCAGGCTCACCCAGGTCACCCTGACACTGAGCCCGCTCCTAATCACCGTGCCTGCGGGACAGGTTCTTGTGCCTCAGTGGTGCTGAATTCATTGATGAGAGAAGAGGGTATCAAGATTCCTGACCTGGGCCCTGGCCAGGTAACTCAGTTGGTTACACCATCGTCCCAATACGCTAAGGTTGCAGGTTTGATGTCCTGCCAGAGCACATAAAGGAATCAACCAGTCAGTGCATGTGTAAGTGGAACAAGTCAATGTTTCTCTCTCTGTCTCTGTTCTCTTTTTTCTCCCTTACTCTCTCTCTCTAAAAATTAATAAATAAAAATTTTATTTAAAACAAATTTCAGTCTGGCCTGGCTGCTGTGGCTCAGTTGGTTGGGTGTCATCTCACAAACCAGAAGGTCGTGGATTCATTTCCTGGTCAGGGCACATGCCTAGGTTACGGGTTCAGTCCCCGGTCGAGGCTTGTGCAAGAGGCAACCAATGTTTCCCTCCCACATCTCTGTTTCTCTCCCTCTCTTTCTCCCTCCCTTCTCCTCTCTCTAGAATCAGTAGAAGAAAAAAAAAGATTTTCAGTCTGTGATTGAAGGGTGGGAGAATTCTCTAACTGTGACCAAAGGTTCCCCACCTCCCCATCTTCAGCACTTCCATTCCTGGTGTTCAGAGAACTGACTCTGGGATGACTGCTTCCTGATGCACGTGGTATAGGAGGAAAGAGAATTTTGAGGGATGTCTCATTAGGATCAATAGAAGGACTAGCAAAATAGCCCGTGTCCACTGGCAGAGAATACCTCTTAAGTGATCAAAGAGTTTACTTACTCCAGATTCAAGCGCTCTCTCCCGTCAGTACTGCCGGCACTTGGCTCTCTAATCCTTTTATCCATTGTTTCATTGCCCGAATCTGCCCTCTACTCTGGCTTCCAGAGCCACCCCACCCTGACACTACACCTTCTTCATTTAGCTGGGTTTCAGTATCACTGATTAAACTGTAGTCACATTGCCAGTCTATTCCATTGGCTCCTTCTGGGCCAGAAAGTCATTCTGTCTCCATTCGCCCCGTGGAAGTGGTTAGTGCTTAGAATGCAACCTTATTCTCTAGTGCTTGAGGCAATCCCCTTATCACCACCCTTTCACCACCCTGTGGAAGCTGCGTTGGCTCCCAGGGATCCCTACACTCCTTTCATACATTCACAGACCGTTTGCTGTAAGCATTTAGAAAGCATAAACATCTTACCAAAGTGTCATGGGTAGGAGGATTAAGACTCAAAAATACATATGGGAAGTCATAGGTACTAATTTATTGTACACATATAAGAAAGAATATCCTGCTCCCCCATGAACCTATAGCTAAACGACGCTAGGCAGCCAGAGCAGAGCTTCCCTCTGAGTCACATTTCTCTGAAATGTACTGGACACTGTGCAGTTTCTGCCTTGCCCACCCTTCAGTCCAGCTGGTAAAGGGCACATTCCAGGGAGCCAGTAGTTTCTGTCTGGAGCAACCTGAGTTACAGCCTCAGGAATGGCCTTATTCATCCTACACTTGCTGAATACTGGATGCTTTCTCCCCGCATTATTCATTGTTAACAGTTTTATTGCAGTATAATTACAGATCATAAAATCACCCATTTTAAGTATAGAGTTCAATGCGTTTTAGTAAATTTATGCAGTTGTCCAACCATTCATGCAAACTGGTTTCGGAACATTTCCTTTACCCTAAAAAGTTTCCCGATGGCCACGGCAGTCAGTGTTCACTCCCCGGGGCCATCTGCCCTAGACAGCCATTCATCTGATCTGCTTTCCCTAGAGAGAGTTTCATAGTTTCTGGAGACATCATATGAGTGGGATCATACCACATGTAATCTTACGTGCCTGGCTTTGTCCCTGCTGTAGCATGTGCCTGCAGTCCGTTGCCTTGAATATACTGCATTTTAATTACCTGTTCACCAGCTCTAGGGACATTTGGATTATTTCCAGTCCTCAGCTGTGATGAAAATTGCCATTTGAGTATTCACTTACAGATCTTTGTGTGGTTATATGTGTTCATTTCTCTCTCGGATGCTAACTGGGAGTGGATTTGCTGGGTCGTATGGTAAGAAACGGGGTCATAGTGTGAGACATTGGCAATCCCCCAAAAAATAGATTATCAGTTGCATTCCCACTAGCAATATGAGGGTTCCAGTTGCTCCACCTCCTCACCACCACCTGGCATTGTCAGTCATTTAGCCATTCTAATGGGTAAATGGTGAGTCACAGTTTCATGTGATTCTCCAAGAGATAAGGAAGAAGATAGCCAATGAGGGTAGGGGGAACAATGGAAGAAAAGGGATTATTAAAAAATCTGTCTCCCAATCTCCCACTGTCATCCTGCTCCCTCATCCTGAGCCTGTCCTTGGGACAAGAGCAATATTGGCTTTCCTTAGAAATGCTTCCTTAAGCCCTTCACATCCTTCTCCCTCCACACACCGGCCAAAGTGCGCTGACACCCAGTCCTAAAAAACAGTAGTAACTTTCTGGGCTAGTACAATACACAGATTTTTTAAACCTTAATTTTAGCTAGTTTTAGATAGATTTTCGCCTCCTCCCACACCACATTCTTTTATCACAGCTGCTGGCAAAAGGAAAAAAACCAGAATTGACATGTTTGAATTTATTGCCTCGCTCCCTCTTTTACCCTCTGATGGAGGGTGTTATGTGCCGTTAAACTAGCTAAACAGCAAGAAGGAGGCAGCAAAAGAGCAGAAAAGGAGACCATATATGATCCAACCATTGAATAATCAGGCCTTCACTTACCTAGGATTGTCTCTTGAGATTGATTGTCTTAAAGCTTCTCCTTACAAATATGGGTATGTTTATGTATTTTGCATATTTCAGTTTAATTATAATATATAGATATGTGTTAATATTGAATTTTGTGAAAGATAATCTTATTTACATTATTGACCACATTGGTCATATAATAAGTTTTATGATCTCAAAAATGAAAGGAAATAAGTTGGAAAAAACCCTCAATAACAATAAATAACCTGTGTGTAGTTAGTAAAATATAAGCAAAACTGAGGCCTCTCTACATCTTAAGCTGCAGAGCACTTCTTAAATTTGTATTTATTGATTTTAGAGAGAGAGAAAGAAAAATTGATTTGTGGTTCCATTTATTCATGCATGCATTCACTGGTTGATTCTTGTATGTGTCCTCACCAGGCAGCCTTGGTGTATCAAGACAAGGCTCTAACCAATGAGCTACCAGGCTAAGGTTTGCAGAGCATTTTAATGTATCAGTAATAGTGCAAAGAGATTGCAGATTTTAAATGCTATTAGCCCATCATCACATTTCCAAGAATAACTTCAGATGTGGATTATAGCACATATTTCCCATTTTCTTTTGTAACAAAATTTTCCTTAAGTAATCCTGATGATTGGCTTATGAGCAATGCGAACCAAATTTTTCTTAAGAAAACTGAATTTGCAGCTAGCTGTACTTAAAAGTAACTTCACAGGGAAATTGGTTAAGAACTGATTGGTTGGTTGGTTTGAATTTTTTTAATCTTCTAGAGTAATGTTTATGTGAAAATATAATCAGAAAATTAGTACCTTCATCAAGAGGTAATTCAGAGAGCTTTACAAATAAACCTAAGATTCTCCTTGATTACAAAAGAAGCCTTTCTACCTCCAGAACCCTTAAATGCTCAGAGGCAATTATACAATTAAGGTCTCTCTTTCCATCAAAGATTTTCTCATTTCTTCATAATTAGTATTTCTTGTTTATTGAAACAGACTACCCTCAGAACACTCACACACCCCTACCTGCCCACCCCCCTCATTCTCACCGTCCTTTGCTCTCTCTCCAGCTATTTAACTTGGAACCTCTTTTCCTCCCTATAAGTTAACACAAGTGCATTTGGATGACATCTGTCATACAAACTATTATTTGCTGATTATTCAGTAGCAGTTTCTTTGAAAAGTAATAGCAGAAGGAAAAGAACATTTGGAAAATCTAGTCAGAGTGATTTTTTTCCTTAGATGAAGTGTTCGAGGTAAAGGGAAGGAGTTACAGACGGTGGGGAGTAAGGAAGCTTTACATCTCCCGCAGCAACTGAGGTAAAGCAACCGAGGTACTACAGCTCAGAAGGAATAGAAAACTCTCGAGAGTCGAAAGGGAAAGAAGTAGAGTATGGGTGCTCTTTGCTTGTCCTCTTTGCCTTCCAGAGACATCTCCCCTGCTTCATTTGCTGTCCATGCACAGGGGGTGACATCTGAGATCTCAGGGATGCCCCTCGAAGGGTGTACCCGTGTGCTAGGTGCTATGAGGGGCCCTATGATGCAGCGACACTGTGTCTGACCTTCCAGAGCTGATAGTCTGTTGACTACTAGAGAAATTCAGAGAAAGAGGTTGCTGTAGTCCAGGGGGCGCAAGGAAGGCTTTCAGTGGATCTTGATTTCATGCTTGCAAGAGTCTAATGAAAAGAGGAGCAAAGTCTCCAGAATATGCAGAGGTGTTGTGTATGTAGGCCAGAGAGACCGACAAGGCACTGTTGGAGACAGGGGAGACTGGCTGGAGTAGAAGGAATTTTAGGTAATAGGACAGAGGGCTGGAGAAATGAAGGGCATGGTTCTTAATCTAAAATATACGCAGAGATATCCATAAAATCGTACATTTACATAACAAAGATAGTGTTCAAAGTTTTGCAGTTAGGGTTATTCAAGGATAGAGTAAGAAAGTTTTAAGTTTCTGTTATACTTAAGAGAGAAATAATGCCTTAGTTCAGTGCTTTATGATTTCCAGAGCAGCTTCCTAGTCATTCTTATTCAATCTACAGAAATGTCTTTTAGTCTTGGAAGACTGTGTAGACACATGTATTTGTTAGATGGATGGATGGACAGATGGATAGATATGGATATGTAATAGATAGAAATATATAAATGTATACACACACAATTTGAAAACATTTTTCCAACTACTAGACTGACAGCCCTAGACGACAGGATTTTTTTTCTTCTTTGTGGCTCACAAATTGCATAGCACAATGGTATATGTGAAAGACCTTCAATAAATGTTTGTTGAATGAGATTATCATTGACCCTCTAACATTGCAATGCAAAGGTATAAAAGATCACTTAGCTAGAAGAAGAGTGAGAGAAAAGAAACAAATATTGTGACCTTCTGCTTCCACCATACCACTGCCAGACATGGGTTATTACAGTCCAAGAAATAAGAGAGAAAATGTCACAGTCGGAATTAGATGCCATTTCAAACTAGGATTCCTGGAATTGTGGGAGTGGAAATTGGATGACACACGGGCACTTCTGCCCGGATGCTCTCGGGTGGGAAATGTTTAAAAATTGTAACCACGGAGGGGGGATATCTTTCCCGTTTATCTGCAGTTTCAGTCCTGCAGATGAGAACAAAGCAGATAAACTTCCACTTCACCTTCCATCTGGGCGTTCCAGACGACCAGAAGTCCAGAGAACACTTGCAGATTTATTGGAAGAGGCCACTCAGAAGCCAGACAAGCCATCTAGGCTTGCGTGGGAGCTGCTGTCCTTAGTTGGCAAGTGACTAGAAAGGGAAAGTGGGGACAGTCTACCCCCTTAAAATGGAAGGGGGATTCCAAATGCAGACAAAGCTGTTTCATCCTAAAGACCATTTAAATAAAAACGAAGTAAAAATCACTCTCTAAGTAAAATGCAGAAATGAAAAGGCTGTGCCGTGATAGCTGGAATGGCTCGTGTGCTCAGCAATGCTGCGTGTGTAATCTCTGGGGGACTCCAGCTACATGTGTTATTTCACGTCTGTCAGCTGAATCTGAACTCCAAAATAGCACAAATGCAGAATGTGACACTGAGGAAGATTATGTGGATTTGCCGTTTTCCCCGGAGGCCTTGGTCCAGCCGGCAATAAACAGATTGAGATTTCAGGCGGAACACAGAGACATGACTTTCCTTCGTGACTCATGTGCATTCTTGCAGTTTTCATTGGTGTTTTTCATGTCGTGTCTCAGCAAACGTGGCCATGAAAATGGAAATCGTAGGATGATAGGATTTTTTTAAGGACGTAGCATGTTTGATATCCAGAAAAGAATCACAAACTGTATTTCCAACAACAAGGGGGAATGGTTAGCGAATTATGACATGCTTCTCTAAAGCGATAATATGCTAAGAAGGAGTTACTTTAAATGTCTGCTGAGAGTTGAATGTGTAGGAAAGCTCTTTAGCTTTAATATCGGGCAAAAAAATAAGGAGAAAATTATATTTACAGTGTGACCACTACAAAGCGTAATCATGGGGACAAAAGGAAAGGAAATATACCTAAATGCAAATAGACCATGGATACCTTGTTCTCTTATTTGTTTTTCTGTATTTTCTGTCTTTACTGTGGGAAAACAGCATTATTATTATTATAATCGAAACATTGCTCAATTTTTAAAAAACAGATGAAGAAAGAAAAACAATGGTTAATTTACATCACCTTAAATTTAACACGTTTAATTTATAGCACATTAAATTTTAAAAGGAAAAAAATAGAAGTCCAGGTACACTGGCTTACGGCGCTGCTGCTCTGATGTGAGCTGTTCAGTGCGAGGGTAACGTCCTGGAATCGTCTAGCAGAATTCCCATGGCTGAACCCACAGACATAAATGACACTGACATAATATTATAGCATCGTCACTGTGCAAAGGCATTCTCCTGGTGCTGGAATTTGCGATGGGGTTTCTACGGTTCTTCCATTTAATTGACACTGCAGGAAGTTTGTGGAGGTAGCTGCTACTCTGACGAATGGGTACCCACGTGCGGCAGGCCCGTGCTGCTTCAGTCACATTCCTTGCCTTTGACCCACACTTCTCGTGACAGTTGTAGTAAAAGCCATTAAGAAAACATGCAGTAACTTTTACCTACCGGAACTGGGCACTTGGAACCCTATTCTTATGCTCATGCGTATAAAATGTTTTCGTAGTTAATGGCTGGACACTGAAGTTATCTGTGCTCAGTCTCTCCAAGTTTCCCCTTTGAGTTCTCCAAATAATTTGTGACAGAAATTCAATAGTGTTTTTTGAGTTGAACTGAATTTTGTCAATACCTTAGAATAACTAAATCCCCAGTACATCACCATTGCTTTACCTTTTCCTCCCATCGGGCTCCTTGTGCATGCGGTGCACCCACACAGGAATGAAAACCGTACAGATTTTTTTCTCTACCACAGTAACCATTGCTCTGGCTTCCCCTCCCCCCCACCTCCAGCTTTTTGAAAACTAAGTGTTTGTAAACTGACTAGTCATCAGTCGTGGTACCTGGGGTGGTAGGATTTCACTACTTCCCTACCACTTACAATGATGGTCAAATGTTAAGCTGCTCTCACTCAAGGCAAACTCAACTGTCCTTGGACTTGACTTGCCCATAATCGCTATCTTTCCTTAGAATGCTCTCTGTGATAGTCTTGCTGATTGGATTTCATATTGTTGAGTTGGAAGTTTTGAAGCCAAATGGCACCCTCCCTATCACTCTACTATTAGCCAACTGGGACTGACTCCTGAGCTGATGAGAACTTGCTAGTCTTTGTCTATACAAGTGTCCCCCACTACATGAAAAAAGAGCATTCCTATGAGCCAAAACAGCACAAAGCAAAGAAGAAACTACCCTAGGACACATCTTACTAATAACAGATGCACAAAATAATGGAGATAGAGCCCAGATGCTCACAGAGTCCAAGGCTGCAGCGGGTTGATGCTGAGATGCAGAGTGTGGTTCCCGGGGAAGGAGTTTGGCGGGCCACCCTCACTGCTTGGGGTGTGCGCTGCCTCTCTAACAGCTCCCTGCAAAACAAACACTATTTTTGATTTTCACCTTTTTATGTAAAAGTGTTGGGGTCTGCCCTGCCTGGTTTCAGGAGCTGTAACCCCCTGTGGCTAAGGCTGAGTGAGAAACCTCCAGAAACCAGGATGCCTAAGGAGACAAAACTTATTTCCCTGAACATGGACACTGCCTGCTCTGTGTTTGGCTCCCTTTGGCTTATCAGATAGTCAATGATGGGTAACAATTCTCTGAAGAGAATGGGCCTAAGACAGATACGATCACGTGGGAATAAGCCATCAGGGAAGAGACTCAGGGCTGTGGAAGTGAAGGGGTGATCGACATCACCCCTGCCCCCTTGGCCTTGACAATGCCTGGGTCCTTGTTCTGGATGTGAGAATTCCAAGTCTCCCGCTGCCTTTGTCTCCTCTGCCCAACTCAGGGCCTACGGAAATAGCAGGGGCGGTGCAGTCCAAACCAGAGTTGGTGGACCCCTGCAGTAAATTAGACCTGGAGCATAGAATATGCGAAATCCTGGGAGACCTGCTTGCTAAGGATGCTCTTGGATACGTAGACATGGGCAGGAAACGAAACTAAGCCTGTATCTGTTAGATGATAATAGCCCCAAAACTCAGCGTGAGCTCTTTGAACTCTCTGTAAAATATCTACCTGTTTTTGATCTTGCCTGCTAGACGATAAATCCACATTCTGTATCCGTTCACCTACCCAATACTACCTAATAAAAAGCCTGCTCGGGCGGGAAGGCAGGGCGCTCTCCCCTAGAGAGAGTGGCTCAGCTGTTCCTATTCCCCCACAGGACTCGGTAGTGTGTGTGTATTTCTCTCGTATCATGAGCATCTGCAGCAGTCACGGTCACCGCTGGCCGGTGGCTGCATCATAAAAGTAAAAATCCTCCTCAGATTTCTTAGTGACAACAGGCATGAATGTAGTTCTGTCATAAAAGCAAAGTGGTGTAAAGAGAACTTTTCGAAAAGCCGCGGGTACGTGTCTATGCATTTCACAGGGAGTTCTGCAGCGTACCTGCCTGCGCTCTTTTAGTCTGGCTTTAGCCCTTCTGTAAGCCTCGTCTGAAACTGAAACTCTATGATTCTAATGTTTCTCAGATGGTCACGACCCAGTTTAAATGGTTTGAACGTGACAACTCAAAATAAAAAGCACCACCTTAAGACATATCGTAGTGATATAAGCAGTGGTGTAGCTGAGGTATAAGGGTTAATACCAAGAGGAAGAGCATGGTAAGTGGGAAAGAGCAGGCTAAGAGTCAAGTGCAATCCTGGCCATGACCTGTCAGCAACATGACCACAGACAAGGCACCCAGCATTCCTGAGTCTCAGGGTTAATGGGAATGATAATGTTACCCACATATAATGCACTTGCTGCAGTTTCTAACACAATTAAGAGCCTCATGCTCTACTGACTGAGCTAGCCGGGCACCTTCTAACACAATTAGAATGTAGAACTAGAATATAGCAAATGTTTAGTAAGGAATAGTTATCATTATCTTTTGTGATACGTGGTCTTTTCTAATCATTAAGGAGTTACCCAAATGTTCTTGATATGAATCATCACTGTGTTAAATTTTTCATTTTTCTATCTATCTGCCCGTCCATCCCTTTCTGGGTAGTTCTGTGGAGGACACAGCGATGGGGCTCCAGCAAATGGCTCGGTTTACCCCCTGTCGCAGATTAAAGGGTGTGCATGGAGGAACAGCATACATTCTTTCAGATTAGGTCTAGCATTAAACCAATAGCTAGAGACTGGATCCGTTCCCATCAGTACCTATCCCTTCGATGAGGGCTTTTCCGAGGTTAGCCATGTCTCTTCATGCAAAGCACAAGCGACTTTGTTTGACATGATCAGCTAGGAAAATGACCAAGTCTCTGTTTTTCTGGATCTCTGTGCATCCTTTGAGTCCGTTAGCTGAAATCAGCACACCACCAAGGTCGCATCTTCTCTGCGCCGGGAACTCTGCTGGTTATTCTCACGATTTCATTCTTCATCTTCCCAGCAACATCGGAGGTTGGCATTAACCTTCTCACTTTATAGGTGAGAAAATGGAGACCCAAGGAGTCAGGTCACTCGCCTACAACTGAGCTGTGAGAGAGTAAACCAGAAGTGGTGGCAGAGGTCACACCAGCTCAGTTTCAGCAGTTATTTGTTGTTTAGTGTCCATTACTTGTCAGGATAATTTTGAATGTCTAAATTACTCTAAAAAGCATTTCCTAGCAGGACCCAGATAGCATCCTCAGCACCAGATCCAATTACCTACTGGGAGAAAGGCAGTGGAGATTTTCTGGAAGGAATTTATAGGTATCTCCAATAAAAGCCTTTGGCAAAATAATAAGAAAATGTAGTGTTTTTACACTAACATTACCCTTTTCCAACATATTTGGTATTTTTCTGAAATGAGGAAGTTCTTTGATCTTAATGCTTAAAAAAAAGAATCAATGCAAGAATACAAAGGCATTTATCTGGAGCACATAAACAGCATTGCCGGCAAGTAAGCAGCACCAGGATCACGCTACTTAGTATATTTGTAAATCATCTGAAAGAAGGAGTTTATGGTGACATTCCAGATTTGCAAAACCTGCCAAGCTCCTCCAGGTAGCGAAATGCCAGGTTGACTTATATAAGTGCAGAAAGAATACGCAGGGCTGTGTGAGTAGGCAGAAGGATGGCGGACGGGCTTCTGTGTGGACAACTGTAAAATAAGGAATTTAGGGAGAAATAATTCAAACTGTCTTTCCAAAATGAAAGGACTTTGAACTATCAGCTCTAACAAACGTGAGATTTTACAGTGTGTGTGTTTGTCCCTTGTTATTCCTACTGTAGCTAAAAGGCTGGCCTTTAGCTACAGTAGCTAAACCTACTGTATAACTATAGTATACCTACTGTAGCTATACCTACTGTAGCTAAAAGGATAGCCTTTTAGGATAGCTAAAAGGATCAAAGGTGGTTAAGAAACCAAATGTGGTAAAGAGGGACATTTGAAAAGGAAATTAAAAGCAGAAAATAGTATTCTGTTCAAATGTAAAGTCACGGTTCACCTATATCTGGAATATTGTGAGCATTTTTTCAACAAACTTTAAGCAGTTGTGCTAGGGCAGGAGATGGCACAGAGAAAGAGAACCAAAAATGACCCAAGGGAAAGAGGACCTGCTCTGTGAAAACAAACCACAAAGACTGGGGTTCATCAGCCTGGAGGATGATGATTTGTAAAATCATCGGGATGTGGTGCATGTGGACAGTGTAAGTGCTTATTTAAAATCTAAATAAATTTAGGCAGAAAAGTCAATATGCTAATTGACAAATAGGCAAATAAAAATGCAATGTTAGTATAGGATGAAATGCCCAAAGAAATGCTCACCCCACCCCCTTGGAAAGAGAGAGAAAATTTTTTAAATCATTTACCCAGTGGGTAGTATACTTTAGAAACCAGTTACCCAGAAATAGTTGCTATCTCCTAGAATGGCATGTGGGCAGGGGAGGGGTAAATACATTTCTTGTGAATGTATTTATATGTTGTATTAATAGTTGGAGATCTGCCCAAACTTTGCAGCTTACCTTGGAGTAGAACAAGCTTTGACATCAGCAAACCCGATTCAAATCCCAGTGCCACCTCGTCCTGGCTCTTGGACAGGCAACTTAACCAGTCTGACTAACCCTCAGTCTCCTCATCTGTAAAGCAAGAAGGGCCCCTTCCAGATTCGGGGGGCAGGGGGAGGGGTGAGAATTGGGAGGGGCAGCACAGGCAAAGCTCCAGGAAGGGTAGGAACGGAGACTCTTTTCAAATCTTAATTCTCTTTGTCATCCTTCTACAAGGTGCCCTTTGCTGCACTGTCAGACATAAAATCCCATCCTAGGGAGACTGAGAGTCAGTGCTTGATTATAACCCTACTTCGCTACTTGTATCTATATTAACATCCGTTCTTGCCTACTCACTGAGCCCCTGTTATTTCAGGCATTGCTTTAGGAGTTGGGGAAATACGCAATAAAGGCACACCATGACCCTGCTCTCAGGAAGCTACCTGGGCGAGGGAGGCACACAAACACTACCCCGTAAATAATCTCAGAGAATGAGGAAAAGAGAAACACAAAGCAGAGCGCGATGGTGTTGGGCCCTGGCGCTTTTAGTGAGGACGTACGGGGAGGCCCTTGTGAGGAGACAACACCTGAGCAGTGCCCAGAGGGACGAGAAGGCGTCCGGTGACAATCTCAGGCCCAGCGTTCTAGGCAGATGGACAAGCAGTGGTAGAGGCCCCAAGGCGAGAATGCAAACGGAACGAACAAACAGTCAAGGAAAAGAGAAGGCCGGTGTGACCGAGCATCCTGAATGGAGGGGAGGGAGGCAGGGACAGACAGACAGCGGGCAAGCAGCCCTGTGGGGCCTTGAGGCCAGGTGGGGACTCAGGTTTTATTTTAAGAGCAATAGCAAGCTATGGAAGACTTCAGCTGGTGAGAGAAGACTTGACTGGTGCTTTTGAATGGTCTTGCGGCTGCCAGGTGGAGGAAGGGACTCTCGGGCAGCCTGCGCAGAAGGGGCACCGTCTCTGCGTTCTCTTCCTGCCCGCAGTTCTCTGCCTGAGGCTCGAGGCTGTCTCGAGTGGTTATTTCTTTCCGGACTCGAAGGTTCACAGTGATCTCACACGTCTTTCACGGTGCAGAGGTAGCCTTGCACAAGTCTCCTCTCGTTCCTTCATCTTTTAGGACATATCAGAATTACTTTTCTCCAATGAAATATTTGACCCAAATGTATGTTTGTTTCAGGTTTTAAAAATCAATTTGATTGGCCACAGGAAACGTATTTTGGCATCTCTGGGGGACAGGCTGCACGAGGACCCACCACAGAAGCCCCCTCGGTCCATCACCCTCAGGGTAAGTGCTCAGTATATTCGTTTTCTTCTCCACTCGTACACCCCAGATTTACTCTGGACCATGTAACGAAATGACTGAAGCAGCAGATCAGGAAGTGCAGGCTGCTTTCCACACAGCTTACCCTACCCATATAGAAAACAGTCTCACTTCTGATCGTGTTTGGTAAGACAAGATTTTTATTCTTTTTTGGTTAAATGTGTATTTTTGAGATTTAGATACACATCAGACAAACCTCCACCTTTAAAAAACCCCTCCCGCTACTGCATCCCACACTCCTCCGCCGAGAGAGAGGAAATGAGATTTCTGTCAAACTTCTCAAACCCACAGAAAGAAAATCATTCAGAGGCCACAGTTAAGTAAAGATCAATTTAAAATTAACCTTAGGGTCTTCTGGGTTTTTTTTAAGAAGTAAATTTCCCAGCTTTACCCACTTCAAAAATTAAGGATAGAGAAGCTAGAACTTTATTGAATAAACTATGTCAGCTATATTTTTTTAAGATTTTGTTTATTCACTTTTTTAGACAGAGAGGAAGGGAGGGAGAAAGAGAAGGAAAGAAACATCAATGTGTGGTTGCCTCTTACACACCCCCTACTGTGGGCATCTGGCCCACAACCCAGACATGTGCCCTGACTGGGAATTGAACTGGTGACCCTTTGGTTCAGCAGGCCAGCGCTCAATCCACTGAGCCACACAAGCCAGGGCTCAGCTATATTTTAGAATTATGGGTTAGCAAATCTAGAGAGAGACCTTAGGTGGGGGAGAGAGAAGTATAGTGGAAAGGGAAGGAAGGCAAGATAGAAGAAATGGAGAGAAACAATGAGACGGATGACTGTGGGCAGAATGGAGCAGCCAGGGGTCAGTGGACTTCAGAGGCCTGTAAGAACTTTCCTAAAATTCATCGAAGAAGCTGGATTCTCCAGGAGCAGCTGGAGAGTTCCAGCTCTGTTCTCTTCATTGAGTCCTGCACTTACATGCTTCTGATTCCCTTTCTGCAAGTGTTAGAAGAGGCGGTGATGATAAACGGTGAGCACAGTGGCACAGAGACGGAACCCCCAGCGATGAGATGCAGTAGAATGCCTCTTATCAGTGACCTTCAGCAAACGGCATCACCACCACCAAGCAGAGGGTCGGGCAGGAGGGGAGCTGTTGCGATTTGAGTCTGGTTCACTTTTAAAGAAGGAAATGCACAAAGGTTTCAGGACATCCGAGAGAACTGGCTCCGGGAGGTAGCCCTTAGGAAAAGTGATTATTGAGGCAATTGGGATACCCTAGGACATTTGGACGCTAGTTAAGGGCTTTGGGGACAGTAAGAGTAGAAATTGGACCTATTTTTCTCCCTCAATAAGAGGAGCTTCAAGTAAATTGGGAGAAAAATGAGGCTTTCTAGTTTTGCCTTCGTTTAGCTACACAAAAGGGGAAAAAGATATAGTCACTGGCAGTATAGCCACCCTGAAATGACTGTTTATAGGATGCGTCCCCCGTCCCCTGCCACTTACTCAACTCCCTCTCCTTCCCCTCCTGCACCTGTCCCTCTGACTCCCTGGAAGAGATTTAGGAGAACAACACACAGAGATTCCCAAGAAAAAAGTGCAGAACCTTAATTTGTCAAAGGAGGTCCAGAACGTCTGGGGCGGGTCTGGGAATCAGTACCTTCCAACCCGCCTCTTTCTCGCAAACATTAGAGCCCAGCTGTAAGCTGCCCCTTGTCTTACTTCTGACCAGTTGCCCCAGCCTGGGTCATCTGTGTCCCTGAAGGTCATTGTGTGTGTCACCCTGCCATCTGCACGTGTGACATACTCCTGTCCGTACTGTGTCCTGTGCCCCACCTGACTGCCAGACCACTCCCTGAGGGAGGATCAGGCCCCACCCTTCCCATTTTAGCATCCTCATCATGAAATCTGCCAGGGGGAGGACTCTGTCTACGTGAGGACACGGCTCCTTCCCTTGTAACACACCGGACAGTGTCCAGGCTGCCCAACATCTGTGTGCTCTCCCCTGAGATCACTGACTTTGCTGATGTGAGAAAACAGCTGATTCTTTATGCTTTAAGCCTTTGGCCTGAGATCCTTAGGGGGAAATGTATTAACTAGATAACACCATTCATAAAATGGTGGAACGTCACCAATTCCTTCACAGTTGATTCCAAAATGAGTCCCCAGCCCCGCCATTTGTCTTGTTCAGTGTTTCACAATTTTGCAACCAAATCTTAGCCGCAAAAACGTGGTATTTACTTCGTGATGTATTTCCATTCAGGAACCCAGTGGTAATCACACTCCTCCTCAGTTGTCTCCATCACTTAGCCAAAGCACTTACACCACTGGTGGCTCCCTAGACGTTCCTCACATTATCATGCAGGGCGATGCAAGGAGGAGAAGAAATGAAAACTACTTTGATGATATTCCCCGATCAAAGCTGGAGAGGCAGATGGCCCAGGTAAGGTGTTAAAAGCCTCTGTGATGTGTTTGCCTTTCACCCATACCAAGTAATGCTTTCTGACACGGAACGATGCCTCTTGTCCACACCAGCTGGAAGTTTACCATTTTATGCCATGGCTTTCATTCCCTGCTCACTTGAACTAGACCGAATCGGACCTTTCTGGGAATGGAAGGTATACGTAGGTTCTTGCTGTTCATGCCTACTGAAGAAATTATGTCCCATCTCATTGCATCCAGAAAGTGTTGGCCCTAAAGGGAATAATTACTGTGCAAGAATCAAATCGTAATGAAAATGAATAATAAAAGCCTAGATTATAAAATGTAAATCGGCTGGATGACAGGGCAGAGGTCGGAGGGAAGTATTAACTCCAGCGATGTTAATTTCCTCCCAAGTGTACACACTTGCATGGGATTTTACTGTTGGGACCAGTGGCATCATCTCATGTTGTCACCTTCAGTAGCTGAAGATGATGCTGCTGCCCAACACACACAGTGGCAAAGAGAGATCTGTCCCATTTGGACCTTCCCATGTCTTGGTACGGATGCCCATGTCTGGCCTGTCCTCACATGGCTGCTCAGGAACTTGAGTCAGCCATCCCCGAACAGTGGTGCTGTTCATAGAAGCACATTCAGACGGACAGCCAGCCCCGCCTTTTCGCCCTGAGATTCAAAGATATGGATTTGCTGACAATGATTGGCAGATTCAACTCTTTTCATCCCCATTCTAGGTTCAGACCGATGTGTTAAGAGGCTCCTCTCTGCCTCCCACACCTAAGATGAAAATCTCTAGGTGAAAATTTGACTGTAATTGCTTTGCCTTGGTTGTTAAATATTTTTCTCAACTGTTTGGTGAGATTCTGTTTTTATAAACCTTTGGTAAACATTCTGTGCTGCCACTCACAAAAGAAAAATGTGAAGAGAATGTTCTGGAAACCATGGCTATTCTGCCTGCAAATGCCCTGGGAAGAAAAGGCCTGATATATGGTGTCTCCTTTTAGCTCTCTCAATTCTGAATTGTTCTCGGAGTTCTTTGTGCAAGGAATGGTAATGTTGGGATTATGGAGAATCCTTTATTGAAGGGAAATGGAAAATGTAGGAGAGACAAGAAAAGAATAATTTTCCCTTTCTCTCTTGTTAAGTATTGTCTTTTAATCCTTATTACTGTTTTCACTGATGTTCTTTTAAATAAAGAGTCTGAAAGCTTTTTTCCTCAAGCTGTTCATATATTTCCTGCTACTTGTTAGGATTTGTGAATCACACATGTGCTTAAATCTCTCTAATGAGAGCATTTCAGAGACACAGTACATTTTGACCTTGAACCAGGTAGTCTCTATGTATTAATACAAATGGGGGTCTTTTCTGAACCCTGCTCTTCTCTGGGTAAGGAAAGATCATGCACTGATGAACACTAACTACGACAGACCGTGCTGACTTCAGGAACAGAATCTCCCATCTCAGTTGCTCATATAATTCATGAAATTTCTCCACATAGTACAGTTTTCCCAGAGAGGAAATTAATTACTCTTTCTCCCGGGTTTGCACACGTGGAGGTAGTCTACCAAGACTGCTCACTTATTTTCCTTGAGACTCCCAAGCTCTGCTGCAGGAGTACCTTTTGAGTAGCCTAGATATTTTTCTTGCCACGCCAGTCAGGATGCATCATGTCCAGGAATCGTCTTGCCCTTGAGAAAATTGAATGAACTTGTGTCTGACCGGGTGAGAAAGGCCCCCAAGCAGGAAGAGGGGGTAGATACGCAGGTGGGTGGGATGCGGTGAGCCACGGAAGGTCTGTGTGAAAGTGCTTCTCCACCTCACGTGGACTGCTCACAGAGACGGAGTGACTGATGGAGACACAGGCCTCCATCAGCAGCCAGGAGCAAATTAGAAACTTTCTAAAACCCTCCTGTTCAATACAGCACTTTCGCTGCAGAGAAAACAGGAGTTGGCACTACAGAAATCTGATCAATAGGAAAAAAGGATTCTGGGATTGCAACTCTTTAGGTTGTGTTAATTGCAGCCTTTTATTTGTTGGCTTTAAGAGTGTTTCCTGATCCAGAAATGCCAGAATCTCATGGAGAAATGAACACTTATGTACCTCTTTAAAAGAGTTCCATTTCTGACCTGTCAAGGTATTAAATACTTGATAATTTGGTTGTTGAACAGTTTATTTATGTGACTTTTCTACCATTCAAACACTCCATTGATTTTTTCTGTTTTTCCTTTTTTCGTATTTTGGGTCATTTGCTATAATAATTTCCAGAGTTCACTTGCTTTTTAAAACCTGTCATACCCTCTCTAGACCACATTCTTCCTTAAAGTTATGTGCTTAACCAGGAAAGTCGAGTCTTCCTGAAGACTTGCATTAGCAATTAAATCCCAGTGCGCAGGCAGCCAGTTGTTACACCTCCTTCCCACAGGAGCCCAGTCCCAGCCGCTCCGTCCGAGGGGTTTCTCCCCAGAGGCTTACTGTAGTTGGGTCGTTGCATGCCTTAACCAGTCTGTTCTTGCTAGGTCGCCGAAGTCCGTCTTCAGGGTTTCTTTCCTGTTGCTAAAAGACAGGAAGGTGCAGTTAAACAGAATCACCACGACAGAACGCGTGTTCAGAAAACGCCCTACCGCATCCGATTTATCTGAGCTCCCACCAGAGGGTTCTGGAATTCCAGCCCTGGGCCCTTGGTGGCTGCAGTCGTTCACAGGTGTTTTGGCATCTTAAGGTCTGCTCCACAGATGTTTGGAAATGCCTTGCTCAACTTGGGAAACCAATGCTGAGTTAAATTAAGATAAATTTCATGTCCATTCCACATATTAAGTTCATTTGTGGGCAGATATTTTTTAAAAGGTAACACCGGAGTGGTGTTTAATTACTTGTTTTCAATGTAAACAAGTGTTGGAAATACCTGCCTTGGAATACAAGGGATTTGCAGATATTGTGGCTGTTGTTTGCGTTTATTCTGATAAAAGCAATATTCTGCCTCAAATTGTCTTAACTGGGTATCTCAGAAACAAGACTGAGTTTATTCCTGATAGCATTTTTTAACTGCTAAGATTAATGGTGTAAACACATCTAAAAAATGGGTTTCCCATTATGCCAAAAGCATAGCTTTTCAAGCCTGTAATTCTAAATTGGGCACATAACTCAGAAGTTCTGAAATGTTCTCCTACTTCCATACACCTAATAAATAAATGTTGCACTCACATTCACATAATACCTTAATGCATATAGAGCTTTTAAACTTTCAAAGTACTTTCACATCTGTTGCCTCATTCTAGCACGAACAAGGAGATCACGTGGAAGATCAGCTCTTAAGTCAAGTGCTGTGGAGATGAGGCAGTAAATGAAAATATGGAAAATATATCAGAAGGAGGAAAAAATACTTCCAGTATTTGCAGCCTAATCTTAATTTTTAGAAATTTTCTTGAATGACATTTAGTAGAAGTCAAAGTCTTCCTAAAATGAATACTAAAGGAGAGTAATGGAATTAATAAAGTTTAGAGACCCCATTCTTCAAAGTTATGAAAAGAGCCCCCCAGTGTGAAATTTAACACCATTTATAGAACTCCTCCATTTATAGAAAATATTTATGGAAAAGTAAAATAATACTTCTATTTTTACAAAATAAAATAAGTCTAAAGAGGAAGAGAAATACATATGTTTATACATACTTGAGCTTAATAGTAATGAGGAAAATTCACAATGTAGAAGTCCTTGTGCTTTGAATACTCTCTTCCAAATAAAAATATTAATATTCCCGGGGCAATGACCTTATCTGATGCCCACAAGCCTGCAGCAGGCGCGCTCCGCATTTTAAAGACATGGAACCTGAGAAGCTGCATAACTGGGTCTGGTAGCACAGCCGAAGAGAAACCAAATTAGACCTTGCCTGGAGCAGTGTGTTGGGCTCTATAAAGGCTCCGTCTAAACTGCTTCAAAATCGTAGAAAGTTGATTCAGTTCAAAGTCTTAATATTTTCTCATCCAAACAGTAGTACTTAATGAGTATGACTAGATCAATTCCTTCTGTATTTGAAAGCATTTTACCTCTTATATTAGTTATTCAAATATTCTTTTTTGTATATATTCTTAAAGGAAGAGAAGTGGAAACTGCGCCAGGTAGAAGCCCTGCCCTGGCCAGATCCACGCCGGGGGTTCCAGGTGTGGTGTTTTCGCGAATCCTCACAACGGCGCATTCTGGGCAGAGAAAGCGCGGCTGGGTGAGCGCTTTGCTCGCCACTGGTGCCCTGCAGAGCCAGCACTCAGACCCCGCTGTCCTGGTCCTCTCCCGGCTCCTCCACGGTCCTGATGCCCCGTGGGCTGCCTCTGTTTAAAATGATGCAAAGTGTTTTAATAACAGCTCAGCTAACACTAATTTCTCGTGGGCTAGAAAAGATGACACTTACAGAGACCTAGTGAGCAGCTTGGGGATCAAATCGCTAGCAGTTGAGTGGAAACTTACTGACTCAGCTCATGGTTACCACACAAAACCCTTTACATGCAGAACGGCAGTGGTTCTGTGTTGATCTTTTCAGTGGGAACCCACGCTGCGCTTCTCCTGTGTTCGCAGAGAGCCTTGCACCTAGGTGTGGGGATTGCTGCATTTACAGGCTTCTTGCCTGTGGGGTTTTTCCAAACAATGGGGGCTGTTTCCTTCATGGCTTCTTCAGTTGCGGTTCTGTTTTGGTTTCTTTCTGGCTGTACCAGGGAGTCATGTGGACTCTCTGAACTTCTGTTTTCTTGTCATAGACAACGTGGGTCATGCTTGCATCTCAGATTTGTGTGTATCAGATAAGATAATTCATGTGAAAGCATATTTCAAACTTTAAATCACTATATATATAAATGATATGGCTAGCAATTCAGATATATCACCCATCAGTCTCTAATTCCAAGGCCCTAATTTATTGTGAGGCCAATCAATGCCAAAGCTATCAGATGGTTCTAGCATTCTATAAAAAAGATCTTTTTGTTCTAGTGTTATCCATGCTTAGAATGCATATTGAGAATGGAATTGGAATTTTCCTCTTTATTATTTTGCTTGTATGACTATGAAGGCTGCCAGGGAGCATGTGCCGTGATGGAGAAGGGGTCTGTGCAGGGGGATCATCAAAGCCAGGGAATGCCGGGGAGATGGAACAGTTCCCTGCAAACACAGTTTCTCATAGTGTGCAGCAAAGGGAATCTCATAGTATTAGCATGCTGTCCCTGTACAGGGTAAGACAACACGTTGAAAAAGGAAGGATTAGGGTTTTTTTCCTTAAATGAGATTTAGAACTTGTTAGAAATATACAGTACACAAAATTGTTAGCTACAGAAGCATGACCCTCTTAGGAAGCCGTGAGGCAAATGCTCACCCATCTCTGGAAAACAGGGAAGCTTGTTCTTTATTCTTTGGTACTTTCCCTGGAAGAGAAAGCCTGTTGTTCCTAGAGAGTCTTCCCACTGTTCTGACATTATGGGGATTTGCAGACTGAACCTTCAGAAAACAGCACGACTACATTAAGAGCAACAGCGTTTTAAGTAATTTTCCCCCAAACTAGGCAAGTTTTCTTATCACTGTTATATCAGATTTTTTTAACTGCCCATGAGTTAGTGGCTATTTTTTAATTTAGGTTCTCACTACCTAGCCGCTTCTTAGAAAGGCGCAGCCTACCCATGGCTCCACATTTTCTTCCATGAAGGTCTAAAGAGCAACTTATGGTACTTAAACACAGACAGATGATGTGTAACCAAAAGAAGAAGGGGAAGAATAAACTCAGGAAGCTCTTCCATCAGGAATGCCCAGTTTGACAGTGTGTTGAGTTGGCAAGCTGACACACCAGCTTCTGGGTGACTCGGCACGTGGACGGTATCTGAGCCCTGTTTCAAGCCAGGAACTCTAGACTGCCGGCCACCTATTCCCCAAAGCCCAAGTGGAAACGTTGCTTTCGGACTTAAAACTTAGACCCAATGGGTTGTCCACCTTGTTTATGAATGTGGAGAGTTAATTACCTTTTCTCAAAATCTACATTGCTCTCCCTGTGACAATTTTGGGAGTAGAAACTCTAATATGATAAGTGTCCTTCAGGCCTCCTGTACATGTTACTCTCTGTCCTGTTCATTGGTCTTTAAAAAAGTGGGAAGAAGTGGGAGCTTTTTTAAGGTTTTGATGCCTTTCCTGGAAGTCTTGGTTCTTTATTCCCCATCAAGCCCCTCAGTGAGGCAAATTAGACATCCGGGAGTTTATTCTGACAGAGGCTGGACAGACCGCGACGCCACGGGTCATTCTGCTAACCTTCCTCCATGCTCTGGGACTTAACCAAGGTGAATGTTTCCAATTAAAACCAGACCATGGATTTTTTAAAAATTCAATAGAAAAGATCCAGTTTTCAACCAAATAAATAAAAAATCTGACAATGAGTAAAAACCTTATGTCAGTGCCCCGACCTTGCGGTGTCTCGTGGAGCCTTAGGCTTGCTGACATGGAGCAGCTTGTCCACAAAGGGGCACACCGGGCTGTTTTTCCACTTGTTAAATTTTTGGAATGTTTCTCATTATATTCAGTCCAGTTCTTGGGTCCACAGGTCAGAGTTTTGGTTAATATAGTCTGACCTTGCTCAGTTTCCAAGGGCAGGAAAATTCTCTTAATTCTCCTTCTCCAGCTTCCTTTTCTTGTTTCAGTGTTAAAAAAATAGAGGCTTTTTTAATATCTACAGGAAATAGGGCTGATTATGCAGTGCTGTCTGAGTTAATTCTGCTTGTATATGACTCTTCTGGATGCATGCAAGTAACAAGAATTCAACTCAAGATGTCTTAAGCACAAAAGGACATATATTTGAATCATTTCCCTGCAAAGTCCAGGTAGGCCTGATCCCAAGGCTCGTGTGATGTCTCGCCCTCTGGCTCTCTCTCATCTGGGTTGGCTCTCTTCCCACACAAGCTTTCTGTACATGAGGGGAATTTTAAATCCAATTCTGGCTAAACCTGAACCGATGAGAAAGAGGGCTTATCGTTCTTAGAGTTCCCCCCAAAAGTCCCAGGATTGAGTCCCGCAGGTTCGGGTCTGCCTGGTTTGGATCACTTATCTGCCCTGAGCTAATCACGAAGGGGTGTGTGGGGGGTGGGGGGTAATTAACCAGGCACAGGTCACGTGCCTGCAGGTGGTTTTAGCTCCACCTGAACCACGTGGACCGAGGAGGGGAAGGGAGCCCCTCCCATGGAGTCAAAGGGCCACGGCCAGAAACGGATAGGGTTTCTAGGCAGACAGAGAGAGCAGTAGTGGTACCTGAGTAAACCCACTTTGCCTTAGAATGAGAATGTGCGACAGAACGTTATTACATCCACTTTTTCATACTCAGTTTGATGCATTTTTTTTAAATACCCAGTCTGAAGTAATGAGAAAAATCTCAGGGTGAAACCTTCCCATCTCTGGTATTTATTACCTCTGTAATTTTGAGCAGGCCTTTTAGCTCCTCGGAGCCTTCGTTTTCTCTTCCCAAAGTGAGATTAATGCCCACCTTACATCATTGTTTTGAGGCACAAATAAAGGAATATCTGTCAAGGTAGTTTACAAACTACAAAGCTATATATGGGGGTTGCTTTAGAAATTATTACTATTATTTTGAAATAACGTCTAGCTTTCTTCTACACCATGGTTTTTCAACTGCAGCTGGGAATACATGTATTTTCAAGGAAAGCTTATAATATTTCGTTGCGTTCCACAAAACCATTGCTATACTCCAACTTGTAAGCCCAAAGTGATCCTTCTCCACTGTGGGCACAGAAACAGTAGCTCTCAGGAACGCACGCACTGCGCGGGCTCCTCTCGTGGTGGCACCTAGTTAGCACTGGAGCTCCTTGGAAAGGCTTAATGGAGGGCACGCAGATACTTCTAAATACTTTACAAGTTAGCGTGCATCACTACGTTTTATGTCAACGTATTTTATTTCTCTTTCAATGTCGGCTCTGTAAGGACGAGGCCTGACTGACCTTCCTTGGTCATTTTTTAATTCCCCGTGATGAGCGCTACTCCATCGAGTCCTGTTGACCAGGTTACTCACACAAGGCTCAGGCTGGAGGCAGAGCCAGGAGTCAAACCCAGGCAGTCTAGCTTCACAGCCTGCACGGTAACTGCTGTCTCTACGAACTGGGTACACGACGCATCCGGGGAATTCTAGGACCCCGAAAGGCTCCAGTGCAGTGTTTTGAGTCCTCTGACAAATTCTATTAATATCTAAGGCTTGAGGTAAGTGCAAGGTTAGTAGAGAGTTGAGTCTCTAAAGTAGCATGCATGAGCATCGTATTTGAAGAAAATCCTTCGCTCTTGACATCCAATTTTTCATTCTTTACAAATCAGGGACAGTAAACAATGGCTTCATGTCAACAGCCATGAAATGAGGTGACTCCCGTTCTGTAGGGGTCTCTGATTTAATGAGGTTTGGACACAGCATCACACGAGGCTGTGTTTTTATATGCCTTAATGCCCTCTGGACGATTCTTCTATTCCCCTGTTAAAGAAAAACAGGGGAGTTTAGGTGGGAAGGGGCCAGAAAAATGTATCTAGTCCTGTCCCATGATGGGCACCCTTTGTAATGCATATTTAACAGACACCCACAAGTTTCCACTTAAATTCGTCACTGGAAAGGTGGTCCCCACTTTGTGAGGCATCCCCATCATTGGGAAAGTTCTGATTGGTAGAACTTTCATCTTATATTGAATTGACGTAAGTCTTCCTTAAACTCCTGCTGTCTTCTGAAACAACTAAGGAGAAACCTGCTCCTTCTAGCTGAGAACAGTTCCTTTAAGACAGTTTGATGTCTTCCCTTCACTGTATTAACCACATCCAGCTCCTTGCCACTGTCATTCTGATGAGTGGGCTGTGGGTTTCACAGCATGCTGACTCCCCAGCTGGGGAAGTTTTCTAGCCTTTATTAATGGCCGTGAGTCATGCCTCGCTTCTCAGCCCTCAGCCATGGGGGGGTGGGGGAGGGTGTTTAACCTTAATGCTGGATTTTACATTAAAGTTATTACTTTCCAGCTAAAACAGTTTTATCAAGCTTACTTAATCCTAGTCTACCGTTTTAAAACTTGGTCAACATTCTGTGTATCAGTGATCCTTCCTGACTTGGTAATGTGCTCATCTGAAAAGCTTACCTCAAAAAAGCATGCCTTTCAAATAACCCACAATTTATTGATTTCAGTGTTGAACAGACAGAACTGAGGGGAAAACTGTAACCTACCAGATAATTGTTCAGCTTGCCCTTTTTTCCCCTATGTTTCCCACACAGATAAAATGAGGAAATAATGGGGGTCTCGACAAACATCCCTGAATGAATGGCTTTGTCCGATGCCTCTTTTCTTATCAGAGGCAGGAAGCAATGTTAAGCGTATGGCTAATAAGTGGGTTTGAATAAAGAAAATGACAGCTTTGGCTTGCAAGAAAGGAACATAATGTGTATTTTAAAGAGATGTTACAGGCAAAGAACAACATTACTTTACAAAATCGAGTTTCTTTGCAGCAATTCATGTGATGATAAAAAGCTGCTGCTTTTCTGAATGTTATTAATATTTCTGCTTTTTAGTTCTCCTGAAAAATGATTGTGACAGCATCCAAACCTTGAGGTAGAACAGGTAAAGTAGTCCCTATTGCAATAAATAGCCTGCTCCCAGTCGCCTCAAATCCCCTGCAACACCCAGAGAACCTGGGGAGCCATACAGCAGGATCGTGATTCAGTGTCCCATTTTGTTCTTTGCTCTATTTTTTTTCCCTGTGAAAAAATTTCATAAATAATTGTGTAATGTCATTTAGGGCTACAACTGTCATGTTAGGGAATGCAGGTTATGTATTATTTCTGCAAATGAATAACAGGAATCTCATAGCTTGTAGTTCTCTCCTGCTTTGGCAGCTAAGGGCTTATTTTATGTGCTATCAGTACCAGAATCAGAGAAGGAAGGAAGGGCGGAAAGGAGGAAGGAAGGAAGGTAGGTAGGTCAACTGTAATTGAAAGACTAAAAACCTATTTTAATTTTGACAATAATAAATGAATGAATGAATAAACAAATAAATAAAAGGGTCAGTGGTAAGAAACCCTGAACTTGAGTCATACACAGTGCACTTGGAGAGAAGAATCACACACAGTTGGTTCGGGGGCCATGTAAGTATCACAAAACTCACCTGAAAGGAGAGAAGGAGGGTGGTTTCTGTATCTACAGCAGAAGAAATGATGAGATGCTGGGCCTGGGGGTAACTCGGGAGAGACAGAAGGTGGTGATGTTCGGATTTCCAGGCCGGGTTCAGTTAGCGCCCATGAGAGAAGAGGCCACGGGGCTGTTACTGCTAGAAGAGATGCAGACGAGGTCCCTGACTGAGCTGAATTTGTTTGACCCCGCCCTTTGACAGACCTCATCTCATTTTAGTCTCTGCTCAAGGAGCCGCGGAGTCTGCTGGCTCCTGACTGAGGCCTCCTTTGTTGGCGTGCCCTTTTTTCTTTTGCCTTTGAAGTTGTTTTGTTCACTCTTCAGGTTTGTTTTCGTTTTATTATAGAAGCCCTGCCATCCAAGAGAAGGAATTGACTTTATTATTCCTTTAGCTGTTGCTCAGAACCTTTCTTGTTTCTTGTTGGATTCTTTCTGGTCAATATCAGAACACCCTTCAATGTGAAAGAATTATGACAAACATAAGGAAGACACAGAAAAAGCCAACTTTTTTCCAGGGCTAGAACAAAGCAGACAATTTCATCTCTGATAAAAACTGACTGGAGGGCTCTATTCATACAAGTTTCTTTATTAAACTAGTTACACAGTATCGGCCGACTCCCAGAAGGTCTTCGGGGCCTAACTGGTGTTGATGTGATGGAGGTGTCTTTAGCTTGCTCCGTCCCAAGACCCACAGTCAGCCTCTGAATCCCAGTTTACTACTGGTTCTAACAACGGAAAAAGGATGGTGTCCATGGCAATTACCATCCCATAGACATCAACTAAAAGCAGGACAGATCCCTACTCATTTTCGACCCAAGTCTCACGCCCAGTTGATGAGCAGTAACTATCTTTGAATGAATGTCCAGGTGTCAGGGAGACAGGTTCTTATGCTCTAAAGGGGTTTTTTTTCACATTTTCAATTTCTGCTCAAAAGAGTAATCCCTTTGCAGTGGGGACAGCACAGACTTGATTTGGATATAAAATACTAGGTGCTTGGAGCAAGTGACATTGAAGGAAGCGAGGGAGCCAGTCCTGCAATATGTGGAGGAAGACCATTTCTGGCAGAGGGAGAAGCTCATGAAGCGAGAGTGTGCTGTGCTGTTGAGTGAGCAGGAGGAAGGACTGTAGTGAGGAGGGCAGAGAGGGAAGGCAGGGATGCTGCCAGAGGATGGCGATCCTGGCAGGCATGGTTAGGACTCTGAATTTTCTTCCGAGTTAAATTGAGCAAAGTAGCACGATCTGGCTTACACATTAAATGAAGCATGTTGGCTATTGTATTGTGGATAAGGACTAAGGGGGCAAAGATGAAAGCAAACCCTCGAGACCAGTTTGGAAGCTAATGAAATGATCCAAGTAAGAAAAGGTAGTGGCCTGGGCCAGGTAGCATTAGGAGGGTGAGAAGATTTTAGAAGTAGATTCAATAAGCTTTCCTGCAGGGTTGAGTTCGAAATGTGAGTAAAAGGAGGACACCAGCCAGAAGAAGGGGGTTGGCATTTGCTGAGGTAGGAAAGCTTAAATCGGAAGTGAGGTCAGCAGAAGCTTAGTTTGGGGTATTTAATTTGAAGGTTAAGATGCCTATTATTCATCAAAGTAGAGGGATCAGGAGGGCAACTGGATGTCCAGTCTTCTGGAGTTCAGAAGACAGGTCTGGGCTGGAGATACAAGTTTGAGAGTTGGGACTAGAGGAGACCACGTAGTCCACCCTGAGGGGGCAAAAGGCATGAGGACTGATGCTCCAGGGATCAGAGGATGACGGGATCATGGGAACAAGCAAAGAAGGCTGAGAAACGGAAGACATGATGTCGTGTGTCAGAGAGGTCAGGGCAGGTGAGCAGCCGGGTTTGGCGGAGTGGAGGGGACTGAGAAGAGCAGTTTCAGTAGGGCAGGCTCAGGTGAGGACAGGAAAAGAAAAGTGCAGGTGGCATGGATACTTCTTGGAGCATGTAGCTTCTTCAAAGAAGAACAGAAATTGAGCAGGACCTCAAGGAGGATGTTGCGTCAAAGGAAGAAGCCTGTTTGCTTTGAATAGAAGATGTTACAGCACTTTTTGAGAAAGCTCCAGCAAAGCGGGGGGGGGGGGGGGTGGAGGGGAATGGATGAACAGGAGAGAACTTACTGTATGATACTGGCTTGCTACCAATTGAGCAAAAAACCTCACCTTTAAGAGGAAAACTGTGGAGACAGGTAGATGTACTTTTATTTTATTCTTAGATTTCAATGCAAATCTGTCGTATCTCCTGAACTGAGTTCATGATAACCTGAGATACAGATGGTAACAAGAGCAAGATGTATGTTGTATTTT
>CM052539.1:15264454-15304021 GCA_028533065.1 Trachops cirrhosus
GATTGGCAGTGGCGTGGCGGGAGAGCGAGGGACGGGGCTGATTCATGAGGTGCACCTCTGCTGTTCCCCAAAGTTTCTGCTTGAAGAGCAGAGCTGAGCTTCTCCCAGCCCGACCCAGCCTCCTTCCCACAACCTCTGCCACCACACACTCCCTCTGCTGGGCGTCACACTGACACTTCTCCCCTTGTTAACCACCGAGATTTGCCCTTGAGAACTCTGGAGGGAAAGTTATCCCCTAGGTTTATCAAATGAAGCAGTGACTAAATTACAAAAGTCATTTCACTGCATTGCTTGCTCATGGTCATTTGAAGAAAATAAAGATGTTTGACCTGTGTTAAAGATTTTTTCCCCAGCTTTCTTGAAAATATCGATCCTCTGAAATGACTGATGTGAAGAGGGAAGCTATTTCTGTTCTCTTTGGCAAATGTAAACCACGGCTTGCTTTCCCCAGTATGATTGGTAATTTCCATGATACAAAGCCAATACACAAATGGCCTTTTTCTTCTCTCTCTCTCTCTAGCCAACCCAAAACATTTTTAAGCAAAAGAATGGCTTGGAAGTCAATTATTACATCTTTGGGCAGTTTCTGAGCTTTTTTTTTTTTTTTTAAGAAATGTGATTCTTTGCTTTTTATTATTTTCCTTTTTCCTTTACTCAATGCTACCTTGGTAGCTGCCATGTTTTAAATATTGACAAGATGAGATAGTTTTCTGTTTATATCAGCAGTCGTCTGTCTGTGAGATATGGACCAATCAGAACGCTGGATTTCCTTTCTCAGCCATCCACCAGGTTCATAATGTAAGGTTACAAATGGTTATTTGCTTGTGCTGACCTTGCGCTATGTAATGTGTTGCAAAGTGTTGTCAGTGACCGTAGGGGCTGTGTCCTGGCAAAGCAGGGAGTTTGTGACGTCCAGTGACTCCTGAGATTACGTGTATGTGTGTGTCTATTATACTTCATCCACTGTGCCTCGTGACCAGTTGACATGCAAACATTGTCCTGAAAATGAGAAACGTACTTGGTTTTGAAGTGTACGGTTAAAATCTGTCCCATTGAGTTTTGGCTTTCATCCCAGGTGTCTGTTTTACTTGCTTTTACAGGAAGAAGGAAAAGGGTAAATTGATATATATGTATACACATGTATATATCGGTGTTTTTCTTCCCCATTTTGTAATTCCCCATGTCTATGGGCTATTCAACGCATTGTGCCTAACAGTTCTCAAAGGTTCATGCACTTTTTCTTCATGAGAAATATTTGATTTGCATGATAGACTGTATAAATTTTACGCAAAGGTGGGAGGAGTATAGCCAGGAGAGGCACTGTTACAGCTGAAAGTGGTTCTCAGCCTTTCTCCATCTGACATACCGAACTGATCTTCAGAACGTGTGTGAAATCATGACCCATTTTATTCCGAGCTATTTAATAGTATTCAAATATTCACATTTCACCTTCGCATACTTTTTAAAAATTCATTTGTGTTTGGAAACTAAACATTTTAATGTTTGGGAATTTTCCATCTTGTAGTTTAAAAACTATCCTATTTTCACATCCTGTTAAATTTTTCCCTTTGACTAGCCTCCTGTCTGAGAGGCTGAGACATTTGGTTGAGAATCACTAAGCAGAGCTTTGGGGTGGCACGTGGAAGGCCTCCCTCGGGTGCCACCTCAGGCATGCCCCTCCTCCTGTGCATGGGACTTCTGGCTCTTGGGGACCCTGGGGTCCACCCATTGCCTGCTGCTGGCGCTCTGTGATCCGGCGGTTTCTCCTGAACCTGGAAATGCTGCAGCGTGCTTTTCATGTTCGGAAGGGGCCATCGCTACTCTGTATCAAGAAAAGAAACAAGCTCGTTAGAACCAACTGCATTTGACCAAACTAGCATTCTTTATGCGTGAAGACTTGTTAAAGGGACTACTGCAGCATCCTGCTTTTGTGCGTGCGTGAGTGTCCGAGGAGGCTTTTCCTTACGTTCACATCCCAATGTCCATATACATATTTATAAGCAGAGAGCTATATGTAGCACGCTTCAAAGCCTTAGAGATACCCGAAAGTAAATGTAATCCCATAAATCTCATGTCTGATTGTTTGGAGAGCCCATCTCTGATATTTGTCAGAATTATTGAAAGTGAAACCTTAAAATAACAACTGTCATTTAAAATCATTTTAGTTTTTCATTAAGTGTTCTAAAGAAATAGGAAATAATGTTTGTTAATATTCAGGTCTAAATATGCAAGCAGGTAGGTGGGATGAGTTCCTAGTAGAAAAGATTTAAAAGCCTCAGTTTTAAAAGATCAATTAAATTCTAATTATAAAAAAAGGTTTAAAAAATAATAGAGGGCTTGGATAATACCATACCTCACTGTTCATATTAGAAAGCTAAGTCCTAACCATGGCTTTGATTTACTGACATCCTTAAGACGTAAGTGTTTCCTCAAGTAGAAAACAGGAGTATAGACAGTGTTCCCTTTTGTAGTCTCGGAGCATATAGGATATGTAGCATCTTCAGTTTCCCTTTAGTGGGGGAAGGATGTACGATAAAACGTTTTAGCTCCTGCCTTAGGTATCTGGCGCATGTGATCCAAAACCATGCAGCTTCACTGCCTTTGGAAATCACACAGGTTCAAAGCTGCTTTTTGGACTCTGCCATTCAATAAGTCTGTCTATAGACTTTTGTGAATTTTTGTCTGTGCGATAACTAAACTCGCCTAGTGGTTTTATATTTTTCGGCTGGTGGTCTGAGACATTTAATTTAATCACATCATACTAGGTATGGCCCAGTTATAGTTCTCCAAACTCAGCCGGACTACGGATTTCTAGTGGGCTGTTGGTAAATGCCTGTTATACAGAATCAATCCTCCATTTAGAACTCTAATCTCAAGTTATGTTCTGTCTTTATAGCAGAAGATTAATTTTTATTTGAGTTTGAAGGGATAGTTAATAAAGTACATTTTCCTCTGTGTAACTGATATAGCCTAAAGGAAATAAATACTGCATACCAAGTAAATGAGGTCTGGAGCCATGACCAAATTAGTAAGACCATTCAGTGCAAGAACCTGCAGGAAAAGCTTTCTCTAAGTATTTTAAGCTCTAAAGAGATAGCCTGAACACATGTAGTAAGAGTGGCTTGAATCATTTTAATTTTATTTCTGTAATTACTTAAGCTTTTTAAAGAGTACTGTCAGTAACAGTTTAAAATATGACAAAATTTACCCCAAGCATTTCCTGTTTTACTTTTTATTCTAATAGTGTTTCACTGTACCCATGTTTAGATCTACTTTTTATTAAAAATAAGATTTTATTATAAACCATTTTCTGAGGCAAAAGACCTTTGAGGTCTGTTTGCTTTTATTTTATATTTAATAAACATTGCTAACTAAAAGATTATTAATTTTTTTAAATTTACGTGAAAAAATATACGTATTATCTGGCTATAAAGGCACTATTTAACAGAAGCTACTAGTGGGCTTCACCGTTCCAATTTATTTCATATATAAGGCAAACCCCAGGTAGTCAGTACTGTGCCTCGCTCCCCCTAGTTCGTTCCCGCTGTGATTCAGCCCACAGGGGAGCTGAGACCTAAAGCAACCTTGCTCTCTTAAAGCTTTTGTTTTTATTGTCAATCAACCAGGTGAAGATGAATCCCACCCACAGGCCAAGGCCACAGGCGCCCTTTACAACAGTGTGATGCCGAGTCCATCCATTCCTGAGAATTAATTCCAAAGAGAAAACTCAACTCCTAAGCTGAGTCTTCTAAATCATTCTTAGATCTAAGGCTTAAAACAAATAAGTTGATGAATATCCAGGAAGAAAATACATGTATTTCCTTATCAATTCAGTCTTGAGAATCCCTCTATTTGAAAACGAATTTCTGGAAATAGCACTAAGCATAACAAAATTCAGTTTCTATTTCCAGAAAGCAGGATTCAGCCACAGTAGGGAATTTTAAAATATTTGGGCTGGAGCCATGTTTGAAGGCCAGAAAGAAAATAAAGTAAGGATTCTATTTCCCTTCCTTATAATTATCTCCCCCAAACACAAAGGGGAGGTCCTGCCGGCTCACTCTGGGTGCAAAGCCAGTGGTTTGTGACTCCTGGGCAGAGTGGAGTCATAGGCAGCAGATGAAGTTCTCGCCCAAACAGAGTTAAAGGGATGCACCACTCATTGCTTCAGGTGGTTATGTCACCCGTGATCGGGGTGACTTCCAGACGGAGGTGGTATGTGCTGGGGGCTGCTATTTCCGAAATGGCTGCTAAAAGCTTCTGGGAGCCATTTGGGTGATGTAAATACTTGGATCAGCATTTGGCTAGAGTTCTGCTTTCAGTGTATAGAACTCACATGGAAGTTTAAGTTAAAGTGCCTGGGTTCATTAAAGGATTAGAGAATGAGCTTGCATATGATTTGCATGCTTAATATACTAACACCTGAAATGTCCCCGTGCTTCACCCCACCCGTCCCCTCATCCTGCAACCCCTGGTGCCCCCAGCTCCTGCCGTGTCTGTTTAGGCTGTTGTGAAAACTGCCTGTTGAGCTCGGCCAAGATACCGCAGCTAAACTACGCCAGGGCCGACGTGAAGATCTGGTGCTTGGTTTGAGCTGTCACATCAGCAGACACTGGATCAAAGGATATTTTGATGTCAACAAGCTCCTTTGTATCATTCCACGGAGTTGCGTGCAAACTTCTGTTGTTCTGTTAACGGTGTTACCTGTGACCTACATGTGGAACGCCTGTTTGCTCTGTTGTTGTTGCTTTATGGGGAAGGGGGGAGGGAGGGGAAGAAAGTTAATGGGGGAGATGAGAGGTGAATCGCTAGATGTTGGGAGTGCTTTTAATTAGGAACACATAGCGGCACGTTTCCACAGTCGTAGCAATTATCACTTGAAGGTTATTACACTCAGCTTCAAAACAGTATTGAAGTCCATATAGCCTACATTTTGAATCTTATACTGGATTTTTTTTAGAGCAAATCACAGCCAGTTGAAATGAAGACTGGAGAAATAATAAAGATCCACATGTTTGAGAAAGAAGGAAAAGATCAAAATAGGAAGTCAGAGGAAAACTTAATCCTAAAATTAATTGTGGTCACTTATTGCTTTTACATAATGAACATTCATATAACTATAAAGAGAAAACTCAAAAGTGAGTCAGGGATGAATCACCAAACAGACAAAAACGCTAAAATAGGTATCCCAGGTGAAGTCATAACAGTGTCCACAGACGAGGGGTAGAAGAACCACACCGTAGACAAGTAAACCAGCAACAAGAAGAAATCTGACACACAGAGTAGCTCAGCCCGGAGCAGGAGAGAGGAGAGGACGTCTGAGGAGCCAGGGAAATGGCGTGATTTTCAGGGAAAAGCTTCAGGCTCTCTGCCTCTATGAAAAGGCCTGTGCATTCCCAGGGTGCTCTAGAACTTTCTTCTGGTTTTTTAAAGCCAGTTAGAAACTTCCAGAAGGCCTAGCTTCTACCTGACACTCTCCAGCCCTGGCAGCTACCTTTACATGCCACCAAATGTAAGCTCAAATTACACAGAGAGAATTAGGATGCTAGTCCTCTTCCCCAAACACACATCCTATTTAAGCTGTTCCTGGAGAATTGTGGTTATTAACTTTTTGGAATTTCTAGATTCTTTCAGAGAACTTAATGGAAGTTATGAAGTTTCTTTCCCCTTCAAAACAAACACCTGCATCCCAAATTTTACACTGTTATCCTAGATTCCTTGAAAATCCTACTTAAGGAATTCTACAGTATCAACCCATTCACTGGTACTTCTATGGAAGTCGGTCTCTAGCCAAGGTTTTGCTTGGTTTGGGAGCTCATGAGACCTTTTTATATTCTCTCAACTCCTAAGAGAGGTAATTTCTCATAATTCTGTAAGACCAGCCAAAGCCAGGTTGGAAAAGAGTGGCTCTGGAAAACTTCCTACTGTCTACTTTCAGTTATCTCTATTTGAGAATGAAGAACTGAATTTTGAAAAATCAGAATTTTGACCAGGGAAAGGAGTAACAACGTTCCCATGTGTAATATCGAAATCAGACTAGAGCCCAGAAAAGGCCTGCCAGCACACGCCTTTGGCTTTGTACACCTCACACCAAACCATTGTGTGGGCAGACCTCCTTTCGTGGTGCTTCGCTTCATTGAGCTTCATTCACGGATATTGCCCTTTTTACAAATGGAAGGCAAGACCCTCCACCAGTAAAAATAGTATGATTCTCTCTATTGTAATACTCATTGATTGTGGTGGTCTGGGGTCGAACCTGCAGTATCTCCAAGGTATGCCTGCAGCAATGAAACAGGTTGAGGCTAACCTTGTGGAAAATGATAAAGGGGACACATGTTATATGCTTGCATGTGTGAGTCAGGATCCTCAAGTACATGCATATGCACGTGTGGCCAAACATGCTATTCTAATGTTTGGTCTCCATTTGTGCTCTAGGTTTTCTGAAGAAGGTAGCTGAAATTTCACATCGCAGTGGCGTTGTACCAGGGCAGATGAATTCAGATGAGGAAAACTAGTTGTCTTCCATTAGTAAATCTTCCTTCTAAAATGTTGTATAGTATAAGACAGTGCCTTTTCTCCAGAGGTAAAATTATTCATAGGACATGATACATGTCGTATTTGGGAACTGCAATTTATGGAACAGAGTACAGGGTCCGGCACAAACGACGCCCCTTTTTTACTACAAAATCTTTTATTACAGAATCATAAGCATGTAATTCTATAACATAATAATATCACAGTCAAGCACACTATATGACATTTTAGGCAAAATGTTCAAATTAAAACTGTAAATTATCACACCCATATAATTACCCTACCAAACACACTCAGGCAGGCGTTACTTCTGCCAGACCCTGTATTCTGCATATAAAAGCAATTCAAACTAAAAATTTCACGGTCAAGTTTAAAAACAAAATTCTTTCAATGATTGGATGTTCTCTTCTCTTGTAACACAAAAATATGAATTAGTAAATTGTTATAAGTATCTTAACTATATTTTTAAATGACTTAGCTTAGAGTATCATTCTAAAAAGAGAATAATTCAACTTCCTTTACACCTCAAAAAAGTAACTCGGCCTTGGGAAACAGGCTAATGCATAGAAAACTGTAAAAAGTGAAAGTATTCATACACACATAATCCACACAAATGCATCTGCACATTTCCAGCACATGTGGATAAGAGAACTCAGGCTAGCGGCAGGGAATGAACTTGGCCGACTGCTCGTGTCACCTCTAGAATAAATGTGGTTTTCAGACAGGAGACTGGGGAGAGCCTTCCATCACCTTGCGGCCCCCAAATGAAGCTACAGCCTCCACCCCGGTCCAGTACTGGCAGCACCACCCAGAGAAGCTCATCTTCCAGTCGTGCGACTACAAGGCCTTTGTGAGTTACCGGGACTCGGTGTCTGGGGAGGAGTGGGATAGAGGGTGTGTTTCTGGCGTCTGCTTTTATACTGAAACTCTACCAAAGTGCCCATCTTACTCAAATGTTCTCCCCTTCTATTTTTTTTAAAGTAAGCTTCTCTCCACAGAAGTCCAAATAAACAGAGCTTTGTGAGCCTTTTAATCCTATAAGCTTAAGATCTGTTTTCCCTTCTTACATAGTTGTATATTTTAAATGAAATGTCACAAAATGAAATCTTAAAATGGAAATGAGTATAAATATGCTCATAAATATAGCACTATAGACATCTCTATTCACAGAGGTCTCCAAGCATTGGGCCTACTGCCTTATCTGAATTCCAGATTCTTTTCCTTGTTATCAGTAGGATTCTATTACTAGGTGTTATTTTTTTAACAGGACAGGGAGTCAAGCTTAGCTGAGAGTTGTGAGTAATATGAACAGGTAAATGTTCAAAAAATACCATAGTTTTTGGGGTGGTGGTTGTCATGACTACAGCAGGAACAGCAGCTGAACTTCTGCAGTGCATCGAAACCGCCTCTCCTGAGTGTTCCTATTAGGACAGACGGTCCCGATACCTTAAGAGATAAGGATTTCGCCAGGATCGTTTTCCTTAATTAAGATGTGGGCGTTCTGGTTATCTCATAGCAATTTAGGCCTTTTTTTTTTTCATTTTATGTTATCCACACCTCTTTCACTGCTTACTTATCTTGAAGCATGGGCTCTGTCTGGAGTCACCTCCCCAGACCTGTAGGATGGAAATGCCTCCTCCTTCCTCCGAAGCTCAACCACCAAATCCCTGAGGCTGTCTGAGCATGCCTTTCTTGAGAGCCTTTGACCCAGCTCTGCCACTGTGCCCCTGCCCCTCCTCTTCTGGTCGGGGACCCCCCAGCTCTACCGGACTGATGGACAAGCCTGTTTGCACAGAGTGCCAGGGTCTCCTCAGTCATGTCAGGAAAATCATTATTTTAATTCACTTGCTAAAAGAAAAAAATTACATAGAGCTCTTTTTATTTATTTATTTTTTGAAGGAAATCAGAGAAGGAAAAATGACAGTTGGAAGGAACCCTACTGAAACCTCAAAAAGTAGAAGAGGAGTCCATTGATAGAAAGGCAAAATAGACATTTTGCTAAAAACCGTTTGCCCCAGCCACAACCCAGAGCGAGAGCGGTGTTTGGCGCAAAGGTGGTATTGGATCCCACCCCCTAACAGCCAAGTGGTGGTGAGGCTGGGGAGGAGAGTGTCTCAGCCCTCTGGCGCCCCATTCAGCCCTCCACTGGCAGTGTGCACCAGGGACCCAGCTCTCTCCCCACACGCTCCCATCCCCTTCTCAGGTGGATCAGCCATCATAGGGCATGCAGCTGTGAAGGGAAAAGGTCCAGAATGGCATCTCCGCCTCGGAACAGCAGCCTAATGTTAATTACTTGCGCAGCCAACTAAGCCCAAATGGGGTGCCTGTTGCTCAGTTTCTCAGCTGTCTTACACAACCCTGTAATTACATAGATGGCAGCGTGATTTATTTTTGCAGACACTGCCGCCTCAAAAAAAAAATAAAAACAGGGACAACATTTTTAGATGCCCCCGTTTTGCAGTTAAATATGATTTGAAACATGGCGTCTTTAGAAAATGCTGCCGTTTTATTTTAGAGACCAATTTACAGCCTGCAGAACTGTGGTTAACTCTGCTGTGTTCTCTGTACAGAAGCGTGTGTTCATTAGGGTTAGTTACTGTTCGTTTTTTTAAAAAAAGTTGTGCACCAACTTACAGCCAGGAAACGTAGCAGGTGATACTTTCACAGTGTGTTTTTAAATCGCTGTTCATATTTATACTTATAAATCATTGAATTTTTCTGTATTTTAGTATTTAGGTTCTATGCTGATAAAAGAGCTCAGGGGGACAGAATCAACCCAAGATGCTTGTGCAAAAATGCGGGTAAGTTTGCCAGACGATTTTATTTCTAGTCTCTGCAATACTAAATACTGGGTATGGAGACAAATTGCCGCTTTCCAAATTACTACTTTCTTCATCTGTTGGTCTGCTGAATCACACTGGTGTTACATGAAAAGGTGTTTGGGCTTTGTCCCTGTTTATACTTGATCGTATCTCGCTGAAGTTCGAGTTGATGTCTTTTTGATATATTTAGACCATATTACATTTACTTTTATTTTTAAAGATCTAAAATGAATTGTATGTACATGGATTGCTCTCCAGATTAGGAGAAAAACAATCTTTAGGTTATTACCAGGAAATGTTCTAAGCACCACTTGACAGTCTATGCACTGAATATTTCTGGAAAGACTGCCAATTAACTAAAATTTATCCAGTGCACGAGTGCTGAGAGCATATTACATAAAGCTGGTATTCTTTATGAAGCTTCTGAATTATTCCCTTTTTAGTGTTAGAAACACATGCAACTCGGAATTGAATCATAGCACAACAGCCAGTGTTGACAAAAACGGCTGCCCGGAACATCTGTGATTGGCGGCCGCTGGGGTCCTCGGCCGTGTTAGCCAGACCGAACCTCCTGCTGCAGAAGCTCGCTCGCCCCTTCTCCCAGGGGTCTCTTAGTCCTGCTTCCTCCGAAGCAGATGCTTCGGAGTGGGGTTTATAGCAACATCTGACTGACAGTACAAACGAAGAGTTTTGGACGTACTCCACGTAGCACCTAAGCAGAGTCAAATTTAAGGTCATTAGCGAGTAAACCCTAACTTTTATTTGTGGCCAGGCACCTTGTCGTTTATTTGGTATGGCCAGCTTTTGGTGGGAGATGTTTGAAAGCACATAATAGAACTAAAACAGTTACGAAGGTAAATACGTTATATCCATTGCTCAGGGAAAGCTAAATGTGCGTGACCCTTCATGAACCTGAGACCTCAGCATGTGATCGCCGATTTACTGTTTTGATCCATTCAATCGCAGAAAGCCTGAAACGGTTTTCTTTCTGTGTGATGTAGAGTTAGACTTAAATTGTCAACACCAGTGAGTCTTTATTCCAGGTCCTGTGTCCAGACGGAAGAAGCTCGGATGTGTTTCAGTTAAGTCTCGTTGTGTTGCTGCTAACTCGGCTTAGGGGTCACTTTTCCGTCATTATCCTAACGGCTAACATTTACTGAGGAGTTAAAACGTGCCAGTCTTTGTGCCCAGTGCTGTGCACGTCTGCCTTATTTAATCTTTACCGCAAACCTATGAGGTCAGTACGACTATTATCCCCATTATGCAAGTGAAGAAAGGGAGCTTAGAGAGCTTGAATACCTGTCCCCAGGTCACACAGTGAATAGTTTACCAGTCTGGACCTGGAACTCAGGTCTGTCCCCAGAGCCCAGGCGTTTCCTACATTCCCCGGCTTCTCCTGGGCCTCGTGTTCTTCCTGAGAAAATGAGACCGTTGGATGCGATGCCCTTCAGGCTTCTTCCTGGCTTTATAATTCTGGAAACCCTGTGTTCTAAATACATATGTGTGATCTAACTTATGTCACCAGTGCACAATAAGAAAGTGGGAACGTTTTTCAATCATCAAGCCCTGTCATAATTTTAGAGCTATTTGTGAACCTACCTAAAAAATTAATTCGGCATTTCTGACTTAGCACTACTAAGTCAATTATCTGCGTCCAGCTACTTCAGTGCTGCAATCAGCATAAATAGTGGTTGGAGCACATAGCACCACGTAACCCACACCCGATCTGTGATTTGAATTTTAGTCAATTTCTTGAAATTAAGTGGATCTGAAATTCCGTTCCTGCTAGCAATACCAAAGCCATTTTAATAGTCTCAGTGGAGAATGATTTAGTTAAACACTTGTCTGTTGCTTAAAATGAAACAGAAAAGGCTGTTTATTTACAAGCCAGTCTTCTTTGGGGCATGTTTCTGGTTTGCTGCTCTGGGTGTTTATTTTGAATAGTTTACATGAAAATAGGATCTTTATTGCTTCTTAGAATACTGCAAACCCCTATTTCCCATCTTGATTAAATAAGCATCAGTCTGATGCAGGAGCTAACATGGCACTCGCTGGATTCACCAAAGCCTTTCCAAACCAGAGGGTGGGTTTGATGTGGTCTGTGACTGTCATCACTATGATATGACTATGTCAGTGGCTTGTGATGTAGATGAGAACTCTCACCAGCTACAAGTGGTGTGCAGCTAATTTTCCATTTGAACCTTAAGTTGCTGGTTTCTCTGTTTTCCGTGAGTTCAGCTCCAAGTCCCAGTATAATCAGTCTCCTCAGGGGAAATACTTTAGGACAAGATTGTCTTAAAAGTGGATACACAGTAAGATCACTAAACCAAATTATTCTAGATTCAAACTTTACCTGGCTTACTGTCTTTTTTTTAAAGATTTTATTTCATTATTTTTAGAGGGAGGGGGAGGGAGGGAGAAAGAGAGGGAGAGAAATATCTATGTGAGAGAGAAACATCGATTGGTTGCCTCTTGCACGCACCCAGGCGAGAACCGATGAGACCCGAACCCGCAACCCAGGCGTGTGCCCTGCCTGACCAGGAACCCAACCAGCAGCCTTTCAGTTTTCAGGACAACTCCCAGCCAGCTGAGTGAGCCACTCCGGTCAGGGCAACCTGGCTTACTCTCTTATTTGAAAAAAGAAGTTTTAAATTCAGCAGTATGCATTTAGCTGAAATTAACATTTCTTTCACTGGAGGAAATAAACCAGTGTGGTTCCTTTTTCTGAGAAATAATTTCCTTACATGCAGTTTGGTAACAAAGAAAACTAAGATTTGGCTCCTGCTCTCACTGAGTTCACGACCCAGTGGAGGAGTCCAACACATTAATATGTAATTACCCCAAAGTAGCAGAGGTGTCACCATAGAGGTATCTTCATGTTGCCACCACCCTGAGGGATTGTCGTAGATGGTCCCAAAAATGACATACAGGCATGGTCTCCTAAAACCAGTTTATTAGGGCTAATAACAGTTAACACTGGAGACCTCCTATGTGCCAAGCAGGCCCTACACAAATGATCGTGTGTGTTAATTCATTTAGTCATGAAGTAAGAATTGCTGTCGCCCCCCCTGTACATGTGGGGAAGCAGAGGCTCACCCAGGGTCACCCAGCCAAGTGGTGGAACCAGGATTCGAACCTGGACGGTCTACTCCACCACCCACACTCCGAACCCCAGACCACACCGCCTCTCTAATGAGCCAGTACCACCTTCATTGTCCTGAGTCTCACAACTGTTGAAAAAAATGAATCACTTATATTGATAAAGAAATAGTTCGAGGGACCCTCAAAGACCCTATAAGTTTAACACTGGCTAAATTAAACCATTTAGGGGCAGACATATATAGTCATTTGGGCTATATTCCAATATGTCAACATAAATAAAAATTTCAGGCAAGTTTTTATTGCATCCGCAGAGACTGGAAAAGTGGTTTTTCCCCCACAGCACTTACTTTAACACATTCACTCTGCCCCAGCAGAAACTGAACACAGTTTACTCCTCTCAGAATCATTTGGAGTGTTTGATAGTCACCGTTGGACAATTTCTGAGTTTATCTAAACCTGTTTATTCATCCTTAAGGTCCCCTCCAATTCTGGAATAAAGATAATTCTACACTAATCTCCCGATGTTTCATTATACACATATTATTTCAATTAAAAATATGCCACAATACACTAACATGTGTGAGGTGATAGTAATTTACATCATTCTACAATATGGAATCACTTCTCCCTTCCTTCAGTCTGTTTTCTCTGAGACTGTCTTAAGATTTTTTTAGGAGACTTTACTTTTTTAGAGCAATTAACAGAAATATTGAGCAGAAAGCACAGAGAGTTCTCATATGTACACTCCTATCACCACCACCCCCCACGGTCGCCCTCACTGCTGACACCTTGCATTAGTGTGATTCATTTGTCACAGTCAATACTGATATGTTATTATTAGCCAAAGTCTGGGGTTTACATTCTAATTCACTCTTCATGTTACACCATGTCTGGGTGTTTCACACCTGCATAATGTCATGCATCCATCATTCCAATATCACAGAAAAGGTCACCCCTAATAATCCCCTCTGCTTCCCCTGTTCATCCCTGTTCTCCCCGTCCCCCTAACCTCTGGCAGCCACCAACCTTTTGCCTGTCTCTGTAGTTTTGCCTTTTCCAGAATCTCATACGGTTGGAATCGCGTAGCGTGGTCCCTTTTCACGCTGGCTTCTTTGACGTAGCAATATGCACTTCAGGTTTCTCCGTGTCTTCTGTGGCTTAATAGCACATTTTTTTAAATCACCGAATATTCATCGTGCAGATGTACCACAGTTTGTTTTTCCGTGAACTTGTTGAAGGCCACCTTAGTTCTTGCAGGCTTTGATGACGATGAATGTAACTGCTAGAAACATATGCGTGCAGGTTCTCATCTCAAGGTTTTCCCCCTGCTGGATTCAAGCCCTAAGTAATGGTCCTGAATTGTGTGTAGTGAAGAAGAATCAATAGGAACTTGCATTAAACCCTGACAACTTTTTTAAGTAAAACTGCAGTTTTTGCCTTATCTTTTAGAGCTTTCATTAATGAAAGCCTCAGAGGCTGGATATGCCTCCATATTGAGGCACACTTTTCAGAGGAATGATTTCTGTGAATGATATATTTTGCTCCTTAGTAGTACAACTTGGCCACTTCTTTCCTGTACTATGACAGCTTGGGAGACATTTCCATTTAAAATTAAAATCTAAAAACATTTATTAGTAATGTGTGAGGAATGTTAAAAGATATTTATTTAATCTGAGCAGAGTCACTTAGTGGTGCCTGTATGTTGCTGGTCGGGTTTTCCAGCTAAATCGGTGCTCAGAGACAGTCTTTCTTTCTTTTATTTTATATATATACCTTTCAAAGACTAAATGTTTATTTTTATTTTTAATTTTTTATTATAACTTTTCTTTATTGTTCAAGTACAGTTGTCTCCATTGTCCCCCCATCACGCCCCCCGCCCCACCCATCCACGCCCCCCACCCCCGCTCCTGCCCCCTTTGGCTTCGCTTCTGAGGGGATTTCTGAGAGGAAGCATTAGCTCTGGGGTCCCGAATACAGTGCCCTATAATTTGCTCCTTAGAACACGGGACTCCCCTCTGTCCCAGCTCACCTCACACTGCACGTTCAGACCTCACTTTATTGCACACTGCTTTTCTGTGCTTCACGGGTGTTGCATTTGTTTTACAAACGGAAGGCGGGACCCTCCACCCGCAAAAAGATCAGGACTCTCTTGATTGCAGTGGTCAGGCACAGAACCACAGCATCTCCGTGCCTGTGTAAGGTGGCTGGTGCCCACACCCCTGAGAAGGCAGAAGCCATGGACGTGGCATCCCCAGGGCCTCCTGTGTAATAAATAGCTGCCTTGTGCGGTGGTCATGATGGTTCTGTGAAGTGTAGTGCCTGTAAGGGGGCCTGGTTCGGTACAATCTCAAAACATGCGGACCTCTGCCTCCAAATGTTTGAAAAACAAGGAAATTGATGGATAGATTCGCTCTGGGTTATTTCCTTTGTTTTTCTCCAGGCGTAATGCTGGTGTTCTGATTATTACCCTGGTGTTCTCTGTACACAGCGTGTCATAGAGTATTATAAACTTAGGGACCCCACATCCCTCTTTCCAATTGTTAAAGGCCATTCATTGCCCAATGGGAGAAAAAAATCCAGGAAAACTGTAGATTACATGGTGTATGTAATGTTGCAGTTTTATATTTTGGGGTGGTAATTTGTTCCTAAATCAACTGGGAGCTGCCTCTTTTAAACAATGTGTCCACGGAACGGAACTTTACAAAGCGATGAATTGATTGCTGTGGCCTCTCAGCGTCCTCTTTGGTTGAGTAGCTCCCACTTCAAAGACTGTGAGATGTACAGTACTGGGTGAAATGAGGCTTGGCTCTGGCCAGATGACGTCCTACCATTCCAGTTTGCCTCCTCAGATTTACCCATAGCCCGGCCCCCAGCCCTGAATTTTGCCCCAGGTCGTAATTATCACTAATATACAGTACTCTGCCACTTCCCTAGTTAAATATATTATTAGGAGGCATCTGTGGCTGTAAGAGGTAGGCCGTTGTATTTAATTTAATACTCTCTGAAATCTGACATTCTCTAATCCCATAGTTGATGGTGAGTGTTGTTCACAGGTGTTTCTACTCAAAGAAATTTCTCTTTAGAAAAAAGAGAGAGCCCTGGCTGGTGTGGCTCAGTGGATTGAGTACCGGCCTGTGGACCAAACGGCCACCAATTCGATTCCCAGTCAGGGCACGCGCCTGGGTTGTGGACCAGGTCCCCGGTGGGGTGTGTGTGAGAGGCAACCACACACTGATGTTTTTCTCCCTTTCTCACTCCCTTCTCTCTCTAGAAATAAATGAATACAATCTTTAAAAAATAATAAAAATTTAAAAAAGATGGAGAAATGTCTGTTTTCAACACAGTAAAGTTGAAATCTGCCTTCCTGATATAAGAAAGGAAATATTTTTAATTATTTTTGAAGTCAGGAATAAACAAATCTTCCAGTGTATTTAGGTTTTAGAACCATTATTTCCCAAAGGGCTCAGATAGCTTTATTGTAGTTCGGACTTCTCGTTGAGTCCATTCCCCTTGGTTTGTGTGCTTTTTAAACTTCCAGTCTAGAAGCAGTTCTCACTGAATTTTCCAACACATGTATTTCCAAGCAATTGTGCTTTGGTTGAAGTGGGAAGACCCTTTTTTCTATGTTTATAAGGACACAAATTAATGGTGGAGAATGGATGGGAAAGCTCGAAAGAAGTTAGATTTTAGAATCAGATGGAAATGTTAAATTAAGATGCCTCTTTTCCCTCTGAGAAGAGACTCAAATGAAAATCATGTTTAGTTCTGTGGTTACACAAATCCCTCAAATTCCTTCTATGAGGAATTGTCATTTGCAGACATGATTTTGGGGTCTACTTAGGAAGCAGGCAAGGAAAAATGTATAAACGACTTGTATTTTTAAGTTCCGTTGCCCAAGTGTCAAGGAGTAATCGAATATTTTGTCGTCACTCTCTCCCGAGTGCTACACAGGCCAGACTAATACAAGTCTAAGCCCGTAACTGTGTATGTCGGGGGGTTAAAATGTGCGTGTATCAAAATAGCACCACACGTGGGGCAACAACCGCATTTCTGACTCCTCATTGCTTAGCTTTGGTCACGTATATTTTTTGCTCTTCATACCCTCGCTCTCCTTATTTTTTATTTCTGTTTTTGTTGCTCTTGTTAATGGCTTTTCTCCCATAAACCACCCACTCCTGTCTTCAATTCCCACTGGTCTTAGACTCTCTTTCTAAACGGGTTGAGTCGGCGGCCATCCGTCCAGATAGACTGTTCCGCTGCATATTCGTTGTTGCGGCCGCTCTTACGTCACGGCCGTCCTCGCACGGAGCCCAGAGACTGTTCAGTTATGCTCACGTTCTGGTGTTACTTCTGCTCTCCTTCGCCAGTGGGATGCTGTGCTTTCAAAAGCTAATTGAAAGCGTTCCTTCTCAGAGTAGCAGTAATAGCTAAAATCTATTAATATGCACTGCATGCTCAGCACTGAATTATGTCACCCTCACAACAGCCTGACAAAGTAGATGCGGTACTAACGTATCCATTTTACAGACGAAGTAACTAAGCCCGAGAAGTAAACACATAGCCACACAGCTCAGAAGGGGTGGTGCTGAGACAGGAACCCCGCCTGCCGTCCTGGGCTCTTACTCATTGCACCACAGTGCGTCCTGGAGGAAGGGGCATATTGGTGGATCCCTTCGCAGATTCAAGATGATCACACACAGAGGCACACACACACACACACACACACACACACACACACTCTTTAGTTGTACTTACAAGTGATGGGTTGAGAAGTCAGTGTGTTTTTTCACACATGTACAATTGTCTTTTTTAACTAAAAAAACATAAATGTTTAAGCCTTTACATTTTCTAATTACAGAAGCAATACACGATCATTTTTACCCGTTTAAAATAGAGATATAGAAAGGAGAAATAAAAGCCACTGTAAATTTACCACCCAGAAGTGGTAAACACCTCTCTGTTAACACCTTGTTCGTATGTTATTCTCCAGACTGATTATTTATGCATTCGTAGGCATCGCTTTTCTACAAAAAAATGGAACTATTCTGTGCATACTGTTTTATAATCTATTTTTAAACACAATATAATTTGAAATTTTTTATTTTGATAAATATTCACCCTCAATATTATTTGTGGTAGTCGATCAGTATTCCAATTTATAACTGAGTCAAACTTAATTTAACCAGTTCTTGTTGGTCATTAGGTCATTTCCAATTTTTTTCAAGCTATAACCAATACTATGGGTGATATCCCTGTACTTAAATCTTTTAAACTGGTCTGATTACTTCCTTAGAATAAGCCACAAAATGTACAATGGCTGTGTCAAAGGGTATACACAACCTGAAACCGGGTAAGAATTGCCAAATTGCCTTCCAAAAACCTTGTTCTAGTTCAGACTCCCAGAAGCAGGACGTGAGAACATGTTGACATTTTGCATGTCGCATCCCTTGGGGCACACACTTAATATCCTGGGTGTGCTTCTAGTGGAGGAAGAACAGGGGAGCTGTTACGAGAAGACCGTACACCCTCAGCACGACCCCTGCTCTTATCAACTGCATCTGACCGACATCAATTCTAGGTGTGACTCTACCATCTGTCTTTACAGCCTGAACTCTTTATTTTATATGAAGAATGCTTTATACTTTCACAGTCCCTGAGAGATCATGGGAGAATTCAATAATTCTTAATTGCTCTGAAGACCAAGAGCTGTAGTTAAATGCTAACTAAGGATTTTTGGAAATCACCTGTCAAGTGGAGAGTCGTGTGTTTTGAGAAATTAACCTCTCCCTGAATTAATGTGGGGTGCAGCACATCTGAGTTTACCTGCACAGCAGCAGAGGGCGGTTCTGACAGTGACTTTCAATCAAACTGATCGACTGCCTTTTTAGAGCAGAAATTCTTAAAGTGTGGTCCCTGGACTGGCAGCATGTGGAAATGTATTAGAAATGGAAAATCTTAGGCCCTACCTCAGGCTTAGTCCATTCAGGGTGCTGTAACAAAAATACTATACACTGGGAGAAATTTATTTCTCACAGTGCCAGAGGCCAGAAAGACCAAGATCAAGGGACTGGCAGGTTCGGTGTCTGGTGGGAGCTCTTCTCCTGGTTCACAGAGAGCGGAGTTTCCACTGTTCCCTTAAATGGCAGGAGCAGCACGGGAGCTCTGTGGGGTCTCTTATACGCACACTAATCCCATTCACGAGGGCAGCACCATCAAGCCGTGATCACCTCCCAAAGGCCCCACCTCCTAAGGCTTTGTCACATCGGGTGTTAGAATTCAGTGTAGGAGTTTTGGAGAGACACAAATACTCAGCTCATAGCACTTACCCAATCAGAGACTCCAGGGGTGAATCCCTACAGTCTATTGTTTACCAAGCCCTCCTCGTGGTTCGAATGCCCTGGAAAGTTGAGAACTACAGCCTTGGTGCACTGGGCATTCCAGAAAGGTTGCATAGACGGGCTGCCCTGGTGGAATTGTTCTGCCACACCGCCTGGGAGCCAGCTGGGGGAGTGGAGATACAGGGCACCACTTTGCGCTGCACCAGATTTGGGCAGGGTGTGAGCTACCCTGAGGGGAGAGCAGCCGTGTCTAATGCCGGAGGAGTCGTTTGAATGGCAGCTCGCCCAAGGTCTGTTCCCGTCACATGTTCTTCCACAGGCTCGGCGCTCACTGGCCTTTGTATCCGAGTTCCTATGACCAGAAAAGCCCTTGAGAGGTCATTTAGCCTTATTTCCCAGCCAAATGAGACTTACCCCTAAGTCATTAGCGACAGATGAAAGTCCAGACTATTTTTAAAGTGTCCTGAGGGAGACTCTTCCAGCTGCCCCTAGTAATCATCCTGCCCTCTCAAGAAGCCTTTCCTCATCTCATGGCTTGCAATTTGAGCTGGATTTCAGTTGCAGAAATGAAGGCTTCTCTCCTTGAGGCCGAGATCTGTGAAGTTGTTACCACCCTGATAGGAATCTCGTGGTGCACCTTTCCTCACATCTGTGGTTCTCCGAGTTCTTTGGAGGCCTCCCTGCCTGGCTCTGGGCACTGGGTTCCCCGAAAGTTTGCTGAGCTCTGTGCATGTCGAGAGGCCGGCACTGTGGTGGTGGTGCTGGCGTCACGCTCATTACCATACGTGAGTTCATTTGCTCTTGCACTCAACAGTCACGGATGTCAGCAGCTGTTAGATTGAACCCTATGAAATTGCTGATACTCAGCCATTTTTGACCCATAAAGGTGAAAATTTCATGGGGTCCAACCTAAGACCAAGTGCTAGTTATTACGGGGGAGACAGAAAGGTGCGGGCCATTCTCAAGGAACTTCCATGTGGTGAGGGAAACAGACAACCCCGGGTCCCAGGGCAGAGGTCACGGGGTGCGTGGGGGGAGCAAGAGGTAAGCCATCCCGTTAGGCTGTCCCCAGAAAGTGACCTGTAAACTGAGTTCCGACTGGGGAGAGTTCCCGGCAAGTGGCCGATCTGTGGTCTGCTTTTCCGTCTCTCATCACCCCCGGAGCTTACCTAGTTCCGCTGCGCACAGAATCACCGCAGGGATGCTCGCTTTGTGGTTGTTTTCCATCATTTGCAAGTCGCTTAGGGCTACCGAACATCATTGCTTGATCCTGTTTTAATTTACTTCCCGAAACTGAGTATAATAATCTAGCTTCGAAACTAAGGAAAGTGTTACACGGCAAAATTAGCTGTAATGACTCAGCACTATCTAACTAGAAAGCGTTCTCAGGGTAGCCGTACGTGGGCTAAAATTCTACTCCACGTTCGATGGCGGTAGACCATCCGGAAAGCTGTGGCCCAGTCTGTGCTTAAAAGACACTGGAAATGATTATCAGAGTATTGAAAGAATGATGGGGCGGCGACATGATCCCCACAGACCACCTCGCTCTGTCCTTCTCTTGGCTGGTTACGGGGCACGAAGGTCCGTATCAGGAACGGAAACGTCAAACCCAGCGTTAGAGCTCACGGCTCAGTGCTCCGGGCTATCGGCCCGTTTCCTCTGCTCCACCCCTGCGGGCGGAGGCGCGTCCCCGCAGTCTCACCAGGAGACTCGCGTACTGTGGACTCTGCCTTAGAGGATGAGAAACTCTTTATAGTGTTCACTCAGGACATGTGTTAAGCTGAAATAAAAGCACCAGTGGTCATTTCTGACCTGATACAAAAAATTCAAGCTGTCATGATTAATAAATAAAGAAGGAAAAGAAAAATGATGGTGATTTCTATCCTTGCTAAATCCAAAATCTCTCTTTAAAAAAAAAGGTTTCATCACTTTACCTGTTAAGAGCAACAGTCCAGGTGTCTAGCTCCAGATGTGAAATTCTAATCCCTGTTCTGTGTGTAAATAAACTCAAGTGGTAAATGTAAGGCTGTCTTCAAATTTAAGATTCAAAAGTTGCATTTATTCTGGGGTTCAGAAATTAACATTAACTGGATGGAAGAAGGTGAAGGGATCAGCCGAAGAACATACATGCATGACCCACAGACACAGGCGACAGTGTGGTGGTGGCCAGAGGGAAAGGGGGAGAGTGGGGGTGGGCCAAGGGGGAAAAGCAAGGCATCTGTAATAGTGTCAGTGATAAAAGTAAAGATAAAGAAATGTAACATTAGTTCTATAAACTGAATGTTTCCCTTGGAAAGTAAAAGGATGATCATCTTGATTTGGGAAACGGTGAACAAGGTGTGGTTGAACAGCACTGTCTCGGCGGGAAACCAGGCCGCTGTAGCCGGGGAGTCCAGCCCGCGGGTTGCACACGGCCCAGGATGGCTGGGAATGCGGCCCAACACAAGGTCATCAACTGACTCAAAACAGTATGAAATTTTTTTCTGTGAATATGTGTCACAATGTATTTAATGGGTGGCCCAAGACAACTCTTCAGTGTGGTTCAGAGATGCCAAAAGGTTGGACACCCCTGCTAGAGGTTAGGTGAATTGGGGGCATCACCCACGACCTGCCTAGTTACCCAGAGGTCCTTACGACAGATGAGACTGGGCTGTAAAGTTGGCACCGAAGACAGAGAATTCCAGGACTCTGGGAAACCTCCGAAATGCACAGACTGTGCTGGAGGGAAAAGCAGCTAGAAACGAAAGAGCTCCGTGACACAGGGTTTGCCCGGAGCCTTTGACTGAGAAAATGAGCCTGACGAGGAGAATTCGGTATCCCCAAATAAATCAGGCCCGGATTTTTAACCACACGTGTGGGAGTTCGGGCTCTGCAGCAAGGCTGCAGGTAGGTCCTGGAAACCAGTGTTGCCTGGCAGTGCGTGCTCTGTAACTCGAGCGGTGGGGTCCGAGCAGGTGTCGGACAGGAATGCATGGCCACCCCCCCCCACCACTGTCATTCACAGATGCCTGTGCACGGCCTGCATCGCTGCCGCCTCCAATGAAGGGAGCGGGGATTCTTGGCATCCTCAAAAAAAAAGACACGACCACCATTTACTTTTCTTCCATGTTCAGCTTGGCTGAGCCTACAGTGTGGAACCTGGGTCGGGACAGAAATCGCCACTGGTGCCTTCGTTTCAGTGGAAGAGCGTGTGTCCTGACCCGCCCTCTGCTCCATCCCTCCACTCCCTGTCCCCGAACTCACTGTGCTCTTGCCTTTGTCTGCTGCCACCTTTCTCCTGAAGCGGCTCTTAATAAACTAGCAACAAAGTTTCTAGTTGCTAAAGCCAGAGGTTTCACCCAGGCAACCCAATGTAAGCTGCGACTCCTCCCTGTGTCAGCCACTGAGCTGGGCAGAGATTTTTTGGCTGTTTTAGTCTTCAGGGCACCAGGCACTGTTCCCACCTTCTGAGGAATCTTCTTGACTTCTGGCTCTCAGGCTTCTTCCAGCTCTGTTTCAGGTTCCTTCATTGACTTTTCCTGCCCCAGCTCTGATGCAGTCACCTTTCCCAGAGGGGTGGTTCTCCGACCTCCTTTTGTTCGATCCTTGAGCTTCTTCCTCTGCTCCCATCTCCTCAGCCACCCCCTCTATGTGGGTGGACTTCCAGATCTAATTCTTGTTTCCAATTTCCCACTGGACATCTCTACCTCATGATCCAACTGAGCACATTCAAAAGGATTTGATGCAGAAGCATGCTCCCCTCCAGTATTCCTTATCTCAGTGAACATCCTCTTTACCTGTGACATCCTTCTGCTCACTCATCTTCAGTGGTGGATCATTTAACAGATCCTCCCGATTCTTCCTCATTGGAACCGTGGCTCCCTATTCCATCTCCAGCGCCTCTACTTCCACCCGGGGGCTTAGGGTTTCTCATCTGAATCTGCACCACAGCTTCGGGCCTCCCTGCACTCACCCTCTCGTGGTTCCTTGCCATCCAACTGCCGGAGCTCTTTCTCCACAACACAGATTTGACTGTGTCCCTCCCTACTCAAAGCTGCCAGTGACTCCTAGCTTAGCACAGCAAGTCACAGTCTTCCAAACCCACTGCACCAGCCTCATCTCCCACCAATTCCGCACACCTAACAGTCTTTCTTATTTCCAGGCGTGTGTGCGTGTGCATGTTGATTCTGCTGCTAAAACAGCCTCTTTTGTCCTCTTTCGCCGCCTGGAAAATTCCTATTCAATTTTTAAAAGCCAGCTCTGGAGACACTCTGTTCATATCTCTGTCACATTGTCAATATTTGTGTTGTAGCTGTTCATTGTATCAGACCCAGCCAGGAACATGCTGCTCCTCCTCTCCCTCTTTCCCACCAAGCCCAGACACAGGCTCGGCATCCTTCTCCACACAGCCCTTCAGACAGCCCTGCTCAGCAGCGCAATCTGAGATCTGCGTCACGTCCCCTGAAGTGGGCCCTGAGTTTCCCCAACAGTGAGCTCAGTGAGCTGCCTGATGTAACCACTCAGCTGCCGAAGTGAATGACCAATGGGTTTTTCTTTTTTTAATGCTTATTTTGGGGGGAGTTCTTAATCACTAAATAAATGTTGGCGTTTTAACCTTACATTAGCTATATGTTGTTTCGTGTTACCAGTAGATCTGTTCAGGAAGATATATTCATGGCAAGAGATGAGCCAGGTGTTTTGTGGACACTCATCGTTACTCCTTGCAAAGAGTTCTTCACCACACACGTTCAGTTCACCAAACCTCACCGCCTGTGCCAGCCTCGGCCCTCTCTCTTTCCAGAATGCAGCCCACTGCTTTGCCTTAAAATCAGCACACTGCAGGCCATTTCTTCTGGCCTTACCTTTGATTTATCTTGCACATTCTTCAGAGTGGGTTGGATAAAGCATTAAAAAGATAAAAATATCTAACCTTACATTCCAGTTTCATAATATCTCTTTTAAGAAAACTGGTGAGTCTGGGTAGGTTTAAAACTAGTTAAAAAGCCCTTCAAAAGGGCTGCTTTTTTCAATACTGTATGAAACACCTGATAACTATGAAGTAGTAATCCTTTATCTTTGAAACAGGTATAGCAACTATCAAAAACATGTGTCAAAGTAATCAGGACCGCGTGAAACGCCTTTTCAGTGGCTCGCGTCGAAGAGGCCACACAGCCATCATTATTGAGTTCAGTGGCCGTCTATTCACACTGTCCGACGAAAAGCCTTCTTCAGTACGGGCCACATGTCAGAATTTAAAAATGGGGAATTGGATGATATATATAAATGAAGAAATTTTAAACGTTCCTATTTTCTCCCAAGTCCCTTAATACACATAAGACAGCTGGTTGTGGAATGCTCAAAGCAGAAGGTCCTTGCGTGTCAGTCATCAGAGTGTGCAAAGCAGTGAACAGAACGATGAGAAAGCAGAACAGGAAAAGGAGAGACGGGTCAGCAGAAGCCCGCCGCCTCGCTCCAGCATCCGTTCCGCTGCGTCCCCATGGAGCTGTGAAGGCTGTCTGTTTACTTTTTAATGAATGTGTGCTGTCGGTGAATTATTGAAATGGTTTCCGCTCACCTTTTTATGTGTTTTCTTTCCTGTTATGTTCCCACCTGACTTGTCTGGACACCCATCAGGCTAACTGTCAGGTAGGTTCTCCTGGAGGTTTAACGTGGTTATCAGGGGAGTTATCCGTAGCAGGGAATGAAGTGATCCGACTGTTGGTGCCCTGGGATGCGTGGAAAAACTGAACGAACAGGCTCATGCTAAAGCACGGGAAACTGTGCAGATGCGTAGAGCTGGAGAAGCTGCAAAGTCTAAGCACAGTGAGCCGGCGTGAGCATCTGTGATGAGAACTTAGCCTAAGAGAACAGAGCAGTGCGCAGTGGTAAAGTGAGTTACCTGGACCGGCTGCTTTTGCTGTGGCTCAAAACTCAGACTGCGCTCACAGAGCTTAATTGTTACAGGCAGTGTTATATCCCACATGGTCACAGTGATTCTGCTGTAAATAGACTGTTGGCTTTCATGGATTTGGCCAGGTTCAAGGAAATTGACAGTGATGTAGTTCAAATCCCCCTTTTAAGTATGTATGTAGACATACCATGCCCCTTGACGAAAGAGTGACTAGGAATAAAGGAGTGGTAGCGTGCATTTTGTTAATGCTAAGCGCACCCTCAGAGTTCAATCTGACATCGTTTAACTCGAGTCAGAAGAATCATCGCTTGAAATTGCAGGAGACAGAGCTGCTCATTCTCCCTTTGGAGATGGGGGAAAGGAGTACTCCTTCACCCACACGAAGCAGCAGAACAAGCTCCTTTTAGATCCTGAAGTGCAAGACAGACTCTTTATGAGCCCAAACCATGGTTAAGCCCAGGGAAGGTAGACACTTATTTAAATTAGAGTGTGTTTGGGGTGGGGGTGGGGGGGGGTTGTTGTTGAGCTCATTTTTATCTTTCAAGAGAAAAAAATTATGTACTTTAGTTGCCATGCAACACAAACTGCTCTGACAGCTTTCCAATTTTAATTTCAGAAGTCTACAGAGCAAATGAAGAAGGTCCCTACTATTATCCTTTCGGTCTCGTATAAAGGAGTCAAATTTATTGATGCAACAAATAAGGTGGGTACCGCACCTCTCTGTGCCTTAGACCCCCGAGTCTAGGCTCTGACGTCCTTCGCTTCCCATCATGCCCTACATGCCCCATTTTAATCGCGCCCCAGCCCCCAAACTCCCTGCTCCCTAAACACAACTGCAGATGCACACACTCAATGTATACGGAAGGGCACGTATCGTTTGGGGGCTTGGTCTGGATTCCGATACATACTCTGCTTTCACTTTTCCATGGTGTCTTCTCTAGTAGACTGTGGCCACCTACTGTCTGGCATGTCCCTTTGGACCTAGAGGACATTAGGACAGGAAAAAGTTATGTGAAGAATAAAAATGCAGCCGAGTCCTCATTCCTCCATGCAAGGAAACATCACCAGGTGGAGGGCCAGAACAGTCGTCTTTCCGTTTCTCTGGAGACGTACACGCCCTTTCTTCTGATACATGCAGTGAATACCTCCCACAAGGAACACCTCCTCTGCCTCTGACATTTTATAATTGCAGTTAATTCTCAGCTACTGAGTGGAAAAGAGAATTTCAGCTGCATTGTTTTGTTAAGAGACGCAGTCAGAAAAGAAGCCCAGGCCATGCTGGGACTCTGCTGGGACGTTGTCCTCACAGTGGGAAGAGGGTGGTGGGGACGCTAAGGTCGAGGTGGTCGGCTGCGTTGCATTTTACGTAACAGGTGTTCCAGGGTTCCTTTCTTGGCAGAGATGATGGAGTGCCAGAAAGCTTGGCACTCTCCATAAACTCACAGCTGACTGGCTCCTCCTGAGAAATCGCCCGAACATCCATGTGTTTTATTGTTACACCTTCCAACTGGTACAGTATAGGAGGAGGGGGAAGGCGGGGACTGGTGATTCGCCCACTGGTGAATACCATGTGTTTTCTGAACTCCCCACCCACTCCTCCCCCTGGACCCACTCCATTGGGGAGAAAGGGTGCGGAGAGTCATGAAACAGGTGAACTTGAACAATGGGAACTTTGGACCAGAGCAGCCAGATTCAGATATGGGGTTGGGGGGTGGGGGCAGGGGCAGGGGCAGGGAAGTCCCATGGGCAATGATGCCTGGGTGTCTGTAATAATTCTGAGCATCTGAATCAACCAATTCAAGGTTTTCTTGGGGGTTTTTTGTAACGAAGAAGATTGCCACATCAGCAGTCAGGTATGCCCAAGCTCCCCAAATCTACTTAGGAAAGCAACCTCCCAGTTTTAGACACAGGTCAGAAAGCCAAGCAGAAAGCTTGTAACCCTGCATGGCTGTGCTGGCTGACGATACCCAAAGCACATGGCAGAATGCTGGCTTTGACTCTGCGTCGTGCTGGTGCCGGTTGTGGCTGTCAGCTCACAGTTTTGGAGACTTAATCAGAAAAACCCCAGTGATTTGCTTTTTAATTTCTTGGAAGCATTTTTGCTCACGCATAAACTTACATTGTCCTTAAGTTATAGTCATTGGTTTTAAAAAGTTCCAAAACTCTGTGGAACACTCATTGAAGATTTCATGGCTGTTGCTGTATCTAAATTTCAAGAAAGGCTTTGGCATTGGGGGTGGGCAGGTTCCTAACCTGGAGCAACTGTCTCCACCTCATTTGCATTTGAAAACCATGAAGAGCAATATATTTCTGTGTATGAGTTTGACACTCTCCTAGATGAGCCACCTTAGCAAGCTTGGGTTCTAACAGTTTCTAAACAAGCAGTATTTGCCCTGGGAAGTTCCCAGGGTCTTAAAGCTGTCATTCCAAGGAGCAGGTGGCATTACTGGGTGCACACGTATGAATAGCATCCTCTGTAATCCACTCTCCGTGATCAGAGGAACGAGAGAGAGCTTTGTCGGTTCTGTTGCATTTTGCTCATGGACACATCAAGGGTTGTAGAACTAGATCTTTGTACCTTGAGGAGACACTCCTGCTTCAGTCGCCAATAATTGATAGATCTCTGCTCACAGATGACTGCTCTTTGGAAGTAGAAACACCAGAAGATATGCAAAAGGCAATTTTGTGTGAGTAAAGACACTAAATAAAGAAGGCCGGCATATCTTTTAAGTCCTCACGGCGGCCCTCTGCATAATTTGAAATCCAGAGCAAAGGCAAAGTGCATATGATGGTGACGAGTGCGGCCAAGCTCTTCATGACTGTATGCCAGCATGTGCCTGGACTTTGCACTGGTGTGGAGACATTGACCTCAACTGACTGGCTACCCAGGGCCCCCCTCCCAGTGTCCGGCAGTGTAGCTCATCGGCCCCAATGTGACGGTGGACAGTGAGAGAGCAGTGACTCAGGGAACCAGGCTGGTGGTTGCTGTGTGAGGAGCCAAAGCAGAGATTATATTTAAAAGAAACGGTGCGGAGCCACCCTGGTGGAGTTCGACCGCAGGAGGCTGAGAAACGCTGCCACCAGCCAGGCTGCAGGACTGGTTGCAGAAGCCATGGAGGGCCCATGGTTGAAGGGCCGCGGCCCCTCAAGTTGTGGCGTGGAAGGAACTGTGCTCATACACCTGGACTCCAGCGGCCTCTGCAGTGGCGTGTTTGTCTGTCACTTTCTTCTGTAGCAAAGACCGACCCCTAATGCCCACAGCGGGAAAGGAGCAGGTGGACAGACCCCAGAATCCTGCTGTCGGTCGGTACCAGAGATTCCCCCCCTGGGACGAGTTGTCCCGGTGGCCACTTCAATTTGAAGTGAAGGACGGGGGACGTGTAGACCTATTGGAAGACTTTGCCACCTTAGTTACTAGTGGGCACTAGGCCTGTCTATGGCACAACCAAAGTCACACCTGCACATTCATGTTTTATGTTTTCATTGTGTTTTCTTCAAAAACAGCCTTCCCTTTAACCCTGCTCTGGTACAATAGAGAGGGTTGTTCGACCTGCCGTGGACAGGGGGAGTACCCAAGACTGCAGACCCCTTGCTAACACTTGACTTTCCCATCCCCTAACCTAACGCTTGGTCTGTTTCTCCACAGATGCCTTCCACCAACTAGTTTGAAGTGTAAGGGATAATTGTGTCAACTTCTCTTCCATTCCTCTCACCCCCCATTAGACTATGAGAAAGATGAACCCTCCCACAAAGCATTGCTTCCCTTTTACTCTAATAAATAAGTGGCTTTGGCCAAGTTCAAGGGAAAGGGTTAGGTGCCTAGTTGCAAACTCAGATGTATTGCCTGGTAACTTAGGAAACGAATCACTAACCCCGATTCAAGAAGGAAGAAGTGGAAAATGGTCTTGAATTAAAAATGGAACTTGGAATTGATTTAGTACAAAAATGTGGTACAGAGAGCACAGCAGCTTCCACAGACCCACGAATACCAGCTTCAAACAGGGCTGGCTCATGCTGTATTTTAGACACAAAACAATTTGGAAGATTTGCCTAAACTGGAGGCTGTTGTTTTCTGGAGTCAAGCTAAGAGCCCTGTGAGCACGCGTGCTCGTTAGCATCACCCGCTCTGCGGTTGTCTGGAGTCGGCCCTGGGCTGCTGCCTGCCCTGGAGGCCCTACCTGTGGGAGCCCAGAGCAGGGAACGTGGGGAGAGGCCAATTTCTGGGTCCCTCATGTCTTTATCACAACAAAATTCCTCCATCGTTCCTCCTCAGAACCAAAAATTCTACTCTATACCTACCAACCAGACTTCTCTCTAGCTGCTTCTCAACATAATGAAAAGCAACATATGGAAAAACCACCTCTTCTTGTTGAAAGGTGATGCCCAACTTTCTGTCCCAAAGAAAGGGCAAGGTGAACCCCTCCCCAGCCCTTCTCTTGAGCTTGAAAAGCTCTAGACTCCTTAGAACTTGCTTAGATATGGAGGCTGAGCAGCGTAACGGGGTTCGCTTTGGACTGAGGTGTGTCCCCTGTCCGCTGTGATGACGCCAGAGTGATGGCAGCGTTTCGGGAGTGAGATCCTAAATCTTCGCCACATTCTAGCACCTCAGATGCATCAAGTTCTGCTCAAAAATACCTCCCTGCACAGGCCATTGGTATACATTCATTTAACAACATTCTTTTTCAGTTACAGTTCATATATTCAATGTTATTCTGTATTAGTTTCAGGTGGACAGCATAGTGGTTAGACAGTCATACACTTTACAAAGTGTCCCCCCCGACCCCAGTACTTCCAGTACCCACCTGGCACCATACACAGTTATTACAGTACTATTGACTATATTCCCTGCGCTGTACTTGACATTCCCATGACTGTTTTGTAACTGCCAACTTGCACTTCTCGATCCCTTCACCTTTTTCACCCAGTCCCTCAAGCCCCCTCCCCTCTGGCCATCATCAGTCTGTTCTCTGTGTCTATGAGTCTTACCAGCATATTTCAAGTGCCAGTTAGGATGATAAAGCATCAGTTACCCTTAATTGGGTATAGAATATTTTTACTAGCCTGCCTTCCCCCCAGTTTAGCCCGAGGGAAGAAAGAAAATAAAAGTTTCAACAGTGGGAGATGAGGCTGATTTTGGAACATGGAGCAGCTCAGAGGAGGGGAGCCTGGACGAGCAGTTAGAAGACAGCCCTGGACCCCTAGTGAGTAGAGAAATGGGGGGTCCAGAAAATCAGGGGGAGATCAAGAAGACATGGGAAAATGTCTTAGCCTGGGTTGCTAAAAAATAAACACTTCTCACAGTTCTGGGAGCTGGGAAGTCCAAGACCCCGTGGCCAGCTGATTCAGTGTGAGGGGAACCCACAGCCTGGCTCAGACAGACGGCTGTCTTCCCGCCGTGTGCTCACAGGGCAGAGAGAGTGAGCTGGCTCAGCATGTGGGGCACACCCCGTTCTCAAGGGCTCCACCCTCGTGACCCAGTCACCTCCCAAAGACCCCACTCCAAACACCATCCCAGCGGGACTTAAGCTTTCCAGACGTGAGCTGGGAAGGTCACAGACATGCGGTCCCTAATACAGATCTCTGAAGACACGCTTTACCCACTTCACAATTTTGCCCAGCACCATGATGCCATCACACCCACTGAAAATCGTCATGAAAGCATGACGCCTTATGATTTGGGAAGATTTGGGGAATTCAGCTCGATGAAAGCCACAGGGCATTTTTCACTGCAACACTTTCCCAAGGAGTCGATCCACCTGATGCTGAAAGAGCTGAAGAACACGAAATGCCAATGGAGTTAACAGCTGGACCCGATGTGCTGTTTCCGGCGACAGCGCCTCCTGCACAGGGGGGACCAAATGTGCAGACTTCCCGAAGCACTCACAGCCCCAGGGAAAATCGTGGGGGGACTCTCAGCGCCTCCTTCCCTCATACCTGTGAAGACTTCGTAGGTCTTACTAAGTCTTACTTGTGCCTAATTTAGAATTCTACTTGACAAAATGCTCTCCGCATGCCAGAAGAGGATCGTGACCTTCTGTGCGAAACCACATCTTGCAATAGAGTGTTATTTGTTTACAGGATTCCAATTTCAATTTGAGTTATTTTTGACAGAGCGCTGCATGTAGCGTCGCTGTACAGGGCCCTGGTGAAGAATGTCCTCACTTCATTTTCTTTTATGTGTTAATTCTCTAATTGCTTCCCAGCCATTAGGCTCAGTAGAGTGAGGGCCATGAAGTCCTTGCTGGGGGCGCTGGCAGGGAAGGACGTTTTGACGAGTTTTTAGGCATTGATGGTTGTACCTGGAACATTGTATTGTCGACAGGTCGTTTAAGACTGTTCAGTGAAAATCTAATTAGGGTAACTAACATGCTGAGGGTTTAGATCTATGACAACTGCAAAAACATAAATGGGTTATTATAAGATAAAAAATGATCACACGATTATGTGAAATGTTTTGCTTTTTAAATACATTTATGTACCAAAAGACGTTTCTAGCAGGGGTTTGCAGCTGGTGATGCTCCTTGGTCATTTTGTGCTTCAGGATAACGGTACTTAAACCTTTCCTCCCTCGCCTTCCGTCAGTTATTCCTAGAGGCAGGTTGGGGTGAGGCAGGCTGGGGGAGAGATGTGGCCGAAAGACATGCTACAGAGAAAGAAATGGAGTGTGAGCTGCGTGGGGTGGAGGGGCATCGCGGTTATGCGAAAGAGCCTGAACTCCCAGCCAGGCAACACCAAATTTCAGTCCTGCTCTGCCACGTGCCTTGCATGAGGCACTTCCACGCTCTGTGGACCAAGTCCCTGGCCTGCGCATCGATGATAATAACCCTGACACCGTTCTTAGTTGTGCACGGTGGGTACAGCTAGTAAAGTGTTATCATCTGGTGCCCCATGTCAAGAGAGGATCCAGGGCCTAGATAGTGCAGGGTGGTGCAACCCTCATCCTGGCCCGGCACCGTAGCCTCCATAGAGTCTCCAAGAGACAGCCCCTGATGCTTCCGCCTGCCTGCTGCCCACTTCTGCACCTGCCTTAGCTCTGGGGGAGGTAGGGCCGGGAGCAAGACCATGGACGGGAAGACAGGGCAAGGTCCACCTCCTTGGGACAGAGCTCCTCGCAGCATGCAGGAGGTGGCAGGAGACCCTTTCCAGACAGACTCAGCAGGAGGCAGCCCTGCCCATCTCCAGGCGTACATGGGAATGGAAACGGTACAGTGGTTAGTAATTACTTTTTCTAAACAGGTACCTGCTGGCTAGACTGCTTCTGTGTGCATGCAGCACCTGGTGAGAACCGCTGCTCCAGGGGGTGACTATTTCAGATCATTTTTAATGAAACTAAAACATTCCTTTCAGACCTGGCATTCATACCCACGAATAACATGTTGGATCATATTGAATGTTGCTGGTCTAGAACATTCTAGAAAGGGAGAAAACCGCTGCTTCTCAGGTCATTTGCCTTGGTTCTAAAATATGCTGGTTTGCAAAGGAGCGCAACAGTCATTTATGTCATTCTTCCAGAACATAATTGCCGAGCATGAAATCCGTAATATCTCCTGTGCCGCCCAGGACCCAGAAGACCTCTCAACGTTTGCGTACATCACAAAAGACCTGAAGTCCAATCACCACTACTGCCACGTGTTTACTGCCTTCGACGTGGTGAGTGCCCGCCCTCTTCGGACAGTTTAACGATCTCCCCCAATGGACCTGAATCGTACTGAACGCCCAACTTGCAATTAAGATACTTGGCATGTTTACCAAGTATTGGGTTGGCCAAAAAGCTCCTTTGGTTTCCCTGTAAAATGGCTCTAGTAGCACTTAGTTGTCTTTAACATCATTTGGAACAATTTTGTTAGATTGTATTGTGACAGCTGTCATATCAGCATGCATTTTAAAAAAGCTTACCAAAATTGGTGAATTTTTGTGTAGCCATTTTAACATTGAAGGTGGAAGAAAATATGTGACATTTTCAAAGCATGTCCTTTATTTTTTCAAGAAAGGTGAAAACACAACTGAAACACATAAAAATGATTTGTGCAGTGCATGGAGAAGGTGCTGTGAGTGATCAAACATGTCAAAAGTGGTTTGTGAAGTTTCGTGCTGGGGATTTCTCACTGGACGATGCTCCACAATCGGGGAGACCAGTTGGAGTTGATAGCGATCAAATTGAGACATTAATTGAGAACAATCAATGTTATACCATGTGAGAGATAGCCGAACTCAAAATGTCCAAATCAATAAAGTTATTGGTGAAAATGAAAAATGTGTCTTCTATTTTACAGAAAAAAATAAACGAACTTTTTGGCCAACCCAATATTAAGGAACACCTGGAGTAAGGTAATTTGCAGACTCGGTGTTCCTGAGCTTTTTCTATAGAACTCCACATCGTCCCAGTGTCTGAAATGTCACTGCTCCACCACTAACTTCACTTTTCAGATTTGATGAACTCGTTCTTTCTCTGGTACCTGTCTTCCAACCTCCTTGTTCCTTCACTGTGCTTGTCGGTCCCTCTGGTTGCCTTTTCTAAATAGTAGGACATAATGGTCTGGGTTTGTGTGGAAGAAAAATAAATCCCAGAGCCTCATACAATATTTTTGGTTTTCTATATTGAATAGCAGTCAAATTAGACACCTACAAAAAATAATTGGGGACGCCAAGGTTTGGTCCATTTGCTTATTCAGATGTTAGTCTTATAGTGATGTTCTTATGGTGTTACACCACTTATAGTCTTATTTGTCCTTAAGTCTAAAAACTAACCCATGTATTACAATTCTAGATTGTAAAAATTCTAGATTTTCTAGCGATTCTAGAAAACAACAAGTGTGCCCTTAACACACACATGTGCACACCCTCAAGGTGGTATGAGAATTGATGGGGGGATGGCGCTGACGTGGTGCATTCAGGCATTCTACATTTGATGCAGATGGAACAGATATGGCTGTGACCAGGAAATACTTTGTAATCAGGAGAATTCCAAAATGGCACTTTAATTTGACAATTCTTCTCCATTCAATGAGTTTGAAATATACATAATTAAAGAATTGTATAAATACTGCCATGTAATTTACTCTTGGGAGTTCAATGTCATGGGCAGGACTGACTGAAACAGCCTATTTGAGTTCTGACTAACTTGCAGAGACCAGGGATCACCATAATGCAAAATGCACACCAGTCCAAGGCACGTGAGACTCGTGTTCAGAGCACTGGTATCATTCTGCCTATGGCTCATCCCTTTGAGAGTTTGAGTACTGACAACAGGAAAGAGTGTTCACGTGCCTTTAAAAATCACCCTCTATTTCGGGAGACATGAGGAGCATAGTATAAACGTGACACAGGGTAGCAGTAAGGACTGCAAAAGAAAGGTCCCTCTCAGTATCTCCGGATGCATTTCTTTGCAGGGGATCAACAGTGCTGATCAAAGTTATTTCAGTGTTAGGTTTCTGGTGACTTAAGCATAACTTGCCATTCTTGTCAAATGCAGTTGTTTAAACAGCAAAATTCCTTTCTATCCATGTGTGTTTTGGCCTGTATGGAACACCTTTCTGCGTGGTAGTGGGCTGGGTGTGGTGGAAAGAACATGCAGGTCAGAGCTCACAGCCCAGTGCAGCTACTTGCTCCCTGAGCTGAGACCAGTTACAGGACTTCCCTGCGTTGGTTTCCTTTGTGTATAAAACAGGTCCAGGGATTTACACCTCCCAGGTCTTCACAGGGATAGAAATGAAGGAACATATGGAGAGCGCCTCATAAAGAACCGGTGTTCTGCGTTAGCTCCATCCCCTCCCGTTCTCTCCCCTCACCTCCTGGCATCCCCGGTGGCAGCCCAGCCCCCTTTCTGCTAGGAGGCATGGGACAGATTGGCCAGAAGTGCATTTATGGCCCAGCGTTTTCCCACTGCCCTTGTGAAAGAATTGAAAAAATAGAAAGCGATATGTAAATAGAATAGAAATGCTGGAAGGAAAACATTGACTCACATCGGTATGTGACCTCTACGCAGTGTTTTCATTGAATATCAATATTAACATCCTGGTACCTTTCAGGGTGAACTCCAGCCTTTCCTTGAATATTGCAGCATTTCTTGCTAAATTGGTTTTTATAGTAATTTATAATCTGCCTTCATAAGAGTGTCCAAATGTTATCAAAACATGACAATACTGGGATGAAATCTGGGGAAATAGTCAAGTGTTTAGTTTTCAGATCACCGTGATATCCCAGATGCTTTTGGAAATCGTGGGGAGAATCACTTCAGTTTCTACATTTTCATCCAGAAGTTTGATTTCATGTAGACATTCATTAGCTTAGGACTCTGGTATCAGCACTAAACGATTCTCATTTTAGAACACAAATCCACCATTTTAATCCTCTCTAGATGAACAGTTTGTCTAACCTCAAAAATAGTAACAAAGGCTACCAGTTGTGACCTGGGCCTTTGAGCAATTTTGAGATGCAACAAGCTTTGCTGGTGTTAAAAAAAAAAAAAGAGCCTCTTTGAGCAGGGATTTTATTTCTTTATGTAGGGCAGCTCAATATTCAGTTCAGTCTTGAAGCCTTAAAATTCTTTTGATACAAGTCAATCCCCTGGTCCGCCCAAAGGGCGAGAGAGAGAGAGAGAGAGAGAGAGAGAGAGAGAGAGAGAGAGAGAGAGAGAGAGACAAGGAGGAAGGGAAAGTGGGAAGGAGGGAAGGAGAGAAGGAAGGGAGGGAGGAAAGAAAATATGTTAAGTATACATTTAATCTTTTAACTGACCTGTATGAGTACATAGACATTTTTAATTGCAAAGTTATTGCCACTTTTTCCTTGGAGAACTTTTATGGGTCACAATATGTTTTTATGAGTGTCTGCTACCATCAAGAAAATTCAGTGACGTCTAGAATGCTTCCAGGTTATGGAGAGTTAGATTTGAAATTCAGACCATTTTCCCACAGAAATCCTGTGACCTGCAGGGAGGCCCAAGCACCCCTACAAGAGCTGGCATGTGAGCTTAGCGTAGTTCACTGACTACGGGACACTGCTGAGTCTAATATGCACAGACTCCCAGGAGGTTGCAGTGAACCCCTCCCCGAGGTCATTAGCCACCATAGCCTTTGCAGGGAGAGCACCCTGCAAAGGTGGTGTTCTGCAGAATACACTCGGGAATGTTACACTTCATGATCTCGAAGCCTGTCTCCATTTCTTAGCGGCTGTGCTGAATTCAGCTTGTGATATTTTCAGTTGTAGATGACAGGTAGATGACAGTGAAAACACTAAGCAAAAATGGAATTGGGGTTCCCAGGGAAAAAAAGCCAGCACGTCCCTACCGGCAAGCCCCAGGCCTCCTCTGCCTTCTAGACTCGCAGCCTCGTGGCGGCTGACTTCTATTCACGCGTCCGACTTGCTAGGCCCAGAACACACCTCTTAGAGCGAAAGGCTTCCCCAGCTCCGCCATCCAGGCAGCAAAAACTGGGGGAAAGAGCAAGCGGCAGGATTGGGTAGAAACGAAGGCTGTGTTACGAGACTACAAATTGTGGGGTTAGAAATACAGACTCAGCGGTGCTGTCCACCTCTCTCATCTCAAATGAATGAAGAGGAATTCTGGTGCTAGGATTACAAGGGGCGGGGGAGGGGGTAACGACTAATTCAGTGGCCACCAGATCCGAGGGCTGCAGTGTTCCTCTTACCGTCGTAAGAGACATATATACCGTATTTTACAGACGGCATATAAATGCCATGATGACGCGCACCCATGCTTCTGGGAGCATTATCCGCAGGATTGTTACACCCACGGTGTGTACTCATTATACCCATGGATAAGGTGCATCCATACTTTCCCCTCAAAAATTTGGGCAAAACGGTGTATAATACATGGCAAAATACGGTAATAACCAAGGTGACTTGGCAACTATCATCTTCTATATATTATTTACTCGGTTAGTCTAGATTTCTAAGTCATAGAATTGAGGTGGGTAGATCAGAAAGAGTTTGATGCATTCTCTGTGGGAGTACTGGGTCTATTTTAAAAATCTGGAAGGACCTCATTCAGTAGTTTTAAAACAGGAAAGGTTTTGTTGGTTTTCTGTTTTTGTTTGGTTTTTTTTTTTTGAAATAGCATTAAAGCCATGACTGACGCTAGACCCTTGCTAATTCTCACTTCTCTATAAAAAAAATATATGGCAGGGCTGGGTATTTTTAACCCTGCTCACCCCTCTCCTACTGGCAGCTCCCAGGTTCTGTCATCCTCAGGGCGCAGCACGGGTCAGCACGGCTCAGACTGGCGCGGGAACTGTAGGGGATGTCGAGTCGTGGTGCTGGTGGGCGTGCAGGAGGGAGACGAGCTCCCTGTTGCCTGGGCTTTCTTGGCTGAACGCAGGCCATGAAAGGAGCTCAGCCGGAGAAACAGAAGTGGCAAAATGCGGGAAAACACGGTCAGCAGACATTTGGTAGTACTCTACCCTCAGCAGGTAACAGCAAGCCGCAGGAGGGAGGAAGAACTCTGTGCTTGAGTTGACGGGGTCAGCCACACGGCCAGGTTCAGTGAGACCTCGGCCCATTTCTGACTTTGGCTCTGCTACAAGGTTTCTGTCTTGGTTTCCTTATCAGTTTAACGAAATTAAAATTCCTGAGCTCTTTATATTTTTCCAGTTTGAATGAAATATAATTGATGTAGAACATCGTATTCATTTTAGGTATACGACATCAAGATTTGATATAGTTACGAAGTCTGTCCAGAAGGTACCCAGGCACACAATATGAAACATACAGACATTTATTGAAGAAGATATAAGAAACATTGTACACAGGACAATGATACCTCAGTCCCCTTCACAGTAGGCACCTTGGGACCTCATACAGTCTCCCAATCACCCTCAGCTGCCCTGATGTACTTTCCTGAATCTCACTGGTGGTCTGAAATCTCTTCCCTTTCAAAGGGGATTTCAGTTTTGGGAAAAGCCAGGTGGCAGGGTGCCAAATCTTGGCTGTACGAGGGCTGAGTCATCTGGGTGATTTGATGTTTTACCAAAAAACTCTTCACGAGACATGATGCATAGGCGGGCACATGGCCTTCTGAATCATCCGAATAGTTTCCATGGAGGAATGTTCAAGCTTAACACAAAATTTGATTTTGATTCATTGCTCTACTCACTCAGTCATTTTGCATGTGACAGACACACAGTACACATGCTCACTCAATGTCATCTACAGCCCCCACTGAGTAGTACCGTGAAGTCCTCCTCATCGTTCACACATGCACATTCCAGTCCACTCTCCTTGGCTGCCAGGTTGAATCGATGTTGCATAAACCAACCTCCTTACGGGAACAATGGCTAGACTTTTTCCCTCCTCCTGGCAGACCTGGTATATGTTGCAAAATGATCACCACCATAAGTTAACATCTATCACCTCACATAGTTGCAAATTTTATTCCTTATGATGAGAACTTTAAGATCTACTCTTAGAGCAACTTCCAAATATATGGCCCAGTGTTGTTTACTGTGATCACACCATGCTATACGTTGTGTTCCCAGAACTTACTGTCTTATAGCGGGAAGTTTGTACCTTTTGACCATCCCCACCCATTTCACTCTTTCTTAAACTCTGAGATTATTTCCTTGGAGTAGTTTGAGGTTCCTGGTGAAAGGTATTTATGGCTCATGTTACAGAGGTTGTGCACAACGTGGGAACTTAAAGATGCCAAAGAACAACTGTTGTTGATGTTCGTTGACCTCTGACGACTAAATTGATATTGTGCACCTGGAGCTCGGTGGTCTCTTTCATTCTTTTTCTCATGTTCTCCACCTGAAAATGGCCCTCAGCCTATTTCATTAGGATACTCTGAAAGTACATGGCAATATAAGAAAATGTGAAAGTGCATAGAATCCTGAAGATTGAACTGTAACACTTGGCCCCATCTAGCCTCCCACTTACAAAGTAGCAACGACAGAGTAGAAGCCCCGCCCTGCCCCGCCCTGCCCCGCCCCGCCCCGCCCCGCCCCGCCTTGTGCAGCCAGCTGGAACTCCTCAACAAGGTCTCGTAGCAGGAGGCATCCAAGCCCCCAGGAGCAGCAAATGGCCCTGATTGAATAAAACGGGCAGCACCCCCAGCCCCATAGTCTTACACCACTGTCCCCCACCCCCACCAAAAGAGAGAGAGAGAGAAAATTAGCACTGCTGGGTCACATCTACCCATGCTTCTTCTCCTTTGGCATAAACCATTGCGAATTAACCAAGCTGTAAAGCCACACGTGGGTGGATATTCACAGAATCATAATCACTTTTTTTCTCATCCCTATTTGGGAGGAAAGAGGGTGGGGAGAAGAGATGTTTTAAGTGCCTTAAATTGATCACCTTTTTTGTAAAGTTAGAAGGTAGGCATTCTGAATTTTTTTATAGATTGTTTTCCAGCATTCATACATGTATTCCTTGCAATTCCCTCCCGCATAACTAGAAATCAAGCTCCAGGCTTAGGGGTGTGGCCTGCAGAATCAGCCTGGTTTTCAGTCCCAGGTCAGCACTTCTTAGCTCTACGGTCTGGGCCGAGAATGCCTCCAATCCCCAGTTTCCTCACCTGCAACCTGGAGAGAACAATAACACCCACCGCCCACAGCTGTTGCAAAGATTCCATGCCCCGGCACGAGCCGTCTGCAGCACCTGGTGTTCATTCTGCCCTAACCGCTGAGAACGGGAGGGCGCTGCCGTATTCCCTCCTGTCAGACCCCGCGTGGGGATGTATGCCTCCGTCTTTGGTTTACAGGTTTGCTGCAGCGGTCTTCCGCCCCTGAGGAAAACGTCAAAGTCCGTACGAAACACACTGGCTGAGTGCCTACCCCGAGCCGGCCCAGTGCTTGCTCTCCAGGGCTCACAGTTGAGTAAGAGAAGTGGGGACGTGACAAATAGTTGCAGTAGAATGTTTTCTGTGCTC